>CM034010.1:549106-739560 GCA_019603395.1 Cyrtorhinus lividipennis | reverse complement strand
CCAACCCGTGTGTAAGAATTTACAGCGTATTTAGTTTGTTTTCAAATATGTGGAATTATTAGAGGACCTTATTCAGAAGAATTGTGGACGAGAAATCGGCTGTTCAATTCTTTCAAGAGAACGGGATCATTCCTCTTACCCTCACATAAATGAACGAGACGAAGAAAGACGAAGAATTTTCAGGAGGAAGTATTTTGTATAAATTGATTTATAGTGCCCATATAAATATAATGTTAATTTTGTAAATAAATACAAGTTTTTCTGTTGCTAATTTGTTATTAAATTTCCATTACTGCCCTATTGTTGGAGTTAGATATATTACGATATCGATTCGATATTGTAACGATTTATATTCTTCGTAATAATTTATTACAATTGTTCACTTGAGTACATACACTGTTCACATTCGCGCACTTCACTCACAATGACAGAATCACAATACACCGGTTTGTAGACGGTTGTCGCACTATTTATAACGCGCCACGGCACAATTTATAACCCGAAGCGTCTATATCCGGACTCCGATTGAACTGAACTGGGCGGTGCTCGTGGGTCTGTTTTATACCTCTGCCTCTCGGTCGAGTACCTCCAGAACGTTCCCTGGTTCTGGGAACTCGACGTGCTGTCTGGAGCAACTGGGAGGTTCCCGAATGTTCCAGACCCTTAATCCTCCACGTCTTTGACCTGGCGACGCCAGCAGCCCATTTACCGGCGCCGGTGCGACTCGCAACAATATATTGAAAAAGAGGAGGTTACAATACAGGAAGACAGGTTTGCCTCAAGGGGGGGGGGGGGTTCTAATGCACAAGTTCCAAATATTGTTTATATATGACATTTAAAAGGCAACTTCGACATTTCAGTCCAAATCTCTCCACGTTCGAGCGAAGTCATCAGTTGCATTCCACCACCAATCGAAATCAATTCGAGAAGAATTGTGTGGAATTTTATTCATGAAGAACCCGGTTTTATACACCGAGCGATAAAATGTGGCGGGGTTCACGCTTCAGCGTCGTTTCATTGAGGAGCGATCTGGGGAACGTGAATTGCATCGGAGGCTCACCAGGAAAGCCATAACGCCTGACCCTCATAACAACGTACTCGGGTGGTGGTGGACGTCTGCTGCATCCTAAGCGTGCGAGGTATTTTCTTAGTGGGCCGACTGAGGGGAGGTTTCATCCCTTTGATGGAGGCGGCTGGATGGAGTGCCTGAGCAGATCAACACTTCCTGGCTTTCTCGGTCCGGCTTTTCGAATGAGATTGTAGGCGTAGGTTCGGATGGACACATATATCAGTAGCAAGCCTGCGGAAAGTATCGAAATTAGCGCAGCGGTTCCCTGCAGGTTATTCCTTGCAGCACGATTATGACGGAAACAGTAAGTGTAAGGTGTCCCGGACCAACTCCAATCGATTCAGCGTACCCATTTTCCCCATCACCACTTCCAGGGGGTACCAATCGTTCTGGGACCCTTCTCATTGAACTCAGCGTCCAGAATTTAGTGGAAAATGACACCCCACACGCCTAGGAGCCAGAAATTTTGAAAACACACATCTGGTATGAGGACGCTGAACCCAATGAAACTGGTCCCGGAACGATACTCATTTTGACCCAAAACCTCTTCCAGTTGGCTCCAACCGTTCCGGGACTCGTCTCATTGGATTCAGCATCCAAAATTTCGTTGAAAACATACCCCGCACGCCCAGATCGCCAAAAATTTCAAAAATCCATGTTTCGATATACGAAATTTTGGGCCAGATTGAAGATATTGAATTTTTTTCATGAAAAGATAGGTTGATTATTCAAGGAATAACCAACCAAAACACATTTTCACCCATACCCTTCAAATTGGGACCATTGGGGCTGAAATGTTTCGAGGACTATTTGACCAACTGGAGCCAGACAGAGGCCCCTCACCAAAATTCCACACTTCAAAAAAATTTGGTTTAGGTAGATTATTTAATTTTATAGCCATTTTTTGATACCTAATAAAAAATATATTAAAAAAAAAAAAAAAAAAAAAAAAAATCGAAATTTTGGTCAGAGTTCGGGCTAACGAACAAAACTAAAAAGTAGAAAATAATAGTACATAAATAAAAAACTTTTATAAAAACAACGTTTTTCATATGCACTAAAAAGTAGAAAATAATTTTCCTATTGGTATCCTATAGCCTGGCAGAATTTCTGAATAAATTGGTCACATTATGGTATCAGACTTTATAACAATTTCTAATTCTTATAAAACGAAAAAAGTTGGGCGCATTTTGTATTTCAATTCCGTGAAACTGTATTAACTGAATATTATGTCAACTGAATTAATATAAAGAAATTTCATTTTATAGAAATGTGAGCGTATTAGAAAGATCTTGATGTTTGAGTACATGCACCCAACGTTTTTCGTTTCATAAGAATTGGAAATTGTTATAAAGTCTGTTACCATAATGTGACCAATTTATTCAGAAATTCTGCCAGGCTCATAGGAAAATTATTTTCTACTTTTTAGTGCATATGAAAAACGTTGTTTTTATAAAAGTTTTTTTATTCATGTACTATTATTTAACATCAGCTGGGTGGTCCACAATGTTATACTATTGTCACGATTTATGTTTTTGTAACTAATTTATTAACAATTGTTCACTGAGTACATACAACTGTTCACATTCGCGCACTTACACAATGACAGAATCACAATACACGATTGTAACGCGGTTGTCGCACTATTTATAACGCGGCACGGCACGATTTATAACCAGAAGCGTCTATATCGGACTCCGAATTGAACTGAACTGGGCGGCGCTCGTGGGTCTGTTTTTATACCTGTGCCTCGAGAACGTTCGGGACGAACGGGGAGGTTCTCGAATGTTCGAGAACGGTCCCTTAGCCTTCCACAGGTCGTTGACCTTGCGACGCCGGCAGCCCATTTGGCCGGCGCCGTGCGAGCTCGCAACACTGCCCCCTCCTTAGAATTGTTCTGTCCCAGAACAATCTTGGGCATCTGTTCATCACAGGGCCATGTCGATAGCGGCATTTATCACCATTCTTGCAGCTGCCTTGGCGGTAGAAATAGCAGTCCACAGTCTTCACATCAGTTCTTCCATGAGGATTCCAGGTACACACCCGCACTCAATCTGGGTCCCTTGAAAATGAACTCCAACATGTTACGGACTATCCTCCAATCCAATTGGTCCAAGCCACAACCAATCTTGGGTATTGCCAACTTCTTCATTCCCTGCTTAATGAGCAGCTTCTTCAGGGCAAGTAGCGCATCCCAAAGAGTCCTGTAGGTTGGCTTCTGGTGGGAAGACTGTTTTGTCACTAGATAGACTATTAGCTGGTTGGCTATCCTCAGTGACAATGTTTTTCCAATGCGTGGATTTTGCCGCTGCAACTGGTCGACATTACCATATTTCTTCTTGAATATTTCGGCAATTCCTCTCGACATTTTGAGGTCGGCAGCTACACAGTGTGCTAGCGCATAATCTTTTCCAACGTCAAAAAGGTTCTCGCGCACTTCGTTGGTGACTCCAAATCTCGCTTTGCTAGTCCCTCCATAGTTCTTCATGAACATGTTGAACTCCAGGGTTGCCGGGTCTTCTATACATGATGGTGTAGTCACTGTCCTCGATAGGTCTTCCTGCGTCGAACTGTCCACGAATGCTGCCAGCCGATTATGATGTACCACTCGCGGTTTCCCTCTTGGAGTTCTTCGAATCCTGTAGATGACATCGTTGATTCTTTTCATGATTTCGTAGGGTCCTTCCCAATCCTTCTGGAGTTTCGGTGATAGTCCTCGCTTCCGACGCGGATTGTAGAACCAGACAAGATCGCCTGCTTGGAAACCCACCTCAGTTGCCTTTATGTCGTATCGAGTCTTCATCCGGTCACTGGCTATTTGCAAATGGCCCCGGACTTTCTCATGGATATACTGGAGCTTGGATTTTAGAACGCTGACATAGTCCTCCCCAGCTACATCATCTCCAGGTTTGCTCCCAAACTCCAAGTCACACGGTAGTCTTATCTCCCTTCCAAACATTACCGATGCAGGAGTCTCTCCAGTTGTTTCTTGTACCGCTGATCTGTAGGCCAAGGCAAACAGATGCAGGTATTGGTCCCAGTCTTTCTGGTGGTCAGAGACCACTTTTGCCAAGTATTTCCCAGTTGTCCGATTCATTCCTCAACCAGGCCATCCGACTGTGGGTGTAATGCTGTAGTCCTGGTTTTACGAATGCCCAACAACCTGCAAACTTCCTGGAATACGGAAGATTCAAAGTTTCTCCCCTGGTCAGAATGCAACTCCAAAGGCATCCCAAATCGACAGAAGAACTCTTTAACCAAGACATCAGCAACGGTGGCAGCTTCTTGATTTGGCAATGCATAAGCCTCCATCCACTTGGTGAAATAGTCCATGGCCACCAAGATGTATCTGTTCCCTTTGTCGCTTTCTGGGAAAGGCCCTGCTATGTCAATGGCCACTCTTTCCATTGGGCTTCCCACATTGTACTGCCGCATCTTTGCCCTTGGTTTCACAATTGGTCCCTGCACGGCATTGCACAGCAAACACTTCTTGCACCAATCTTTGACAGATTGTTTGCTATCTACCCAGTAAAAACGCTCTCTAACCTTCTGTAGCGTTTTCGTGATGCCAAAATGTCCTCCTGATGTTCCATCATGAATGCTCTAAAACCAAGGGAACCAACTTTTGTGGAACGATGATCTGCGTCCTTGTCTCGGTGCCATCATCATTCTCCAGGCGACGTTTCAGGATTCCGTCTTCCAGACTGATAGAGTTCCACTGCGCCCAATAGGTTTTTATAGTTGGGCTACGATGACTAATTTCTTGCCAACTGGGTCTCCTGTTGGTTCTCTTCCAAACCAGAAGATCCTTCAGCTCCTGGTCTTCTGCTTGCCGCTCCTGCAAGCGCTCTGGCAGCCACTCATCCGGGATAATTCCAGTCCTTCGTAGGTTTTCTTCTTGCTGGTCCAGTCTTGAGCAGTGGCCGCAGTTGTCCAGACAAGGTCTCCTAGATAAGGCATCCGCATTTCGATGAATAGTACCAGCTCTATGCTCTGTGGTGAAATCATACTCCTGTAGCCTCTCAATCCATCTAGCCACTTGTCCTTCTGGGTTTTTGAATTGGAGGAGCCATTTCAATGCTGCGTGATCTGTTCTCAGGCTGAATGTCGACCATACAGATACTTATGGAAGTGTTCGATTGATTTCACTACAGCCAGTAATTCTCTCTTGTGACGCAATAATTTCGTTCTGGTTTAGACAGTACTTTACTGAAGTATCCAATCACCTTTTCTTGCCCGTCTTGTAATTGTGAGAGGACTCCTCCAATTGCCAGATTACTTGCGTCTGTGTCCAGAATGAAGCGATCACTGTCTTTGGGTAGGCCAGTATAGGTGATGTGATTAGAGCCGTTTTCAACCTCTCAAAAGCCTCCTGGCACTCGTTGGACCAGGCGTACTCTCGTCCTTCTTCCGTTAGAGCTGTGAGAGGCTTTGCCACACGGGCAAATCCAGGAACGAATCTTCTGTAATAGGTGCACAGTCCTAGAAAACTTCGTAGCTGATGTTTATCTAATGGGACTGGCCAATCTCGAACTGCATCGATTTTCTGTGGATCCGTCTTGATTCCATTGCTGGATACAACATGTCCTAAATATGTGACTTCCTGCCTGAATATGTGGCACTTGCGATGACTCAACTTCAGGTTGGCTGCTCTAATTCTGTTGAACACTTCCCGTAAGTTCTTCAAGTGTTCCTCAAGTCTTTCCCCACTACTATTACGTCGTCCAAGTAGACCAGACACGTTTTCCATGATAGTCCACGTAGGACAATTTCCATCAACCTTTCAAAGGTAGCTGGCGCGCGTTACATAATCCGAAAGGCATAACTGTAAACTGCCATAGGCCCAGTGCCTATTGTAAATGCAGTCTTTTCCTTATCCTTAGGATCCAAGTCCACTTGCCAGTATCCACTCTTCAGATCCAACGTTGAAAACCATTGGGAGCCAGCCAGCGTGTCCAAAGTGTCATCAATTCTTGGTACTGGGTAGCTGTCCTTCTTGGTTACATCATTTAGTTTGCGATAGTCCACACAAAACCTGGTGGATCCATCCTTTTTCTTCACCAAGACTACCGGGGATGCCCAGGGACTACTAGATGGTTCAATGACCCCTTCCCTCTCCATATCGAGTATAATCTTCTCTGCTTCCTCACGTTTTGCCAATGGAAGCCGCCTTGGTGGTTGTCTGATTGGCTGTGCGTCACGGGTATTTATTTTGTGCTTGACGATGTTGGTCCGTCCCTTATTGCCATCGACATTATCGAAAATGTCAGAATAATCCTCAATGAGCTTGCCCACAATCTTCTTTTGGTGTTTATCGAGCCCTTCACACGAGGATGTCAGAATATCTATGATAGGCCTTGAGTTTACAGTCTTCGTTGATGGTCCATTGGGTGTCACTGCAGTACCTGCAAGATAAGCCACAGAGCTACAACTTCCCAATACTTCTTCTTGCTTCAAGGTTACTGGAAAAGCATTGAGGTTCATGAGCTGGACAGGAATGACATTCTTCATCCTTACCAGAGCCTTGCCGGTCAGCAATCCTTTCTTCAAGCCGCCTTCTCTGGGAGGTTCCACAACACCTATCTGCCCTTCTCTAACAGTTGGTCCTGATGGTCGACCATAGACTATCTTTTCAGTCAGTCCGGGTAGCGTCACATCCTTGGTCAACAAAACTTGCACATCCGAGTCTTCCACACCACTGAAGGGCACTTCTTGTCACCAATCTTCAGGACATCGTTCTTCATATCCAACAGGAAGCCATACTTCTTGATCACATCCATTCCTAAGATGACTTCTTCAGTGATGTCAGCAACTAGGACTTCGTGCTGTAGCTGCTTAGGTCCGATCCTGATGTCGAGTTTGGTAACTCCATGCGTTGGGATTTCCTGGTCCCCTGCTGTTTTGAGGCGAATCAGTGCTGGTTTGAGCGCTCCTTTATTCTTGGCGAGGGTCTTGTTAACTATAGTTCTAGTTGCTCCAGTGTCAATCAAAAACTTCACAGGACGTTCATCTACTGCGCCGTCAACAAAGATGCTGTCATTGCTTAATGTCCCAGTAGTCCGGAGAACCAATTCTGGGGTATTGTTGATATGGGCCGACATATACCCCTCTTTGGCGACCCATTTTAGTTTTCCTTCTTATCTCCAATTTCTGCAGGTTTGGGGCATCTACGGCGAATGTTGCCTACTTCCCCTCAATTCCAGCATCTGATTTGTCTTTTGCTGTCCTTCCTGCTGGGTTCTTGCTTCAAAAGCCTTCAATTACCTGTCTCAAACGTGCTCCGCTCCGGTGAGAGGCTTGCTTTGCGGCCTCAAATTCCAAAGCATGCGCCAGGGCATCGCACAAAGTCTTGGGCGTGCGAGTCTCAATGCTTGCTGAGTTTCACTGTCCCTGATTCCATCTACGAAAGTCCGGACAGCCAGCTGCTCCAAAAAGTCATCAGGCGCTGTAGGGTAAGCCAGTCTCACCAGTCTTGCAATGTCTGCTTCAAATTCCTGTAGAGTCTCAGTGGTCTTCTGGTTCCTGTTCTTTATCTGTGCATGGTAGACTTGTTGAAGATGAGCATCTCCGTATCTCATATCCAGCCTGGCAGTCAACAATTCATAATTGTTCTGATGGCCAGCCGGTATTGTCTGGAGAATGTTCAAGGCTTCTCCACGCAATGCAACTATTAAAGCTGTTGCTTTATCCTGTTCGAGCCATCCATTTGCAACAGCTGCAGCTTCAAACTGTCTCTTGTATGTTGACCATGGCACCTTCCCATCAAATGTAGGTGGCTTAATTTTATTTACTCTGGTTCTGGTAAACTTCTCTTCATTGCCACTGTTGAAGCTGGCTTCTGCTGGTATATCCATGTGCTTTAACTTTACTTGATTGCTTCTCTCTAGTGCTAGAATCTCATTCTTGACTCCATCTCGAATTTTGCTTTCAATTTCGTCTTTAACTTGAGAGATCTTATCATCAACTGCAGAGATCTTATCATCAACTGTGTTGGACAATGATTTCAAATTGTCCTCCAGTCTGTCTACATCTGTTTTTATGTTGGCAACATCACTCACTATTTTATCCATATGACTCACCAAAATTTCTTCAAACATTTGTCTAGAATTCTCTTCCATTTTTCTAGAGTTTTCTTCAAACAGTTGTCTAGAATTCTCTTCCATTCTGGTTATATCATCCACAAAGTCAAAGTCGTCTGGGTCATGGCCTTCCTCAACCAAGTTCTCCTTAAGTCGTAGGCGTAGATCTGCTTTTGTTCCACCAGTAGGTAAGCCGCGCTCTTCCAGCTCTTCCTTCAGCTGTTTAACTTTCAAATCGGTCAACTTCATTTTGTTCGTTTTCAAGAGTTCAAACGCGCAGTAACACACTAAAGTCACTATAACACTTTATAACTACTGTAAAACACTGTAACACTTTAACACTAACTATTGTCCAACACTATAACACTAATTTGTAATCCCACTTCTGACACCAATTGTAACGATTTATGTTCTTTGTAACTAATTTATTAACAATTGTTCACTTGAGTACATACAACTGTTCACATTCGCGCACTTACACAATGACAGAATCACAATACACGATTGTAACGCGGTTGTTGCACTATTTATAACGCGGCACGGCACGATTTTATAACCAGAAGCGTCTATATCCGGACTCCGAATTGAACTGAACTGGGCGGCGCTCGTGGGTCTGTTTTATACCTGCTGCCTCGCCGAGAACGTTCTGAGACGAACGGGGAGGTTCTCGAATGTTCGAGAACGGTCCCTTAGCCTTCCACAGGTCGTTGACCTTGCGACACCGGCAGCCCATTTGGCCGGCGCCAGTGCCAGCTTGCAACACTATAAAATGGAGGTGACATGGCTCGTCAATTTCCAAGCAACCACATGTTTTCGTCCAGGTGTTTTTTAAAACGTTTTTCTTAACCGGCTTTCTTGTTTGTCCGCAAAATCTTTCACTCAAATTTCGACCATTTATCGGCAATCTATAGTTCTGAAACTTTACATATAGATCAGAACCAGATGACAATGCAATATTATAATACTTTGATGAGGATAACCCCCCCCCCCCCCGGCCGGGGGGGAATATCAGTGTGGGTGACTTCAGTTGAATAGACAAACAAAACAATTATTCTATATCCTGTTGTTTATAACCAGCTGTTAAACTTAGCAACCAATTTTGAGCAGTTGCCTACAATTCTATTTACTGTCCTAGCTTTTTATTCGTACCTTTCAATTCTATTTAATACAATCATTATAGCCTTCTGATTTGCCTACCCGAAACAACGAATAGAAATTATTTTCTCAATGTTGTGTTCATGTAGTGTTTGGTAGTAGAAAATTTTCTAAAAATCTGAAATTTGGGTCAGGTGTCTGTACCCAGCCGAGATGGGTCCTCGAAAGTTTTCAGCCCGTATTGTCATAATACGTGACAAGTTATCTATACAATTTGAGTTGATGATGGACAGCCATCGAGAATCGAGCGGGTGAAACTTACACACCCACTCGCGCTACTCGAATGTCCAGAGGAAGTGGCCTCCGAACCAGTCGGACCAGCCGTTGATTTCGAGAGAGAGGGGGAAATTCACTTGATACGTCCAAATGTCACGATCTGTAATCAAGAAGTGATGACGTGAGCAATCGTACAAACTGTGACAATAACCCTGGTGCTGAATAGTGGCCGTGAAATCCTCGAAGGTATGATTGAAGTCCGGATGTATTCATCATATCCGATTTTCTAGTACCTACCAAATATCTAGGCCCTAGAATATCTCAGTATTTTTGAAAATTTCGCTTTAAAAAAAAAAAAGCCCTGCAAATTCTCTCATACGGGTTGGTTATTCCTCGGACCAGGCGCATGAAGACTCATTTCTCCAACATGGGGAAAATGAGGGAAACAGTGTGTGGTGGGTCCCGGACCCATTCCAATCGATTCAGGATCCAAAATTCAGTGGAAAATTATACCCCACACGCCTATGTACCAGAAATCTTGAAAACACATTTACAAAATGGGTAGATAAGGACTCCCAGTGGGTGCCAATCGTTCTGGGACCCATTTCATTGGAATCAGCGTCCAAAACTTAAAGGAAAAACGTACCCCACACACCTAGATCGCCAGAAATCATGAAAATCTATTTCTCGAAATACACATTTTGATCCCTACCCCGCCGAAATTTGGTTCGATCGGGCTGAAAAGTTTTGAGGACCAACTAGAGCCGGAAACGGGTCTCTGATCAAAATTTCAGATTTTTAAAAAATTTTCTACTATCAAAAACGGTATGGACGGCGGACGGACATTTGACTTTTTTGATCTAGACACCTTAAAACGTCCAGAAAAAAATTGTTGGCCAAATCAGAGAGGCTGACCTTTTGCATGAAAACATAGGTTTATTATTCAAGGAATAACCAACCAAAACGCTGCAAATTCATCCACAAACCGTGGTAATTATGCCAGGTGGATCCTCCTGTGATAAGCGTATCACAAAGGCTAGTGCCTACCTATTTTATGAGTAATAAAGGGTTCTATGTGAATTTTCTATTGAATTTAATGTCAGATTTAGGTTTATTCGATGTATGGAAAATCAAGGAGCTGAGGTCGCCCATTTTTTATCTGTATTTTATTTTCATAAAATTATTCCCAAAAAATTCAGGGTACCTGGAAGGAAATATCTCAAGAGCAATCGTCTTGGACGGGTCTAAAAGGATCTTTTTTGACAATGTTCAATTTGATTTGTGTACCTGCGTACAAATATCATTGAATGATTACTAAAACCTACGAGAGAAACAACCCAGTTTGTCGTGGAAATTGAAATCAGTCAATATCAAGGATTCTATTACCAAATAACCAGTTCCAGAAAAATTGCCCAGGAGCGTAAACTGCACCAAATCATTGGTCAAGTCGCCGTCATCACCACTAGAAAACCCAGTCGGTGACTTGTCAATCAATAAGGCAACCCTGGTCTGGTTCGCGCTGTGGAAAGATCACTCAGAAGTCAGAAATAGTCAAGAGAATGTGGACTGTCCCTTTTGTGACTAGTTTCCTTCTTGTTCGTGAGCCTCAGAAGAGTAAGAATCTCCACCATGTACCTTGGTGCTATTTATTTGTGTGACTGATTAGAACTCATTTCTCTTTAGATGACATTACGAGGATGTATGAAACAGGTCTTAATGGTGAATAATTATGAGAAACCAGGTCGAGAACAAACGACTTGACGGAAGACACCGTTTACTGGGTCTCACCTGAGTGAATAGGGTTCACTGTTTGGTTCTGTCAATGGTTGAAATGTTCAAGTAGTATGTATGTACTCGATTGCTATCTGATTCTAATGTAGGTGTTGTATTCCTTGAATATTGCGTTTAGAAAAATTGAGAAGCCACACAGAGAGTTGTCTTTACAAAATAACTTTACAGGAATGACTTTACAAGAATGACGCACATGCGTAGTGAAGTTCTGTGCATCCACCGTCAGACGAATCTGACAGGTGGCGCACTCAAGCGGCCCATTCGAGGTTCACACCATGCGTCACACCATAATAAATGAATTTCGATGATAGTTTTAGTTAAAAGGTTCCCGACACATGAATATATTTATTTATTTATAGATGGAGTTACAGACAATACTAAGACGCGTCTGACTTGTTATTAAGGTAATATTTTTCAAAAATGCATTCCCATTGGCTCTGTGGAGATGCGAAACTCCCCTTTGACAAGGCAATAACGAGTTCAAAACCTGAATTAATGCTTGGAAAACATTCTGAGACTAGAATATCCGGTTAAGGGTAGTTTTGCGACCACAAAGATGAGGTAGTAGGCTATTGAACTGATGACATTATTGAAAGGAAGGTGTTAAGGCTATTGTCAAATTTGCCCAAAGGGTATCATTCAAACTACGATCGATACCAATTGGAAAGAGCCTTCGAACAATATGGCCATAAATGACGTGGTGGGAAGTGCCATTGATTACGTATTCACTGTATACATGAAGAAGTTAACTGACAACGATAAGCGAGGCTTGAAGAATACAATGAAGCAAAAATATGAGCTACATTCTTGTCAGTACTAGCAATAATAGCAACCAAAATTTAGTAGAAAAAACATCTCACATGATAGTTTCCCAAAAAGTCCTTCAAATCGAGTTTCAAAAATCACATTTCGACCCATACCTTCCTCAAAATGTGTCTCCGAAAAATGGATTTTTGGATTCTAAAAAATGTTGGACGCTGAATCCAATGAGACGGGTCCCGGGACGATTGGCGCCCACCGGAAGAGGTTATGGGTCAAAATGGGTATCTTATCTACCCATTTCGAATGTGTTTTTTTGAGATTTCTGGTACCCAGGCGTGTGGGGTATCATTTTTGACTAAACTTTGGACGCTGAATCCAATGATATGGTTCTCGGAATGATTGGCGCTCTCTAGATGAGGTTATGGGTCAAAATGGGTACCTATCTACCTATTTTGGATGTGTGTTTTGACATTTCTGGTACCTAGGCGTGCAGGGTATCCTTTTCGACCAAACTTTGGACGCTAAATCGATTGGAATTGGTCCAAGACCTGCCACACCCACTGTTTCCCCCATTTTCCCCATGTTGAAGAAATGAGTCTCCATGCGCCTGGTCCGAGGAATAACCAACCCGTGTGAATTTGCAGCGTTTTTGATTTGAAATTAAAAAAAAAAAACGCATACTGTCAAATTTGGGGCAATCGGAGAAGTTAATTTCTTGATTACATGGATCAAAATGATTAAATAGTTTGGTTATTCAAAGAATATCCAACTCTAAACGAATAATCAGCTTGTGGGGTGTCGTATCCCACTAATGCTTGGTAAATCCATCAATACGTGTCTTGGATGAGTAGCATCAATGGCTTTGATGTTGATTTTATTCATGGGCGATGTCTATCTATGAGCAATGTGACACTATAGGTAAATTGGCTCACTGGTTTGGCTGTTTGAGCGCGTTTGAAGGGTACAACAACATCGAACAACACACAACAGAACGAGTTACTTGCAAAAGTTTTGCAAGAATGCACCAAATCAAATTAACGCATTTATCGTAGCGATGTACGAGCTTTGAAATTCCTTCGTCGAAAAATTCGGCCGCCTGCGCCTTCAACCATTTTGTTACCTCTTCTTGCAGCTGTGCGTCGTCATCAAAACGCTGCATAGCCAGCCACTTCTTCATTTCTGGGAACAGGTGGAATGCTCGGTGCCAGGTCAGGACTGTACGGATGAGGAAACAACTCCCACTTTAAAGATTCAAGAATTTTACTAGTGACATTTGCTGTGTGGGGCCGGGCTTGTGATTAGCAAGATCTTCGAGCTCAACATTCCTTGTTTTTGCTGCTCTTCTGAGATTTTAGAGAGTTTGGCAATACCTTTGAGGGTTTATTGTAGTGCCTCTTTCCATTTCTATTGGTTTACAGTGTTTTGCAGTCAAAAACCTTATTACTGAATGCACCTCGCAGGATTTTCAATAATTGCAGACATTTCAAACCATCACAGTATCTGAATGGAGCATAGCACAGTGAGAAAGAATGAGTTAAAAATCAATCTAGTTAGGTTGGATATCTTGATTGATTCATTGAAATTGTATAATTAGCGACCAGGGGCGGGTTAGCTATCTTCCATCCTCCCTGTATTATGATAACAAAAAAATCTGCAAATTCTTACACACGGGTTGGTTATTCCTCGAATGGGGGAAACAGTGGGTGTGGTGGGTCCCAGACCCATTCCAATCGATTCAAGGTCCAAAATTTAGTGGAATATGATACCCCACACGCCTAGGCACCAGAAATCCTGACACATACAAAATGGGTGGATACATACCCATTTTGACCCATAAATTCTTCCGGTGGGTGCCAATCGTTCTGGGACACACATCATTGAAGTCAGCGTCCAAAATTTAGTGGAAAATGATACCCCACACGCCTAGGTAGCAGAAATCCCGAAAACACATAATCAAATTGGGTAATAAATACCCAATTTGACCCATAACTTCTTCCAGTGGGTGCCAATTGTTCTGGGACCCATTTTATTGGATTCAGCGTCCAAAATTTAGTAAAAAATGACACCCTACTCGCCTAAATCACCCAAAATCTCGAAAATCCATTTTTCAAAGAACCCCTACCCCCTCCAAATTTGGTCCGATCGGGCTGAAAAGTTTCGAGGACACATCTCGGCTGGGAACAGACCCCTGACCCAAATTTCAGATTTTTAGAAAATTTTCTACTACCAAAAACGGCGTGGACGGCGGACGGACATTGACCTTCTTTGATCAGGACATCATGAAACGTCCAGAAAAAAATTTTGAGCCGAATCGGAGAGGTTGACCATTATTATGAAAACATAGGTTGATTATTCATGGAATAACCAACCAAAATATTCAGTCCTCCAAAAAAAACAACTTTGGGTTTATTAATTAATTAAAATACACTAAAAAAATCTGCAAATTCTTACACACGGGTTGGTTATTCCTCGAATGGGGGAAACAGTGGGTGTGGTGGGTCCCAGACCCATTCCAATCGATTCAAGGTCCAAAATTTAGTGGAATATGATACCCCACACGCCTAGGCACCAGAAATCCTGACACATACAAAATGGGTGGATACATACCCATTTTGACCCATAACTTCTTCCGGTAGGTGCCAATCGTTCTGGGACACACATCATTGAAGTCAGCGTCCAAAATTTAGTGGAAAATGATACCCCACACGCCTAGGTAGCAGAAATCCCGAAAACACATAATCAAATTGGGTAATAAATACCCAATTTGACCCATAACTTCTTCCAGTGGGTGCCCATTGTTCTGGGACCCATTTTATTGGATTCAGCGTCCAAAATTTAGTGGAAAATGACACCCTACTCGCCTAGGTAGCAGAAATCCCGAAAACACATATTCAAAATGGGTAATAAATACCCAATTTGACCCATTACTTCTTCAAGTGGGTGCCAATTGTTCTGGGACCCATTTTATTGGATTCAGCGTCCAAAATTTAGTGGAAAATGACACCCTACTCGCCTAAATCACCCAAAATCTCGAAAATCCATTTTTCAAAGAACCCCTACCCCCTCCAAATTTGGTCCGATTGGGCTGAAAAGTTTCGAGGACACATCTCGGCTGAGAACAGACCCCTGACCCAAATTTCAGATTTTTAGAAAATTTTCTACTACCAAAAACGGCGTGGACAATGGACGGCGGACGGCGTACAGCGTACAGCGTACGGCGGACGGACATTGACCTTTTTTGATCAGGATATCATGAAACGTCCAGAAAAAAATTTTGAGCCGAATTGGAGAGGTTGACCATTAACATGAAAACATAGGTTGATTATTCATGGAATAACCAACCAAAATATTGAGTCCTCCAAAAAAAACAACTTTGGGTTTATTAATTAATTAAAATACACTAAAAAAATCTGCAAATTCTTACACACGGGTTGGTTATTCCTCGAATGGAGGAAACAGTGGGAGTGGCTGGTCCCAGACCCATTCCAATCGATTCAGGGTCCAAAATTTAGTGGAATATATGATACCCCACACGCCTAGGCATTAGAAATCCTGACACATACAAAATGGGTGGATACATACCCATTTTGACCCATAACTTCTTCCGGTGGGTGCCAATCGTTCTGGGACACACATCATTGAATTCAGCGTCCAAAATTTAGTGGAAAATGATACCCCACACGCCTAGGTAGCAGAAATCCCGAAAACACATATTCAAAATGGGTAATAAATACCCAATTTGACCTATAACTTCTCCCAGTGGGTGCCAATTGTTCTAGGACCCCTTTCATTGGATTTAGCGTCCAAAATTTAGTGGAAAATGACACCCCTCTCGCCTAAATCACCCAAAATCTCGAAAATCCATTTTTCAAAAAACACATTTTGACCCCTACCCCCTCCAAATTTGGTCCGATCGGGCTGAAAAGTTTCGAGGACCCATCTTGGCTGGGAACAGACCCCTGACACAAATTTCAGATTTTTAGAAAATTCTCTACTACCAAAAACGGCGCAGACGATGGACGGCGTACGGCGTACGGCGGACGGACATCGACCTTTTTTGATCAGGACATCATGAAACGTCCAGAATAAAATTTTGAGCCAAATCGGAGAGGTTGACCATTATCATGAAAACATAGGTTGATTATTCAAGGAATAACCAACCAAAAGGGACCGAGGAACGCTGCAGAGTACAGTTCCGAGTCCAAATATAGATGCTTAATGTTATAAATTGTGCTGTTATAAAATAGTGCGACAACTACATTACAACCGTGAATTGTGCCTTGTGATTGTGTAAGTGTGTGAATGAGGACAGTGTATTCGAGTGAACAATTGTAATAAATTATTTACAAAGAACATAAATCGTTACAATAGTATACAATACATGTAGTAAATGAAAATAATAACGATAATAATCATTTTTGACAGGCCCTCTGAAATCTATCTTGTGTGTGGTAATCGGATTCGGACTCCATGTTGACTAAATCGATTCATCGGTTACAAATTCGAGCAAATGACGATACCCTACAAGCGTAAGTCTTAATAAAACTCAAAACACGGTCGATTGGGTCCTTGAGTTTTGCAAATCTACTAGAACCCGTCTCTGACTGAAATTTAGGTTTCTAGACAAATCCTCGCTGCCTGTACGATTACATTTGTGGGAGCTCAGCCTTGTACGCGGAGCAGACAACACGTGCTGTGGATCGGTCCTGTATTTTATCGTAAAAATACGTAGTTTTTCTCGGGTGAATAACACCATTTTCGGCAGATGTCAGTATTGAAGGTTAATTTCCAAGTCAAAAAATATTACGTCAAAATTGGTGTATCTTGAATACCGTTTTTTGAAGTTTTGTCAACCGAGAGGTGGAACAGTTTGTTGAAGAAGGGTGTCAACCTCATCGAAGCAAAGGAGATGACGCAGCGCTATCGTGTTTCCCCAGTCTCGATGTTGCAACCTGATATGGAATGCCTTGACGATATGGAAACCAACGCGTTTGAAATTATAATGGAAAAACTACGAGAATTAGAGGTTGTAAAGGATCTAATCAAAATCGTATCGACAATCAGGAAAAAATTAGTGCCTTGGAAAACTAGCGAGACTAGCGAAAGATGCTGACAAACGGACAGAAAAAATCGTCGAAAAACTGCTAGAACACGAGAAACAGGAAAACATCATTCTTTACAATGTGCCTGAATCTGATACGGAAAGCGGTTACGATCTCAAAATTAGGGCGTCAGAAGTATTTCAAAATTTCATGGGTCTCCACCTCAAGCCGGATGATATCAGGTTCGTTACTAGAGTTGGCAGTCAAAATGGTGTTGCCAATAAAACCAGGCCCTTGAGGGTAAAATTCAACAGTCACGACGCCAAAGCGCGAGCTGTGTGAGGTTTTAGACTGCATAAAAATACCCCGTTCAATGCATTTTTAGATTTCAACCGTGTTGCAACGACGAAAGACATTGTTACCGAAGATGAAGGAGGCAAGAACTAACGGTCAACACGCAGTTTTGATAAAAGACCATCTTTACATAAATGGGAAGAAATTGATCGAAGTGGACACATCAACCTCATCTGAAGTAGACAGTGAAAAGTCACCTAAACGGCTACAACCTCTAAGAAATTAAATTAGGAGTAAGGGAGGGAGGAACAAGAAAAGAGTCTGACTGCAACACCATTCCGGAGAAAAATTAGAAATCTGATACTGGAACGTCAAGGACTTCGAGCTCTTAGGATCAACGATTTGAAATTTGGAAGAAAAAGCGATTAAGTGAATGAACATTTCAAGATGGAAACCATAGTAGGAGCGATGTGTCTTCACTCGTTCTCGTATGATATTTTTAAATGTTATAACGATTATTTTAGTTCTCTTGTTACTAATATTGTAGATTCTTCAGAGGAACCAAAGTTCTTAACAAAATAATTTCCAATGTAAACGCATTAATAATAGTTATGTGACTCATGTGAACTAGTTTTTTGAAACATTGTATGTACTTGCCAGACATTTGTAAAGTGGCTGAAATCCTGTTGTATAGGTCTGAGTTACCTGAAACAACAATAAATGAATTGAATTGATTACATTTGTGGGCAAACCGAAAAAATCGACTTCAGGCATGAAATAGTGAAAAATACACACAAAAATGACATCCATGTAATAAGAATCCGTAGATCCCCGTAGATAAAACGCCCATCTTGGAGTCTAGCGAGTAGTGAAGAATTTGAGATTAGGTGGAGATCTGAATGTTATATTCTTTGAGCCCCGCTTTCGACGAAAATTGTTTTATTGATTGTTCGGAATTGATAGACGATTATGGAAACTATCGATCATGAATAGTGGTTTGATTTACGCAGCGTGGCTTAGGAACAGGTTAGGAGTACCCTAAAGATTAAAAATCATTCGAGGTACTTTCTGGCTTAACGTCCAATGAAACATCAACTTGCGTACAAGTCCTCAACTCAGTGGGACATTTTCATGTTTTAAACAAAAGAAAAAAAGATAACTGATTACACTTGGTTTATCCCTGTCATGAGAACCGTCAATCGAAAGAAATGAGCACAAAGGGGAATTTCATAAAGATGAGCACAAAGAGGAATCTGATAAAGATTAGCACAAAGGAGAATTTGATAAAGATGAACACAAAGAGGAATCTGATATGTGAAACCGTTCGTCATCTATTATTAAAACGTTTTTCTTAACCCGCTTTCTTGTTTGTCTGTTTGTCCGCAAAATCTTTCAACTCAAATTTCGACCATTTATCGGCAATCTATAGTTCTGAAACTTTACATATAGATCAGAACCAGATGACAATGCAATATTATAATACTTTGATGAGAATAAACCCCCCCCCCCCCCCCGGCCGGGGGGAATATCAGTGTGGGTGACTTCAGTTGAATAGACAAACAAAACAATTATTCTATATCCTGTTGTTTATAACCAGCTGTTAAACTTAGCAACCAATTTTGAGCAGTTGCCTACAATTCTATTTACTGTCCTAGCTTTCTATTCGTACCTTTCAATTCTATTTAATACAATCATTATAGCCTTCTGATTTGCCTACCCGAAACAACGAATAGAAATTATTTTCTCAATGTTGTGTTCATGTAGTGTTTGGTAGTAGAAAATTTTCTAAAAATCTGAAATTTGGGTCAGGTGTCTGTTCCCAGCCGAGATGGGTCCTCGAAACTTTTCAGCCCGATCGGACCAAATTTGGAGGGGGTAGGGGTTTTTTGAAAAATGGATTTTCGAGATTTCGGGTGATTTAGGCGAGTGGGGTGTCATTTTCCACTAAATTTTGGACGCTGAATCCAATTAAATGGGTCCCAGAACAATTGGCACCCACTTGAAGAAGTAATGGGTCAAATTGGGTATTTATTACCCATTTTGAATATGTGTTTTCGGGATATCTGCTACCTAGGCGAGTAGGGTGTCATTTTCAACTAAATTTTGGACGCTGAATCCAATAAAATGGGTCGTAGAACAATTGGCACCCACTGGAAGAAGTTATGGGTCAAATTGGGTATTTATTACCCAATTTGATTATGTGTTTTCGGGATTTCTGCTACCTAGGCGTGTGGGGTATCATTTTCCACTAAATTTTGGACACTGAATTCAATGATGTGTGTCCCAGAACGATTGGCACCCACCGGAAGCATAATGGGTCAAAATGGGTATGTATCCACCCATTTTGTATGTGTCAGGATTTCTGCTACCTAGGCGTGTGGGGTATCATTTTCCACTAAATTTTGGACGCTGAATTCAATGATGTGTGTCCCAGAACGATTGGCACCCACTGGAAGAATTTATGGGTCAAATTGGGTATTTATTACCCTTTGATTATGTGTTTTCGGGATTTCTGCTACCTAGGCGTGTGGGGTATCATTTTCCACTAAATTTTGGACGCTGAATTCTAGCGTCCTTCTAATTCTCTAAGTCTCTAATTCTAGCATTCTTGAATAGCTAGCGATACAAATAATATTTGCATCATATTTCAAGTTCATAGACTAAGTCATGAGCCTATAATCATTTTCAAACAAATGTCTCATTCTGCCACGTCTCATAAAACCATTGAGGCCTTTCCCTAGAGATTATTTTATTGAATTGCACCAGGAGCAAATTGAAGGTTAGGCGCCAGTGGAGCCACCTTATTTTGAAATAAAATCTGCTGCCGGGGGTAGGGATTTTGATAGTACTGTTGATTTTTCGGCGACTCTTCATCGTGAAACGCGCTTAAAATGATTGAGTTGCCACGTTCGGTGGGTTCTGAAGAGACGAACGAATTGTTCTGGTGCACATACATGGCCGGCCACACGCCCATGTCCGCTTGAGCCGCGATTACTTGAGCAGACAAAGCATCGACTTTTTGCCGGGCGGTGAACATGAGCTGATCGTGAGCTGAGAGCTGCAGATGAACTGTGTGAGATTCGAGGGCCTTGGCTGCCGCCACTCGCTGAGATTCCTGTTAGGAGAAGACACATCAGTAGTTCTTTCTTAAACAAAATAGTTCAATATTATATTTTATCATGTAACAAGTTTTAATTGGGGCTGTTACTACCGATTCAAGCCTAACACTCTCACTGTTTATGCCTACTACAGCACTGGGCCTCTTCCTCTCGCTGTATTTAGGTGCAGAGCGCATGCGCGTGAACTTTACCATGGAAACACGCCCCTAGTGTACTTGTTTTTGAAAGCCTCTTCTCCCTTGCTCCCTATGCATAATAGCAACTAATAATAACAAATAACTTGCTTCACTTAACTTGTGTGGAAATAGCCTTAAATTTACTCTCATATGAATCAAATTATAACATATACCCACCGAAAAATTGTCCTTGTTTTTTGGTGTTGATCCAATCATTCCTGACGTAATCAGGTACTACCCGGGGATTCAGAGGTGTCCCCGTCATCACATACGGCAATATTTCTCAATTTGACTAACTAATTCACTTGTCAGAGCACCTAATCTAACTCGCAAGAGATAACCGCATACTGCAGCCTTGACATAAATGCGAATACAGATAAATAAATAAACATTTAACAAAAGTACTGTAACACCCCTGTTAATTCCACCAATCTAGTGTAGGGGGGATCTAACAAGGAGATTGATGTTTTCATGTTGTTGCTCCCACAGAAACAGGAATTCGGAATATAAATCCAGGAAAGGAATAAACGATAACTTTGGGGGTGAGTATTTGTCATGCAGATTAGAATGTGAATTGACAAAAGCTTTATTATAGACAGGAAATTATTTAGAAGAAGGTGCAAAGAAGGTGAAGTAATGCTGTAAGTGAATAAAATTTACAAAGAACGGACGTTGAATTGACCGTAATTGATAATTTACAGCTGAATATTAGCTGGAAGCTTGGATTGGCTATGGCTAAAAATGGTTGTTCAGCATAGCCAAATTAGTTTTTAAAAGACTTTGTTGGTTGATCAAGGATGAGATTTAGTTTGTAGAGAATTTTGGTTGACTGAAATGAAGCTTCATGAGGAAATTTGGTCTTTTCAGGTTGGCAGATTTTATTACTATGGATATTGGCTTGGTACCATGTAGTAACAATGAGCGGAACATGTGCCTTGTGCATCTAATTGTAAGCCCCCAGGCTTGCTGCCTCCAGAAAGCCAGAAGGGAGGGAGCATGCGCCAGGATGCGCGCGCAGCTCCTGCCTGGACGTCGCATTTGGAGAGCTCCAGGGCTTCACTCATTGCAAAGGCATCCAACCAGGCGGTCGTTGTCGAGGCGCCCCTCAGGGCTGAGGCGCCCAACATGTCGGAGTGATATATATTTTTGTAACCCTGTCGTGCAAGTGCATCTCACTCAGTCCATCCTGGCTTTGTCCTGTGCTCGCTCTGAAGTGAACTCTGCTACCATGCTGAAGTTGACCAAAGCTGTAATATTGTGTTCCCCATGCCATGAGATGATAAAGGACTCAAGTTAATAAGCCTCACTGTGTACCTGCGGGACAGCGTGCCCCCTCCTGTTTTTCCTTCAACGTCGACGCCGTTTTCATCAGCTGGTATTGTTGCACTTGCTCATTAAATTGTATTTCATGTATATCATAATTTCATGTATCTTGTATTAATTGTATTTTATGCTCCACATGTTGTCTAATTTACTTTGTCGAATTACTTTGTCTTGTATCAATTCTAGCCCAGGTTGAGGCATATTCTCCTTTGCAACGTGTCCTTGTCTTTAATTATAATTCATTTTGTTTCAATGTATTTCATGCTCATCCTTGATATCCCTAATTAACGCTCAGTCGTAAGTCTTGGACTTACATCCCGTATCCTCTCGCTAGGTCCCTCCCAAATTCTCCGAAGATACCCGAATCAAATTATAGTAAATTCAAACACATTTTAATTCGAGAGAGGCTTACATAATTAAATTATGTACGTCATTACGCTTCTTTTGTGCGTCCTCCTTTAGTCAGTTTTTGATTGCTCATTCTTGGAGTGAGCGAAGAAAACGATTGATAATGCAATAATATTATGGTCCTTGGGTTTTGGGGGGCTCTGTATAGAAAAGCGAGTTATTTTATAAGACCAAGAAAACAATAATAAGAACACCAACCGCTTCCCCAGAGAAAAAGGATAACGCTTCCCACCGCTCATTCAACAAGCCAGAGGAACTTTTTTAAAATACAGTAATCGCTGATGCAATTAGTCTCATCCAGTCGTCCTTGGCTGTTGGTTTGTATTAGGAATGTCCTCGGCTAAACTAAGAACGATAAAACCCTGACCTTTCCCTACTTCACAATACCAACTTTCGGCTCCACAAAAAGTGGCCACTGGATCATGTAGGAGGTCACACATGAAATCTCAGTAAAATGGATATCAGGACCCAATTTGAAATGGATTTTCACATACGCCCGCCAGATCTCAATTCTATTTCGTTTCATTTGACGTCTTGTTTGGTTATTCCTTGAATTGTTTTCATGCGAAAAGTCAATCTTTCCGATTCGGCTCAAAATGCCCCTTTTTCTAGGCTTTTCAAGGTGACTAGATCTAAATAAGCAAACACCCGTCCGCCATCCAGGCCAATTTTGGTAGAAGAAATTTTTTTTAAATCTGAAATTCGGGCCAGGAACCCGTTTTTGGCTCTAGTTGGTCCTTAAAAGTATTCAGCTCAATCGGACAAAAATTGGTGGAGGGGGGAGTTGGGGAGGGGTCAAAATGTGTAGTTTGAAAAATGGACTTTCGAGATTTTCAGTAATCTAGGCGTGTGGAATATCATTTTTCACGACCTAAAGCAGAAAAGCCGTTCAGTAGGCGCTTGGGTTGCCTCTCTAAACATGCAGTTTTCAAGGTTATTTTCTCCTTAACACTATTTCGTCGTGATTTCTCCCTCCCTATTTACTGAACTGCACAAAATGATTCGAAGTTTTGCCGAATGCACCGGAAACGGAACTGTTGCACCATTGAAGCACTCATTGTACATTTTTATCTCATAATTCTAGCCAATATGCTTTAAATAATCTCGATCTGTTCCTTCAATTTTAACTGAGTTTTGAATTGAAACACGAATTAGTGTTCACATGGCTTTTGAACTGCAAGTAGAGTAGAAATTCCAGTTTTAAGGCTACATTTGCAAAGGAGACGGCGTATTGATTTGGTTAGAAAAGTCGTCGAGCAAATGGTCCTGACATCTAGCGGATTATTCGAATTCCGCCCGTTGAGTCGTGATTTCATGAGTTTTTCTGCTGCACTGAAAAAACTTGTGTTTTTGGTTGGTTATTCCTTGAATAATCAACCTATGTTTTCATGCAAATGGTAAACCTCCGAATCGGCCCAAAAAAATTGTCTAGACGTTTCAAGGTGTCCAGATGTCCAATGTCCGTACGCCGTCTACCGTCCGCGCCGTTTTTGGTAGTAGAAAATTTTTCTAAAAATCTGAAATTTGGGTCAGGGGTCTGTTCCTGGCCTAGGTCGGTCCACGAAACTTTTCAGCCCGATTAGACCAAATTCGCGAGGGGTAGGGGTCAAAATGTGTTTCTCGAAAAATGGATTTTTGAGATTTTTGGCTATCTAGGCGTGTGGGGTATCATTTTCCACTAAATTTTGGACACTGAATCCAATAAAATTGGTCCCAGAACGATTGGCACCCCCCGGATTATACTCAATTAGGTTAATCAGGCGAGACTGAAATAATTAAGGAAAGCATGCGTGCAGAGAACTACCAGGTGAAGAAGGTTCACCATAATAGATATACAAGTACAAAAGAAGGCATGTGGATTGGTCCGGTTAAAACATAGATTTAGGAAGTTTCTTGGACGTTATTAATCGAATTTTTTCCTAGTAAAATTTAAAGTTTCATGTTGTGAATTTGATTGCTATCGTAAGATTGAAAGATGATGCTTCCGAATCTTGAAAAGTTTTTTAACGCAGTTTAAACAAATGGATCCCGGGACAAACGGCGCATAAATGGTATCTTATATGTTATTTATTGTTCTTTAGAGGCAAGGTTTTGAAGAAATGGGATCACACGAATCGAATCACGAACTTAAAACGGAATTTAATACCTAGCTAAAACAAGTCTTCAAAAGTACAAAACAACACAATGGATCGAACTATTCACAGCTAAAATCTAACGGCGCAAGCGCAACACAACTCCACGAATTTCATTACAAAAAGAAAAAGGGCAGACAAAACACGGCTACCCAAATCGCAACGGAGAAAAATTCCAACCCGACACGTTACTTTGAAAACCGCTCACACGAGCGCTGTCAGCGCTTAGGGCTTGAGTAGTTACCTACTGTTTCTAACATTATCTATACAGGAAAATTTGTTTCTTATTTTTTCCTCCAACCAGACGCATGTAGAATAATTTAAACCTAGGACCAGGACCTAGGACGCTAGGAGATTCATTTCTTCAACATGGGGAAAATGAGGAGAATAGTGGGTGTGACGGGTCCCGGACCCATTCCAATCGATTCAGGGTCCAAAATTTGGTGGAAAATGATACCCCACACACCCAGATTGCAAAAATCTCAAAAATCCATTTTTCGAAGTTCACATTTTGACCTCTACCCCATCGTGTTGAAAAGTTTCGAGGACCAACTAGAGCCATGAACGGACCCCTGATCAAAATTTCAGATTTTTAGAATAACTTCTACTACCAAAGTCGGCGTAGACGGCGGACGGACATTTGCTTATTTTGATCTAGACACCATGAAACGTCCAGAAAATTTTTTTGGGGCGAATCGATGAGATTGGCTTTTTGCATGAAAACATAGGTTGATTATTCGAAGAATCACCAACCAAAATCTGGATTCCTCTGTCCAAACATGGAATACCGCGTTGTTTGCATTGTCGGAATTTCAATCTTCCACAATGATCTTAAGGTCGCTTCGCACTGCCAGTAGTACCTACGTCTGCCGCTGCACTGACACGCCGCTTGCAGCCTGATCCTTTTCTCGTCGGTTCCATGGAATAAGTATATTCCATGGTTTCTCTTCAGTACGAGTACGAATATGGCGTCTGTTGTTGGTCGCGCGTAGTGTTCTTTTGTGGAAAGACGCCCAGTGCAAATCGGTATAAAGCTATTCTGTTTTCGTTTGAGATCTGACTTCATTGGAAGGTATGTAAATATATTGTGTCATCCGATCTTTTGGTTTCACTCATAAAACCCCGGATTCCGATATGCATGCAATTTCTTGTTGTTGGGGAAGCTGGCCCTAATACACAAACTGTACGTGGTTGGATTTGGTAGTTCCACTGTGAGCGTGTTGTTTAGTCCAAGCGGTCTAAAACACGGAATTATCCTCCTTGAAAAAAACACTGACGACTTCTCCTGGAAACAGATTGGATCTGTTATGCGCGTAGTTGCTGCAATCAACCGGCAATATTGCTCTTCTACGGTCTGGACAAAGGAGAAGGTATGATAAAGCGAAATGATCCCGTAATGCTCGAGTTGGGTTGGCAGACGTATTTTGAGAATACGTGGAATCCAGAACTGCCGGTAAAGTCACTCAATCAAGAGAGAAGGTGTAGGATGGATATGTGGACAATCGTAGTTTCTCCAAGCGCAAAATACAAGTTTTATTAGCCGGGCTCGTATTTTGGTACGACTCTTCTCGGTTTCTAGAGCCAAGGCAGAGGGATTGAGTGCGGGCTACTGACGGAACAGAGCGTTGTAGCAAAGCGCAGAAACATTTGGCGATCCTGTCGCCAGTTTCTGGATGGCTTGGAATTTATTCTGTTATTCAATCAAGAGAAAAACACCCAGTCGACTCGATCTTTCACTAGGTAGCGGCGGTGGAACAGAGAGTTAGAAGCTAGTTTGATGAATGGACAGGGAATTGGAATAGGCGAGCTACTAATCTGAGCACAGCAGATCTGTAAAACCAACAGGAATAGCTAGATTAGTGTACCATAGCTATTATTCCATAGAGTAGTTTAATATAGTAGTTAATAATCCGTAGAGTACTGTAAAAATAATTGTACTATAGAGTTGTTGTAGAGCTGCTGTCAGTCGGGTTTCTTGTTTTATTATTGTCTTATCATCAAATTGGACTGGACCTCTTTGTTCTAGAAGTTTGATATCTGGTGAAGGTTCGAGGAATTAGTGTGAGAATAAATTCAAATGCAGATTATAACCAAGGAATCGCAATAAACGACTGATTAGTCGAGGACTTGGGAGGTTGGAAAAAATATACAACCTATAATCTGGATGTCTACGACTGGTTGGCGCTTCTCCGTAGGACTGTGCAAAAAGCACTAAAAACAGCTGTGGAACGGAAGGAGAGCGCGTGAAGGATTGTTAGCGCGTTCTGTATGTTTCCTGCGAAACATGAACGGTTTGAAATCGATGTGTTTCATGTCAAAGCACAATCAAAAATCCTTGATATCAGTGTAGACAAGGTTGCGTACCTTTCTGTGTCGTTTTTCGGACTGTAGTCGATCAACCGGATAAAATTGAGCAAATCCTAACCACACACACCACGTACAGTTACAGGTTACCAAACGAGGTAGACCTTGAGAAATTGGAAAAATTTGAAAATAAATCGGACAGCGCGGTGATTCATTTATTGAACTAATCAAACAGAAAAATAAATAAAAGGAGAAGGCACGTAGGGCGGGTGAAGACAAAGAACAAAATGCGCACTTGCGAGACTTGCGGTGAACTTCACTGGTTTATCTTGGTAAATTAACGAATTTTGATTGTGGTTATTGGCTGGATGAGGCGAACCACCCCTGAGATTTGAGGAATCTTTCAGCTTGAGTCTCAGGGAGATTTGGCTGTTGTGTCAATGTTTCTGATTGAAAATGACTAGTAAGCTTAGGCCAGGTTTCCAAAATAAATTTCATAATGAAGGATTGGTTTATTGGGAAGAAATCGACAGTCACCATGGGTGCTGGAATGTTTTTTTATTCTTCTCAATAGTTACTGGAAATACGTGCGCAGATTTTTTTTTTTCATTACAGAGCCGTAGTCCTAAATGGCGCCGCTCTGGGACAGTAATTTACGCAGGGCACTAGGTATCTTCCGAGTGGAGTGCCCATTCCAGCTGGTAGTGGTCCCAAAAGTGTCAAGAATCGTTCACTTGATACTGAAAAATTATCTGGAAAATACGTACATGATAAATGAATCACTGGGACACTAAAACAAAAATGCGCTGACACTGGGTTTTCACCGGCTTTTACCTGTGTCAGGAAGAGCAGAAGGTTAAAACTTTGTGTGTGAAGTCCTTCTGGAAGTTTAATCTGTGGGGATGAGTGAACCGCCATGTAGATTAACACACAAAATCCCTTGTTTGTGGGAAATTGAGTCTGTTGAGTATTGGAACTGTGAGGAATTATAGACTCACTGGATACTTGGAGGTCCTTGTATTGGACACAGACTCAAGAGATTGCTTGTCGCATTTATTGCGTAGCAGATCTTGGTTGATTGCTGTATCAACAAATTGCAGCGTGGTATTTGGCGCTGGACATGTCTGAGGTAGTCCGGTAATTGAGAGTAAACTAGTTCCTTTTTGGGTGGATTTTCCTTGGAGAAATTAATCGCTCAGACATGGTGTTATCAATTAGAGCTTCAGGTAGCGCGTTCTCTTGTGAAGAGTTAACGGAATAAACTTGAAGGAAGCAATAGTTGACAGATTGAACTAGAGTCAACGTTAACGAGATTCTGGGATTGGTGGTTTGAGACCTGCACACCAACACATGCGACGGAATACTTGTAAATAAGGAAACAGCGACTGTTTTCTGGTTTGGCCCAATAGACTCTCTCACTTCGCCCACACGACTGGATGGTTTAGAAACATGACAAGCGCTTGTAAAAGGAAATAAGTCATAGACTCCAGGATAATTATCAGTCTTGTCTCTTCTTAGGAAGATGTCAGACTGGGGGGGAGGTGGAGAGGAAGGTTGTAGTTGAAGTAGCCAAACACGACAAGGAGATAAGAGCTCGGTTGGAGAAGGTGATCCTAGAGAAGAACAAATGGATATGGACGGAAGTTTGGAAAGTCTTGGAGGAAGCTGTCCCAAGGATTCAAGCCTAGGCATCTTAGGTCAACGAGGAAACTGTTGATGAGGAAGCGCTTGTGGACACACACGACTCCACAGCTAGCAACAAACTCTGTCTAGATTCTTCTGAGAGCCAGACCAATGGCATAGCTGATAAAGCTAATAGAACTTGCAAGCTGAAGCTTGCTTGAGGCAGAATCAATTGGTAGGAGGTCATTCGCTGTATGGAAGTGCAGGGTTATGCTGGATTTCATCAGCAGTGACTGCGACTTCTTGTTGACAGGTGCACAAGGACCAGTTTCTAAGTATTCAGAAAAAGCGCTATTCCAATTGAAATGCAGAGGTTTGTCATACCTGGTGTCAAATGTATGTGAGTCACTACAGAATGCAATAAAGAATGAATGTGAACCTGCAGAAGCATTGTGCATAATTGACAATATAGGATTCCAGAATTGCTTCAATGAACTCTACAAGGGCATCCGAAGGTGTCCATGGGCTGAGCTGACACAGTCAATGATCAGACAAGGCCTATTAAATGAAATTGCTGAGGCTTGTCTTAGGATCTGTGAGGACGCTTTGATGGAGGGGAGTTCTTCATGAACTAAGCACACAATCTTTGACCTTATGACCATATTTTTTGACGAACAAGAAGAGAACAGCCGACGTCAACAGGCTGAAAATAGTGCTCTCGTTTGACTCAAGACAAGGGTAGGAAGAAGAAGGAGGTCTACTTGTTGGAAAATGACTGTTTGCTCAAAGGCTAAGCGCTCCAATCTTGTCTGACGCAAGTGTAATCTACAAGGTTAAATATATAAAAAGCGGTTATCCAAATGGAGATGGAGGAGAGCAGTGCTTCAAGTGCCAGAGCTTTGAGGTCAGAATGAACAGAAAAGATCAAGAATAAAAATGCCTTGGTCTAGTTAAACTCCACGCGCGACAGGGGTTCTGTGTTATAGGCCAAAACCCAGCAGTCGGTTAACTAAGGTAGAAAGGTCGCCAGCTCAAAAATTGACTGGTGAGTGTTGTTGCCTGGTGCCCACACCCTAGCTTAGAACTGGTTGGTATAAGAGCAAGCGCATGATCATCATCATCAGTGAGCAGCAAAGGAAAAGGAAAGCGCGTGCCAATCTGCACGGATGTCAGGAGCAACTGATTTTTCCAGTGAACAGGAATAGTAGGAGGACAAAGCAGATCCAACAGCGCTGTTCATTTGGCCATCCATAATGTTACTTGATGTTGATGGCTGGGAAAGTTTGATAAACTCAAGGAAAACTTTGGAGTCTTGAGAAATCTACTATGTGGTAGAAAATCTGTTTTCTGTCAGAAAAACAAATAATGAAACATGCTCCATTTACATCTGACAGCAAGATCATCAACCTGAGATCAAGGGAAATTTGACGGGAAATTTCGGTGGCTATGTTTTGCGCTTACAGTTGGAAAACTAACTGAGAAGGAACTGGAGCAAATGCTTCAAATCGCTCGTGAATGTGCTGTTGTGGCAAAGTGCCAGAGGCTGGAGGAGACTCAAGCGAGTCTTGCAACAACACAAGAGCAGGTCCATCAGGATCTGGAAGTAAACGCAGCGCAGGTTATAAACTTAGAGGGGAGTTGACCTGTGAAAAGGGTTAGAACAATGATTAAGGATTCAGTGAGTCTGAGAGATAATAAAGGACTATTGTGGCAATACAGACTCTTAATCATGCCTCTAAGGGATACCTGGAAAAGGCGGGAGTGTTTTCAAAATTGATGAATGTGGTATTTGGCTCAGAAATACTTTATTGCTGGATTGTTAAGTAGCTAAAGCAGTGAGGAAACCATGTATGGTGAGACAGCGCGCAGAAATACCATTTCAGCGGTTAAATTGAGATCTCATGGGTCCTCTCAAGCCATTGGCCTTGTTGTGGCTTGAGGTAATTAGAATGAAATACACGGACGCGGTTCTGATGAATTATGAATAACGTTCTTAATGCGAACAAGGTGACTGAACAATATTAAACGAGGAGACATGCATATGAGGCACTAGCAGAATGGAGACTGAACGTTAACGCTAACAAAATGGCGTTGTCCCATTGGCGAACCTAAGCTCCAAACTGTTCTCTACTGTTTTTCACTACACGCCTTGAGATCCCAAGCTAAAAGCATTGTTACATTCAGACGACGCCACGCAATATGCTTTGCATATGAGATTTCCGGAAAGACTAAGGTCTACACAGCTTTGTTGTCATGTCTGGCAGAAATCTGGCGGCAAGCGCGGTTTGACTACAAAAGTAGTCAAAATCAGAAACGAGACGGTGGTCTTGAATGTAAAACGGAGGAATAGAGAGAGATCTTTGTTTCACCTGGAAAAATAATGATTCTGACTGGCTGGTAAGCCATACCTACACACTTCAATTAAATGGAAAGGCTAAGATTGAACTTGGAGCTTGGAGCGCAGAATAATCAGGGTAAACCTATTTCTTCTGGAATTCCTGCTTAGTTCTAATCATTTGCCATGCGTCATCATGTGTACGTACATAACATAATGCAGTGAGGGTTGAAACAGCATTTGGGAGAGAGATACTTTGAAATTTGTCAAATGCTACGGCTGTGAGTTATATTTTGGACACACAGACATGTTCAAAGTTTGCACCTAGAGTAAACTTTGGTAAGGTCCAAAATTGTAGACTTTGCAGAAGACAGGACTCACAGTGATCACAAGAGAGGTGCTTTAGCTGGGAAACCACCATTTTCTGATCAGGAATTCTGGTCAAGGAACGAGCTGATCTGGAAATTGAACCAGGAACAAGTGAAGCACTGAAGGAGCGCTCTGTGAGGAAAGAAAGTTCTGGTGATAGCAAATCTATGTTTATTCAGGGAGTGAGGCAGGATATTGCTGGTTCCAACCAAAGGAGGTTAGTGCTGACTCATAAGGATAATGACTTAAAATTATATAAGGGGCAGAAGCAAATGTGATGTGATTGTGAATAGAAAGAAATTGGATCCTTATTCAGCAACATATTTACAGGCCATGAAAAGTAGAAACTCAGACTTACTACTGAAGGAAATTGATATAGAGTTTGAGACTATAGAGCATCTGAAAACGTGGAAGACTGCATCTAGACAAAAAGCGCCAAGAGACACAAGGATAATGAAGACGAGGTGGATACGTCTCTATAAGTTGGATGGAACATGACTTGTAGTCAGGGAATTTGCTGACAGCAATGATTACAATCTGTCAGAAATTAGCACGCCAGTTGCAATCATTTGCAATTAACATGCTCAGTAGGTCGCAGTTTAACTACATCTGGGAAGACTGGGGCACAGTTGCCTGAATCATGTGCTACTTGAAGAAAACCATCACACATGGTTTGTTGTTCAGCTATCACAGAGGAGGCTTTGATTGCTTTGTGGATGTTTTTCTTGGCATGTCAGCCAAGGGAGAGTATTCTACAACCGGTTTTATGATCAAGATATATGGAAATACTCTGATGTGGCGTAACAAGCGACAGAACCTATTGCCATATCCCCTACAGAAAGTGAGTTTGTGGCAATGAGCACAGCAGGTAGAGACTTGGTCTTTGCGGAATTTGTGCTGTATGATTCTAGTAGCCAATTGTGCAAACTTTGTTTGAGGATTCCAAATCAGTAATTTGGTTAGTGAAGAAGACGACTCTACGAGGACGACTCAAGAACATATAGTGTGACTGTCCTTTCTTCAGGAGAAGAACGTGAAGATTAAATGGATATCAATGGAAGAGCAGCAGGCTGATGATCTCACTAAGGCGCTGCCAAAATCTAAATTTGAAAATGCAGGAATTTGTAGCTTCATAAGTGTGGACAGGATTAATGGATACCTACATTTATGTAATGCTCTTGTTCTAGATAAACGTGCTGAGCAGCGCTAGAGACAGGGAAGCTCAAGAAAAAGCGCCAGACCAAGCGCAGAAATATTTCTGGTGTGGTTTGGCTTGAGCCAACGTTGATAAGATCGGTTTGTGCTGATCTTTGGCCAGTTTAGTCAGTGCTAAACTGGTAAAGTTGGCTTGCGCCAATCCCAGGTAATGCAGATATCTCAGTTTGAGCTGAGAGCGCAGTGGAGGTCTGTATTTGAAAAAAAAGAAGACAGCAAGTACAAACATGAAGACAATGGTGGCTGGACTGGTGGTGCATTTGCATTTATGTTTCATCGGCATGAAGAAAGTGACTTTTGTGCTAGTGTGCTTAGCTCCAAGATCATCGTGAAATCTTGGAGGGGAGTGTCGGAATTTCAATCTTCCACAATGATCTTAAGGTCGCTTCGCACTGCCAGTAGTACCTACGTCTGCCGCTGCACTGACACGCCGCTTGCAGCCTGATCCTTTTCTCGTCGGTTCCATGGAATAAGTATATTCCATGGTTTCTCTTCAGTACGAGTACGAATATGGCGTCTGTTGTTGGTCGGTAGTGTTCTTTTGTGGAAAGACGCCCAGTGCAAATTGGTATAAAGCTATTCTGTTTTCGTTTGAGATCTGACTTCATTGGAAGGTATGTAAATATATTGTGTCATCCGATCTTTTGGTTTCACTCATAAAAGCCCGGATTCCGATATGCATAAATAAAGATCGTGGAAAATGAGTTAGTGTAGATATAAAGGAAAAGCAACAGTAACAAATTAGAATCCGTAGATGTCCGTTGGTATCCGTAGGTCCCTGGAATCCGCCGGTTGAGCACGGACTCAGTACGGCAACACTGGTACACCTCCATTTTGTTTTTTTTCTCACATCGCTTACACCATACGGTTTCCTATTGCAATTGAGTTCCGTCGTTTGTGCATGGAGCGTCTTCGGTTCGTTATAAGGTAATTAGTTAGCTAATCTATTTCTCCGCCAATTAATGTTGCTTGTAGCTAATCGTAAGCATGAAACGGCCACGTATCGAGGGCTAAACAATGTTTGTCGACATTGAAATCCCTTTTGTGAGTTGCGACTCGCCTACTTAGCGGTGCTTTGCTCTTTGAGGTTAGTTTTGTCACACTATGCGTGGGCGTTCGTGTGATATTCCCTCATTAGGTTGTTGTAGTGGCCTCTTGCCTTAACTTATTTTGTCAAAACCTTTGTCTTTTGTTGAAGATTAATCAATCGTCGACTCTTCACCATCTCGTGAACCACTCCTGTATCTTGGAAGTTCGAAAACGTGGGTACTTTACTATTTTTGGTCGATCCAACCAACGTGGTTGCGTATATTTATAAGCTCAGATTTACCCAGTGGTGGCCTTCTTCCGTGTGTGACGAGTTTGTCTCATGTCACATGTTCGATTTCACTTCGAGCTGGTTTCCCTCTTCATTTATTTGTATCTCTGAAGGAAAACCACTCTCAACGTAACGTTTCATCATCCAGTGCTGACTCCAGAGCTTCACTGAATTCAAGATTGAATTGAAGAAGATTGTTCTTGGATAAATTTCCAAAACAAAAACGCTACAAATTCTTTCACAGAGGTTGGTTAATCCTCAGGCCAAGAGCATGGAGAAACGGGGAAAACCGTGTGTGTGGAGTGTCCCGGGCTCATTCCAATCGATTCAACGTCCAGAAGTTAGTGGAAAATGATACCCCATACATCTTGGTGCCCGTAATATCAAAAGCTGTAGGTATGATGGGTATGAATCAAAATGGGTACCTACCTTCCAGTGGTTAAATAAGAGTTATGGGTGAAAATACGAATTTTGAAGTTGTCGATATACCCTGAATCCAGTTGTCATTTCCACTAAATTTTGGTAGCACCGAATCGAACGATACGGCCCCAAAACGATCACCATTAGGGCTGGCTAAAAGATACCCCACACGCCTAGCTACCAGAAATCTCGAAAACAGGCATTCAAAATGGGTAGATTGGCACACATTTTGACCCATACCATCATACACCAATCGTTCCGGGGTCCATTTCGACCCCACACATTTTGACCAATCAAAAAGTCAGATATTATGAGGAACAGACGCTAACGGAACCATTCAACAGATTAACAATTTCTTCAACATGAGGGAAACAGTGGCTGTAGCGGGTCCCGGAACCATTTCAATCGATTCAGGGTCCAAAATTTAGTGGAAAATGATACCCCACTCGCCTAGGTACCAGAAATCTCGTAAAGGCATTCGAAATGGGTAGATAGGTACCCATTTTGATCCATAACTTCATTCAGAGGGCACCAATCGTTCCGGCTCATAATTTATTGGATTCAACGCTCAAAATTTAGTGAAAAATGATACCCCACACACCTAGGTACCAGATATCTCTGATAAAACACATTCGAAATGGGTAACAGATACCCATTTGGACCCATACCCTCTTCCAGTTGGTGCCAATCGTCCCGGGACCCGCCTCATTGGATTCAGCGTCCAAAATTTAATGGAAAATGATACCCCACACGCCTAGATTGCCAAAAATCTCGAAAATCCACTTTTCGAGAAACACATTTTGACCCCTACCCCTCCCAAATTAGGTCCGATCAGGCTGAAAAGTTTCGTGGACCGACCTAGGCCAGGAACAGACTTTGATGTTAGGTTCTTCTCATGCTGATCCCAACGAAGACATTGATCTACATCTACCCCAAATATCGATATAGATCAGCGAGACGAGCTGGAGGTGAATTTGAAGAAGAACATCCAGCCAGATATAGTAGAGGGAATGCTGTCATTAGAAGTGCTTGGAACGCTATCAATTTGTTTGTCACAGAAGCGGGTGATCGCATTCTATTCTGTGGCACTTTATGCTCCCAATATTAGGAACCTCCAGCATTGTTCTGCTTTTCTGGCTGCTTGGTCCCAGCCATTGCCAGACACGATGTACGCAGTACCATCTAATGTATGATTGCTTACACCTATACCCTTCTACTTGAGTGTTTATCTGGTAGTTATATCTTCAGCTCAGTCTCAAGATATGTTCTATGTATTTTTTAAGTAATATTATATAGTAAATATTTCATTCTTTCATTTCCTAGATGGATTGGCCTCGTGGAAGAGCCACCGCTGGGAGAACGCGAGGAAGGGCGGCCCCAACCGGAGATCCATCTCAGACAGCGCCACTATCAGGAGTAAGTTGTACTTTTGGTGTTGGTTCGGCGGCAATCTCAGTGGGCGTTGGTTTTTTATCGGCGAACTCATTTTCCAGGCCTGGGCCGCCAGGGGAAGAGGAAATTCTGGTGGTGGACCACCACCAGCCGGCTCCCAGCCTAGTGAGGCTGTGGACAAATTGACTCAACAAGTGAAGGCCGTTGCTTTGGCACCAACTGGGTCGCCATCAGGTAAGATGCGACGACGAGTGAACAAATTAATGTTATTATTATTGTTATTAGGCCACCTGGTGTCCGTCCAAACTTATTTTTCAAATGGTTCAGTTCAGGAGGTGATTCTATGACCGTTTTTCGCTTGCTGAACGATTTGGGTCACCAACATTCGACCAAAAACCTATCCTTTCTTAACCTCTTTATGCCTTAGTTACTATTAGAGATGTGTAGTTCGCGAACGAACTAGTTCAAATGAACTGCTCCAGAGTGTAAACTATTCACTTCAGTCAGCAGTTCAGGCAAACTACAGTTCAGTTCAGCTTGGCATGGCAACGCTCAGGCGCGTACACACATAGTTCACCTTCCTTATAGTTCAATAGTTCCTTTGGTCCTGATTGATTTGTATGTCTGAACTATTCTGAACTAGCTGGCGTTCGTCACCAGTAAAATAGTCACTAGGCGTTCAAAATCAAGTTCAATCATAGTTCGTCCATTCGGTTGAGAAGTTGTGTAAATAGTTCACCATGCTGTGATTCATGGCATTGTCAATATTGTCATTGAAGTTGCCTGCTATAATATGATATTATTAGAGAGTCCCAGTTTTGATGACCTGTTTGTTTCTTATTAACTTATTATAGCTATTTTGACTTGTTAACAAGTTTCATTGTAAACTTATCTTCAGTTTAGATAATAACTGGAAGCTATTTCGACTTGTTAACTTCATCTGGTCCAGAGGTGTAACAATGCAGTGCAATGAAGCTAAACTGCTAAATCTAGTCGATCACGCATTAATTTAAAAATGAGAACTAGATAGTTCCTCAAGCTAGTTCACTTTAGTGAAAGAGAGAAGAGATAGTTCAGTTCAATGAACTACTTTGCCCATCTCTAGTTACTATTACTGTACAATCGGAAGAAGATGCAATTTTCTAAACTTGCTGAATGAATTACGAGTAGTACGAAGAAAACAAAATTGGTTGACAGGTATATTTTTGATTTGAAAAAATTCATACTCTGAATCTACGAAACCGCTGCTTTTATTCGACGTTGCCTTAACTTGAGTTTAGTTACACCAGTTTGAAAATTAATAAATGAATAACAGAAACTGCAAATTCATTCTCAGGAGTAGGTTATTCCTCGGACCAGTGGCATGGAGGCTCATTTCAATCGACTCAGCGTCCAAAATTTAGTGGAAAATGATACCCCACACGCCTATGTACCAGAAATCTCAATAAATTGATAGGTTTTCGAAATAGATAAGTAGACACCCATTTTGACCCGAAATTTTTTTTCTGGTGGGCACCAATTCCAAGACCAGTCTTATTGGATTCAACGCCCTACATTTAGTCGAAAATAATACCCCAAATGCCTAGATCGCCGAAAATCTCGAAAATCCGTATTTCAAAAAACACTTTTTGAGCCATACCCTCCCTAAATTTGATCCGATTGGGCTGATAAGTTCTGAGAACCAACTAGAGCCGGGAATGGATCCCGGACCCAAATTTCAGATTTTAAGAAAATTTTCCACTACCGAAAACGGCGTGGACGATGTACGGCGGACGGACATTGACTTTTTTTTTATCTAGACATCATGAAATGTCCAGAAAAATTTTTTTGAGCCGAATCTGAGTGACTTTTTGTATGAAAAGTTGATTTGTTGAAACATTTTCTAAAAATCTAACATTTTGGTCAGTGTCCCGTTTCTGACTGTAGTTGATACTCTAAACTTCTCAGCCCGATCGGTCCAAATTTGGGGAGTGGGGCAAATTGTGTTTTACGAAAAATGGATTTTTGAGATTTTTGCTTAGGCGTGTAGGGTGGCATTTTCGACAAAATTTTGGGCGCTGAATCCAATGAGACGGGTCCCGGAATGATTGGCACCCATCGGAAGAAGTTATTCGTCAAAATGAGTGCCTGTCACCCATTTCGAACGTGTCTATTCGAGATTTCTGGTACCTAGGCGTGTGGGGTATCATTTTCCATTAAATTTTGGACGCTGAATCGATTGGAATGAGTCTCCATGCTCTGGTTCCAAGGAATAACCAACCCCTGTAAATGACTTAGCTGCTTTTTTGACTTTTGCCCTTTGCAATAATATTTCATGCTGGTAGGCTAAGCTGTCCTTTCAGGGGTAACGTGCTGCAATTTCCTTTGACCCTGCATTTTATTATTGAAACTATAATCCGTAATGCAGTGGGTTTGAAGGTTTGAGGAAGCACGTCGAATTTCCTCCTCCTGAATTTCAATTTCAATAAATCGCCCCTATAATGCTTGAATCGTCGACAGTTAAGGCCGATAAATTTCTGCTGTGAACAACTCCGGCACAGCATGTTTGGTGGCAAACAGAGAGAGAAAGATTTTATTGGCATTTGAATTGCTGTTAACATTACATATAAAATATTGGAGGATATTGGTAATATTAACATAACACTGGATACAGAATACTTATACTGCGTAACAGTAGGCGTTCGCCCATTAGCGTTACGTAGTATAATTTTAACTTGAAACTTTTACTTAGGTTAATACATACTCTCAGGTTTGTTCATAGAATAAAATGGATAGTTGGGTTTTGGGGTTTTGAAATTTATGTGTTCTCAAAGTGTAGGTGTTTGTAAATTAATTCTTAAACGTATTTACTTTTAATTATGTTTTTCTCTTGTTCGTACCCGTTCTGAATAAACCAAGTGAGAATTACTTTTTCATAAATTGGTCTTGTGAATGAGGGGTTTTAATTTTTGTTGGTAAGGATCTGTGTAGAACATGGAGAATGCAAAACGGCCTTTTTATCATTAATACTAAATGAGGTTTAGGGTTTACTATGTTCCCTTCTATTGTACACCTCATTTGGAACTTCCTCATATCTGGGCAGCTGGCTGACCAAGCTTTCAACCGTGCAACAAAGGCGGTTGGCGTTTCGGGCTTTGAATCAAAATTCATTGAATTTAGCTTATTCAATGTTCCGTATTTACAATGACGACTTTTTGGCTGGCAAGTTGTTTCCAATTTCCTGAGCATTTGAAATGGCTCCTTGGAACGGACCAGGCTATGCATTTCGTTGTCGATTCTCTGTACAATTATGGCCAAAAATTTCTTGAGCGTCACCGCCCCTGCCGCCGAAAACTCAGGGGGCTGGATTCTCCTCAACTGTGAGTCCTCAACCATGACTCAATTTTAGTCATCAGCCTTTCAAACGATGACTGGTTGTCAGCTGGCAATCTTTGTAAACATAACCTTGTTGGCCAGGGACATACTTTTGGTCGGATTTGTGTGGATGTTCGGGGTTAATAATAATAATTGCTGATAATTCTTTGAATGGCCCTTTCAGGAGAGGCTAATCCATCTGATGCTGGCGTCGCCAGAGGACAGGGCGACAAGGGCGGAAGGGGTGCCAACCGTCATACCAATGTCCCACGAAAGGAGGAGGTCCATCGCCCAGCTCATTTGACTGTCAAACAAGGTGTGTTTCACTTTATATCTCCTAACACTTACTATTTATTGTTGTGTGTATTTACCTTTTTTTTTTATTCGAATCCGCAGGCACTAAGGGCGTGAAAGCCATCTTTCAGACTAACTATTTTCGACTGACCTCAGCGGTTGATTTGCACTTGTATCAGTACAGAGTGGACTTCAATCCTGATCCAGATGTCACTGTCATAAAGAAGGCGCTTCTCAAGATCCACAAAGAAAGGTTTGGAGCCATCTACATATTTGACGGGACAGTACTCCTAACCAGGGAGCGCTTCAAGGAGGTTAGTTGGCGACGTGGTTTTACCTTATTTTGTTTAAGCTCCCAAAAAATGTGAACCCAAATGCGAATGGGAACCCAAAAGTTTCCCTGTGGCAACGACAGTCCATCGGACGCGCAACCAAACTTTATTAGTACGAAGAATTCAGCACCAGCAAATGTAGTTTCAGTTATGAATCTTTTTAGGATGGCTGTGATCCGTATAATTTGTAGGTATCCAGCAGGTATCCACTCGTAAATAAATTCGTGTACAGAAGATACCAGTGATGTCACTGTCTGGCGTGCACGCTGCGTACTTGACTTTAGTCGCCGCTAGTTTTTCTGCAGTTTGACAGGGGTTGGTTATTCCTCGGATCAGGCGCATGAAGATCCATTTCTTCAACATGAAAATGGGGAAACAGTGGATGTGGCGGGTCCCTGACCCACTCCAATCGATTCAGGGTCCAAAATTTAGTGGGAAATGATACCCCACACGCCTAGATTGCCAAAAATCGCAGAAATCCATTTTTCAATAAACACTTTTTGACCCCTATCCGCCCAAATTTGGTCCAATCGGGCTGAAAAGTTTCGAGGATCTACTAAAGCCAGGAACGGACCCCTGACCCAAATTTCAGATTTCTAGAAAATTGTCTACTACCAGAGACGGCGGAAGGACTTTGACTTTGATCTAGCCACTTTGAAACGTCCAAAAAAATTTGGGCCGAATCGGAGAGATTGACCTTTTGCATGGAAGCATAGGTTGATTATTCAAGGAATAACCAACCAAAAATGGATTCATAAGGCGTGGTTTTACAATATATCTATTTCTGAGGGTATTCCGTTCCAAAATCCCCGCCAGAACGTGTTTCATTTACCTCAAATTAAAAATTATCGCTCTTTCCCCTGCATAACAACTGTTTTGATTTGCAGCTAAGTTTGATTTCTGAACGGAAGGATGGCACCCCAGTTCAGATAAAGATTAAGCACACCGCCGACATGGCTCCAGGAGACCCGCACTATTGCCACCTCTTCAATCATGTTTTGAGGACCTGCTTGGAAGTGATGGGTCTTGAACTCTTGCGTCGTGATTATTTTGACCCAAATGGAAAAGTAAGTCCTAACTTTATTGGTCTTATGACAGGCTCGATTCGTGTCTCTTCAGGTGTCCAGCTTCCCCCTCGTCCACAATTTGGGCTATGCCTCGATAACTCAGTTTGATCTGGGCGTGGGTTGACATGGATCGTATTACGTTTTTACGAGCTAGCGCACAGACGTGTTCACTGCCAGTACTCGAAGGGAACTCTTGCTTATTCAACCACTTGCCCAGGTGGTACCTGAGAGGGTAGTGACCAGTGTACATTAAAATGAGGATTCTAAGCTCCCTCCTGCTCAACGTGAGGAGAGTCTCTGCCTTCTGTTAGTTTAGTGAGATAAGGAGCTTGGACTGCCTGACGCCAACTTGTCTCCGCCAGTATGCAGCCACTTGTGAGCGCTCCTACAATTTGACATGCTGGTTCAGGTAGCATTTGTAGGTCCAAACCCAAGGTTCAGGACCAATTGGACCTGCTTGGAGGGGAGGTTGGCATCCTCGTTCCCTTGAATACCCCGATGACCCGGCGCCCTTAGGCCGGGTACACACGTTGAGGATTCCGGAGAGGGATTCCTCTGAGGCGGCCGGAGCCGGACGGAGCATCCACACGTAGGGGAAACCTCGGAGGCGAAACGGGGTGAAAAACAAAAATCAAAAAATAAACGAGGAGCTACGACCACTGTGACGATACTCGAGCGATACCTACGACGTTGAGGCCAACCAATCACTTCATCCACACGTGAGGGAAGGGATTCAGTTCCGGGAACCGGAACCCCGGCCTCAGGTGGCCTTTCCAAAAATTGGAAAGGCCCCTGGCGGCCTAAAGAGTCCGCTTCAACTGAAGGCCTCGACCCGTCCACACGGTCCGTCGGCCGGAGAGGTTGGCCTCAATGGGGAATCCTCAACGTGTGTACCCGGCCTTAGGAGTGTCACCGCGTTCCTCCTTGCAAGCCTCTCCAGGGACTGAAGGCACTCCCACGCCAGCCTTGAGGTGGAATTCAACTACTTTACATTCATTGCAGTTATTTCTATGGTGAATGTTTGGTTCAATTATACATGCAATTCCCAAACAAAGATTTCTGGTAAGAGGGGGGAAGGAAGGTTCAACATTTACCTACATGAGTTCTAGCCTGGATGCTGTCATTGCACCATCTACCATCATCCTTGTAATCAGATTCGCTGTTGATGTGTAGATTTGATTTCCATGATTTCAAGTCTCGCCAAATTTGTGCTATAAGTCCAAAACTGTCAGTTGTTTGTCGATGCTGTGATTGTTAAAATTTAAACTACGCGTGGGCAAAAAACCCGCCGAGGGAAAGCCAAGAGGCCGTTGTGTCAGCAGCCCTGAAGTTATAATAGGTCGATAGCTCTTGTCTCATTAGTAGCTTCCTGTCGTGCGGTTGTAAGCTCTTCAGAATAACAAAAGTACATTTTATATTAAAAAAAGAAAAATCACAGGGGTTGGTCTCAAGACTCAACTCATTTCGATCGATTCTGCGGACATAACCTCTTCTGGTGGGCGCCAACCGACTAAGACCCGACTCATTGGATTCAGCGTCCAATGTTTAAGGGAAAATGATACCCCACACGCCTAAATCGCCAAAAATTTCGAAAATCCGTTTTACGAAGTACAAATTTTGACCCCTCTCCCCTAACCCTAAATTTGATCCGATTGGGATTAAAAGTTTTGAGGACCATCTAGATCCGAAATTTCAGATTTATAGAGAATTGTCATCCACCAAAGTCGGCGTGGACGGCAGACGGACTTTTGGTTGGTATTTCCTCGGAGCATAAGTGTGGAGACTTATTTCAATCGATTAAGCGTACGAAATTTAGTGGAAAATGATACCCCACACCCCTAGGTACCAGAAATCTCGGAAACATATTCAAAATGGGTGGATAGATACCCATTTTGGCTCATAACTTCTTCCGGTGGGTGTCAATCGTTCTAAGACCCATATCATTGGATTCAGCGTCCAAAATTTAGTAAAATGATACCCCCACAGCCCTAGATCGCCATTAATCTCGAAAATCCATTTTTCGTTGTATACATTTTGACCCCTACCCCGCCTAAATTTAGTCCGATCGAGTTGAATAGTTTCGAGGACCAACTAGAGCCGGAAACGGGTCTCTGACCAAAATTTCTGATTTTTAGACACATTTTTACTACCCTAATCGGCGGATGGACATTTGCCAATTTTAATGTAGACACCTTGAGACGTTATGAAATAAATTTGGGCCGAATCGGAGCTATTGACTGTTAGCATGAAAACGTAGGTTGATTATTCATGGAATAACCAAACATGAAAAGACCATTACCAACATTAATTTCTTGAATGCTGAACACGAGGCTGCTGATTGTAATTCAAAAACCCCCACGACAAGAAATTTGGTTCTGGGGAGTAACTATACTTGTATCCCCCCCCTCCCCCAATATATCTGTCTTATTAGAAACCGATCTTTAATTGGATCCTCAACTTGTTCTCTTTTGCAGGTCACTCTTTCTCAGTATAACTTGGAGGTCTGGCCGGGGTTCAAGACCTTGTTCCTCCAATGCGAAGAAGAGGTACTTTTAAATGTAGATTTCGTATCGAGGGTGATAAGGCTGGACACGGCCTATACATTACTCGAGGAAACGAAAATGGAAGGCAGAGATAAGTGGAAGGTACGTAAACGAAAATGAAGAAACTTTGGTTAAATTTTTCTCTTTACCTATTAGGATTCATCATTCATTGAGGATTCCGTCCATTTGGTGGAAAACTTCATTCAACAAGCAGTCATTCATGTGGAAAGAAGAGTTTTTGTTGTCCCATGTTTTTGAGGAAACATTTTGTCTTGAATCAAACTGAGTGAACAGTATGCAGCAATACGTGCTCATCAATGTTGCTAGGTTAGCTTGTTGAGTAAAAAATGAAGAAAATGTGTTAAAAAACAAGTGTTTATGGCGATATTAGCTGTGGAATTCTGTTCTTGAACCACAGTGGAATAAATTTCGTCCTAACTTCACGATGAATGTGAATCGATTTTCATATTAATTTACTCATCTTGAAAAACGCTACAATTCATTCACAGGAGACTCATCTGAATCGGCTCAGCGTCCAGAAGTTGATGGAAAATGATACCTCACACGCCTAGGTAACAGAAAACTCGAAAAGACACATTCATAATGGGTGATAGATACCCGTTCTGATTCATAATCTCATCCAGAGGGTGCTAATCGTTCCGAGACCCATTTCATTCGATTCAGCGTCGAAAATTGAGTGGAAAATGATACCCCGCACGCCTAAATCGCCAAAAATTTCGAAAATTCATTTCAAAAAACACATTTTGACCCCTACCTCCCCAAATTCGTTCTGATCGGACTGAAATGTTTCGAGGACCAACTCAAGCAAAAAAACGTGTCCCTGACCCAAATTTCAGAAATTAAAAAATGTTTTACTTTTAATGTTGGCGTGGACGGCGGACGGACAGTCGACTATATGTTGGTTATTCTATGAATGATCAACCTTCTTGGGCCAAACTTTTTTTCTTGGCGTTTCAAAGTGTCTAGATCATATAAATCAAATGTCCGTACGCCATTTGGGCGAAGTAGGAGTCAAAATGTGTATTTTGAAAAATGGATTTTCGAGATTTTTGGCGACCCGGAGGTGTGGGGTATCATTTTTCACTAAATTTTGAACGCTGAATCCAATGAGATGGGTCCTGAAACGATTGGTGCCCTCCGAATGAAGTTATGGGTCAAAATGGGTACCTATCTACCCATATCAAATGTGTCTTTTCGAGTTTTGTGGTACCTAGGCGAGTGGGGTGTCATTCTCCTCTACATTTTGGGCCCTGAATCGATTGGAATGGGTCCGATACCCGCCACACCCACTGTTTCCCCCATTTTCCCCATGTTGGAGAAATGAGTCTCCATGCACCAGGTCCGATGATTAACCAATCCCTGTGAATGAGTTTGCAGCGTTTTTTGATCTAGACACCTTGAAATGCCCAGCAATATTTTTTGTGTCGATTCGGATAGATTGACATTTTGCGTGAAAGGTTGATCATTATATAAACTTTTTGAACCATTCTATAACTTTTCCCTTATTAATTTCCAGGACTTATTCTTCAATGCCGTCCTTGGAACCACAGTGACAACGCGGTTTAACAACAAGAGCTACCGCGTGGATGACGTTGAGTTCACTGGCAACCCTAACTCAACGTTCGAAATCAAAAGCCAGGGGAAGACAAGCAAGATTAGCTATCGCGATTACTATCGTCAAGTAAGTTCCCCTGTTTTCCATTTGTCATATTGCTTGAAATAGCCGTTCAAGTTTCGTGTACAGTTTTCTTGTCATTTGTATTGACATGAAACGACTATCCTTATATATATTATTCCTAGAAATAAATGAAATAATCAGCGGGAACCAGTTTTGGTTTCCAACGGGGTAAATGTACGTTGGATGCTATCAATATGGTGGAATGTGTCACCCTGGCATTGGATTCTGGGAAAAGAGTAATGGCCATATCTATGGCCAAGGCGTTCGACATAACCCGCATACAAGTCTTATTGAAACCCTTGTAGAAATGAATTTTAATCCTAACTTTATACCATGGAGTGAGGATTACTTGGCAAGGCGAGAGCATGGAATCAAAATCGGGGATCACTTGAGGTATCCTTGCTCTTTCAAATTCTCAGTACTACAAGGAACAGTGTTAGCCTCATTATAGTTGTACATAATCTGCAGCAATGGCATCTTCTCAACGGGCATAGAGGGGAAAATCATGTTTTCCACAGTCGAGGTGCGAGAGTGGATCGGATCTCCCTCCTACCTTGACCGCCACTGCCACGGGTAAGTGATCTGCAAATCCTCAACTCCGATTGACCGGTAGAAGACGTCATGCGCCAGTTAAAAGAGCTCGGTTCGATTAAAGGGGATTCAACGGCAATGAACGAAAGGCTAGACAGATGAGAGGCTACTATTAAGGAGCAGAATAGCAACCTCGTAGACTTGAGCAGGCAGACCCAAAATGTTGAAAAACGCTGCCGTACATAGGAATATTCCATAATGTACGTCCTTAACTAGGAAAGAAGAAACAACATGCTCATTGTCAACTGGCAGCCCAAGGATGGGATACCTCTAAAGCAGGCGCTTACGAAATTTTTGCGAAATGACCTAAAACTCGAAATTTCTGAGCGAGAAGTCGTGAGCGTCAGGTTCCTGGGTAAAAGCATTCGCCCTGTCATGGTCGCATTCTCGTCACCAGTCTGCAAAATCGACTGCTTCTAGGCATTGAAAAAGTTGAAGGGGCCAAAAATATTAATACGTGAAGACCTCACAGGAATCTAGGAAAGTGCAAAAGGAGCTTATTAGCTACCGGCTAGCCGCAAATGACGGAATGTCAGCTCTTATACGCCAGGATAAGCTCATAGTAAATGGACAACCTTGGACTCTCAGCGAACTTGGAGCTAAATTTGAGGTATCACCGGGTGGTGAACCATCCCCTAACATGAGCTCTCCCAATGGACGTGGCCACTCCAGACCGTAAGAAGAGAGAAGAAACAGGATCCAACGACTCAAGCCCAGAACAGCTTCAATGGAAGAAAACCAAACATCACCAAAGCAAGTCGCCCGGCCCGAAACCCCAAAACAATAAATAGCAACTAACTGATAATTGTAACGCGTACATGTTCCTGAACTGGAACATTGGAGGAATGAAAAACTTGGCCCTTCTGGTAGAAGATCAAATTTATTTTCTGTGTGATTTTAATTATATTTGTCTCCAAAAAACGTGGGTTGAGCATAATATTATTCTGCCAAATATGTTGAAACATATGATAAATAGGTACCCATTTTGACCCATAGCCTCATCCAGAGGGCACAACCCATCTCATTGGATTCAGCGTCCAAAAGTAGATGGAAAATGATACCCCAATTATTTTTAGAATGTACTTACTTACGCATTGCAGTGTTACTAATAGCCGACGATTTCATGATTTTCTCTCGCATCCAATGTGTCACTGATTGCCTCACTCTCCAATCTTGCCTGGACGCTTTCATCACCAACAATTCTGTCGGCCTCTTCCTGAACCCTAGCAAGTGCACGGTATCCACCCTTCATCGATCGTTATCTCCTATAAACCATGTCCACAGCATCAATGGTCATCCATGATTTTGGGGTATGTCTGGATCCGCAGCTCACTTCAATGAGCATGTGTCGCAGGTCAACTCTCGAGCTATGCGGTCTCTTGGTTTCCTTAAGCGGAATACTAGAGAAATTCACTCATACCCCAGCCCTCATCACACTGTATCGTGCAATTGTTCAGCCTTGCCCCGAGTACGCCTCAGTCGTCTGGAGCCCGTTTTATGGCTGCCACATTAACCTAATTGACCGGGTGCACAGGACGTTCCTCCGCTACCTTGCCTTCAAATCAGGCATACCTCGAGACAGCATTGTCTTTGCGCACTTTGTTCTCTGGGCGTATTGACGCGCCGTCTCTCCTGGACCAGAGTGGTCTCTGGGTCCCAAGACCAGGCTCCCGCACACGTGGCCTCTTTTGGGTCCCCTTCACGTCGACCAATCACATCTGGAGCCCGTTTTATGGCTGCCACATTGACTGGGTGCACAGGGCGTTCCTCCGCTACCTTGCCTTCAAGTCAGGCATACCTCGAGACAGCATTGACTACGGCGCACTGTGTGCAGTATCGCCTCCCCAGTCCTGCTGACCGACGCACCATCGCGGACATGGTTTTCTTCAGCAGTCTGTTCTCTGGGCGTATAGACGCGCCGTCTCTCCTGGACCAGATTGGCCTCCAGGTCCCAAGACCAGGCTCCCGCACACGTGACCTCTTTTGGGTCCCCTTCACGTCGACCAATAACATGCTGCCACACACTGCCAACCATCTGCTCGCTGCTGCTGATATGGATCTGTTCACCCCCTCCCCCCCATCATCAAGAGACGCTTGCTTGATGCTCTCTTACTCTAAGCTACTTACTCCGAAGTTTGATTCGACCAATATACTGTAAACTGGTCTTGTTCCCGTATAACAAAAATAAATAAATAGCGACGTACTCGTAAATATAATCTTTATATCTTCTTAAGAGCAATAGGAAAATAGAAACAACTCATCCCCTCAGCGCAAGCTATGCTGAAAGAGGGGATTAGTGGTATAACTCTGTCAATGATCTATTGTTCACAAAATGATAGAATAGATGCTTTAAAAGAAACAAAAATTTTAATTTCAGAAATACCAAATCGAGATTAAAAACATGGACCAGCCGCTCCTTGTTTCAAAGCCGTCTAACAAGGATATAAGGCAAAAGGGTGCCGCGGCTACTCCAGTGAAGCTGGTTCCCGAATTGTGTTTCCTCACTGGAGTGACAGATCGAATGAGGTAAGCAGTTCTCCTGAACGTTAATGCTCGTTATTCCTCGAATAGTCAACCTATGTTTTCAGGCCAAAACTCAATCCCTCCCTCATTTTCTGGTGGTTTCAAGGTGTCCTGATCAGAAAACGCTACAAATTCATTCACAGGGAGTAGTTATTCCTCAGATCAGCAGCATGGAGACTCATTTGAATCGAGTCAGCGGCCCAAATTTAGTGAAAAAAATGGTACAACACATGCCTAGGTACTAGAAATCCCGAAAACCCATTTTTAAAATAGGTAAATTAATAACCTCTTTCGGTGGGCGCCAATCGGTCTCATTGGATTCAGCATCCAAAATTTAGTGGAAAATGATGACCCACACGCCTGGATCGCCGAAAATCTCAAAAGTCAATTTTTCAAAATACACATTTTGCCCCCCCTTCCCCCCCCATTTTATCCGATTGTGATGAAAAGTTTTGAGGAATAACTAGACCCCGGAAACGGGCCCCTTTCCATAATTTCAGATTTTTATAGAAAGTTTCTCCCACCAAAGTGTGTTTTTTGAAAAACGAATTTTCGAGATTTTTGGCAATCCAGGCGTGTGGGGTATCATTTTCGACTGAATTTTGGACGCTGAATCCATTGAGACGGGTCTCAGAACGATTAGTGCCCACCGGATGAAATTACAGGTTCAAAATGGGTATTTATCTACTTATTTTGAAGGTGGGTTTTCGTGTGGGAAATTATTTTCCATTAAACTTTGACCGCTGAATCGATTGAAATGAGTCCCCTTTTGCCTGGTTTCCGAGGAATTACCAACCTCTGATTATTCATTCTTCATTGAATGAAATAATAAACGTATAATAAGTGAGAACGATTGATAGGTTTTTATTAGTTCCTCTCTCACTTGGCTACTGCTGCGAATGAACTCAATCTTGTGTCCAATGAGATTTGACCTAAACTGTTGTTTGATAAACTTTTCTTCTTTTTTCCAGGGCTAATCGGTCCTTGATGACAGCTCTCGACGAGCACGTAAAGCTCGAACCCGGGAGTAGAATTAAAAAGATGGAACAAGGGTTCATGAAGAGGATGACTGATCATAAGGTATGTGCTTCCTCCAGATTTAACATTTTGTGATAGAATCAGTAACGTTGGGCGACGTTGACCCTAATTTTTGCTTGGGAATAGGTACCTAGACTGGAACACGTTGTCTTACATGCTAATTGAAATTATTCAGAGCCGGTTCATCAAATCACCGGTTGAATGGCCAACAGCTAAAGAGTCGATAAGTGTATGTGAGTCCTTAAGGAACACACAAACGCTAGTGTATTTATCAACCCCTATGTAACGGCTTCGGGCAATCACAAGGACACTAACCACATCAAAAGGAAGGAAAATCCTTCATCACCTGGATGGAGTGATCCTGTTTTTGAGTAGAACGGATATAAGGCGCATATATTCCGCGGATATAAGAGCAGCAGGCAGTAAACCAGAGGAGTGAGCCACTTGAGAAAGGGTGGGCTCGGCTGGATGGCGGGGATTCTTCCCCCTCCCTACCGGCCAGGTTGTGGGTGTGCTCAGGGTTAGTCTAAACGTAAGCTTTAGGGGAAGGAGGAATAAGATAGATCCTCCCCTAGATTTCAAACAAAGTGGTATGGGCCTGTGATACTTGTTTAGGCTAGTTAATGTTGAATTTAGGTTTTTATCCAGGCAGGAAAGGAATATCCTAGCATTCGTCCTGCCTTCAGCGTTTTAGCAAAAGACTCCTTCGCAGGACTGTGGAGCACGCAGACCACCCGCGAGTGGCCTTCTGTAGCACTCCCGGCTTACTGTCTGTCCCCACACTTCAGCCTCATAAAGGAGAATCGAGTGGGGACTACCATGAAAAGGCGCCTTGTTGTGTGCCTAGGACCTCCAGTATCCGGCATCAACCAACTGAGGCTACAGCCTAAAGCTCTTTTAGTCGCCCGCTTTATATGTGCCCCGTATTTTAAGCGTAAGTCTATTTGCACTCGGTATCTAACATCTAAGCGTGTCAAGATCACTTCCCCACCCACTGTCATTGGTATGACTGTTGGAATCCTTCTGCCTGTTCTGAAGCCATGCTGACTTGGGGAGAGATTATGTGGGTATCAGCGACGACATTAGTGAAAACATCAGTCCTACGTTACATAAATTTGGCTCATACATTTATGAACACGTTGTGATAATGTACTAATTCAGTTGATAATTTTCAGGATGTCAAGGAGTTACTAAAAAGATGGAATTTGAACCTGGAACCAACTTTCCTTTCACTCGCGGGTCGTGTTATTGAGCCCAAAAACATCATCGTTGGTGGAGGGAAGACTGTCCCGGTTGACCAGAGAACTGGCGACTTTACAAGGGGGCTCACCAGCAGCAGAGCACCGTTTTTGCACTGCGTGCCATTGCAATCCTGAAGAAGAAGAAGAAGAAGAAGAAGAAAATACATATATTTAACATATTGACATATAAACATCATCGTGAAACAACATACATGATATGACTATGGGCTATGCCCGTCTGTCAGAGGTCTGCATATAATTTTTCTTTTCTTTTATGCTAGGTTTTATTACACTTTGATTTATATTTACAATTTACTTAGGAACACTAATACATTTTTAACTTATGATTTACCACATTTGTTTTCTTAAGGATTATAACTTTCTTTTTTTTCACATTTCACGGTCAAAGCAGAGATAATGTCGTTCCCTAACTCTGATCCCAGTTGAAGTGGCTCACAAGTTCGCTTCGGCAGGCCCATGCTGCGCTGCAGAACTTAGCAAGGGAATGCCAGTTCAAACCATTCATTATGGTCAAAACCATTTCGTGCAACAGCCTAGATGTACCGAAATTCGCCCTTCTAAACTCCGCAAGCACCTGACAATCTGCCAAGAAGTGCATCATGTCCTCTTTTTCCCCCGAATTACAGAGTGAGCACGCTTGGCTCAAACCATCCCCATCATCAGGAGAGTACGGTCGACCATTGAGCTGCAGCAGGTCACCTCGAGTCCTGCATACCCACCCCAGCACGAACATTGATGCCCTCTGGGACTTCGCTGTCAAGTCCAGACTCCTCACGCTATGATCTAAAAGCCGATATATCCGGTCTTGCGAGGCCAATGCGTTATTCCTGATATTTGCCGACCATGTATCCTTGATCTTCTGCTGGAGGGAGTCAAGTAGATTCTTTAGCACTCCACCCCGTTCAAATGAGAGTTGAACGTCACAACCATTCTGCTCACACAGTGCTTGGAGAGCCTTATTCCAGAATATCCGACGTTTAAATATCTCTTCAGCTAACATGCGTGGGTAACGGCCTGTCGTCATATTCACTACTTTCTGCAGATATTTGCAATGTAGGGAGAGTGTGAAGAAGTACAGTGGTTCAACTCCTGCCTCCAAGTACAAGACATAGTCCGGAGTATTGCGGGGAAGATGGAAAAGCCGCTTAATGAAGAACTTCAGCACCTGCTCAACCACTCTGTACTGCTGAAAACCCCACACCTGTGCATTGTAGCAAACAATGGAACGAACCGAAGCCCGGAACACTTCATACTTAGTACTGAGTGGCACCTGAGGTCGCCTCAGCAGGGAACTGTACATAATCGCTATACTGGCCTTTGCAGAAGCAACTCTCTCTTTGAGGTGAGACATGAATGATAGCCCAGAAGTCATAGAAACCCCAAGATACTTGTACAATCCCACAATCTCTATGGGAGACCCATTGAATGACCAAGATTCAGAATTCCTGAGTCGACCGCCCTTGCGGAACACCATGATCTTGGATTTATCCAGATTCACCTGAAGCTGCCATCTCTCACAATAGCACTGCAGCGCATTAATGTTTCTTTGCAGAGCGTTTATACTCTCAGCCGTGATCACAATGTCATCTGCGTACATGAGGAGCTTGATCTTATTTTTGCCAACCAGCGTACCATAGGGCAGAATACTTTCTAGATCATTGAGGTATAGGGCGAATAGCAGTGGGCTCAGCAGGCAACCCTGACGAACTCCCTTTTCAATTCCAAAAGAGTGAGTTATTCCACTTTCACTCCACACAGCAGCAGTGCCCTGAGCATACAGAGAACCCAAAACCTGGATGAACCCCTTACTCACCCCAATGTGGTTAAGTTTTTGGAACAGGAGGTCATGTTGAACACAATCAAAGGCTGCTTTGAAGTCCACAAAGAAAGCATAGAACCTCTTCCCCGGTGAGTTCACTCTCAAATGTGCTAGGCTTGTCAGCGTAAAAACACAATCTGTGGTGCTATATCCCTTTCTGAAACCAGCCTGACACTCATTTAGTATTGACCCAGTCTCAACAAACGTCTCCAGCCTCCTAGCCATTAAGCCTGCTAATATCTTTGAAATGCAATTTATGAATGACAGTCCCCTGTAGTGATCAACAACGTTAATATCTCCCTTCTTGTGGAGAGGATATATGAGTGAAAAAGCAAAATTGCCCGGCACTCGCCCCTGCTCCAAAATTGCATTGAACAGGTTGAGAAGGCGCTGATTAAAATTGCTCGGAGCGTTTTTGTAGAACTCGTAGCACACTCGATCTGGTCCTGGGGCTTTATGGTCCTTACAATTACTCAGCACTGCCGTCAACTCAGACATGGAGAAAGGATTGTCTAGCAGCTCAGAACGGTGTTCCAATACAAGATCCTGCCTGATGATTGGAGCAAGCGACTGCAAGCTCCACTGCTTCTGGAAGTGCTGCACCCATTCCTCCAAGGCTATATCACCCACTTTTCTTTCCTTTCCCGGCAAAAGCGAGTTTATTAATTTCCATAGTTCAGAACTGTTCTTCACTCCCGCAAACCTGTCTGCCAGCCCCCTATAAAATGCAGCCGATTTAATCTTACACAGGTTCTTGAAGTATGTATTGGCTTTCAGGTAGTCCAGGCGTACCATTTCGCTGTTCGATTTACGATGTAGTCCAAGCAGGGCAAAGGATCGCTCTCTGGCTCGATTACATTCCCAGTCCCACCAAGGTTGCTTGCTAGTCAGGTTCTGAGTGGAAACCATCCCCGATGCTGAAGCAGCCCCATGAAGCGCTTTGACAAGCGCTGCAGATTCATCATCAACGGAATGCAGCGGAGAATCCATGTCCAAAACCAAATTTTCCAAATGTGCCTGGTACGAAGCTCGGTGATTTACCTTCCAAGGAAGCCGAGGGAGAAGTGAAAGCCATTTTTCAGAATGCGGCTGCTCAAGCAGGAACGACAAACATAAGGGCATGTGGTCGGAGTAAACTTCACATCCAACCTCGAATTTTTCAATATCCTTAATAGCCCCTGGAGTGCCACAACATAAGTCTATTACTGACGATCCTGAGGCTCCAATATATGTGAATGCCCCATCAGTATCTCCCATGCACCGGCCATTCAATATGAACAACTGATATTCATCAAGCAGCTCAATCAGCTGTGTACCTTTGGAATTACAGACAGAATCCCTGGAGGCCCGCTGCAGGAAGAATCTTGAAGAATCCACGCCGACCTCCGGACATATGGTTTGCTTATTGCCCACCCTTGCATTTAAATCCCCTATAAGAATCACTTCATTATATTTCCCACATAAATAGTTGATTAATTCGCTGAGAGACATGAAATCCAAAGCCCAATGGTTACAATTCAGATAAGTTGGCACAACATAAATTGATTTCTGTGAGAGGACAATTTCAACAATGGAAAAACCATTAATAACACGCAAATTTATTTTAGACCTAAATTCAGCTTTAGACCGAATACCCACTAGAGTACCACCCGAGCTGCGACCAAATTTAGATTCTTTAATAGCCCCTGACCAATACAATTCAAAACCCTCAAAATATTTTGCAAACTGATCCGTATTTTCGGAGAGGACGTGGGTCTCAAATAACAAGAAAATATCATAACCTTTGATAAATTTGAAGAAACCAGGGAGTAGCAACTTATTTTTAAGACCGTTTATATTATAGGAAGAAACATTAATTCGTGATGGGGATGAATCTACGTCAATGATGCTCTGACAGACGGCCTTATCTCACATACTGCTTGCGTTTGAAGATTGAGCCTTAATCACACCTGGTCCCCCGCTACTAGCTGCGAAGTCCGCCGCCATGCGTGCCTCTATAAAAGATTTCATGTGTTAATGTGCCATTGCAATCCTGGGCAATTGTTTTTACCAAAAGGATGGCAGATAGCGACATCAAAGCTTTCTGCGATACGATACTGAGAGCAGCCAAAACATTCCGATTCCAGATATCCAGACCGCACTTGTTAGTTGAATGCTTTGGTGTTGGCAATGCAGTTTGATTTTATCTCTTCTTGTCATTCAATATTCTACTATAATTTCAGACTGCCCATCAACGACGACAGAGGGGGTTCTTATGCCGCAGCAATCGAAACCTGCGTTAACAACAGAGCGACCATGGTCATGTGCATTCTGCCCAACGACCGGAAAGATCGTTACGATGCCATAAAACGCAAATGTTACATTCAAAGATCGAGTAAGTGTTGCTGGTAAATACTAATGAAGCGTACCCATGGATCAGAAACTTGTGGATGTTAGGGACGCGCTACGTTTTACACCAAAAATCATTGTCCGCCCGCATAATTAACTAATAATAATGATTTAACAATTCGGTAGTCCCGGATCTTCTCACACGTGACTAGTCGCGTCGGATCTTTTCTGTCCTGTCCACGTCAAATTCAAATTTTATTGTGACAAATGGGGATAAGAATAATTATTTCACGTATTCTGAAAGAGAGAGAGAGAGAGCTTCTTTTGGGTTTAAGTTTGTCCCAAGATTAGATTAGATTAATTACACAGGGGTAAAGGGGGCGTCCATTGCAGTGTCCACCCCCCGCACTTTGATCTAGTGGCCCATTGTGCTAACCCCTGGAGCTCATCTTGGCCGAAGCTCCTTGTTCCCGGCTAGATCCAGCAGGGCTCCAACCAGGTTTTCCTGGTTGAGGATGTCCCTTCGGTCCGAAGTCCCGAAGGTTCTGCCTATGTTCCAGGGCAGGACAATTGAAGACGATGTGAGGCGCTGTCTCCTCGTCTTCGCCACAGAATCTGCAGTCAGGGGTACCATTGCGCACCCCGATCCTGCAGAGATGCCTCTTGAAGTCCCCGTGTCCTGTAAATAAGCCAACGGTGATTCTCAGGGAAGCTCTGTTAAGGTCAAGGCATCTCGCGGCCCTTCCTTTGTTGGGACCAGTCATCATGGTGTGACCGTGTCCTTCCCGCGGCGTCTGGTGCAAACCCAGGTTGCCACCCACCCCGACAGTAGGGTGCGGCAGATTCCTAGGCATGGTTCAGGTCCCGTAAAAACAGTCCCCGACCCACGCCTGGCCAGAGCATTGGCTCGGTCATTACCCTCTACCCCTGAGTGGCCCGGGTCCCATGTAAGGACAACCTTGTTTAGTTTGTCCCTGAGTGAAGGTCAATTATGCTAAGGCAAGGGCTAGCCGTCCTAATTTTCTTCTTCTGTTTCAATGTTGGATTTTCCACAAGATTTCTCTCTTCTCGTCACACGATGGAGAGACGTATTGAAACACCAATTACATGTGTGACTGGGTTACAGCCGTATTAAACGGTGCTCTAACCATTGGTGACTCTGAATTTGAATTGCTCATCAGTTTTTGTGTTTCAGTTCCAAACCAGGTTGTTCTGATGAAAAACGTGGCAAAAAAAAACATGTCTGTAGCGACGAAAATTGCCATACAAATGTCCTGCAAAATTGGAGGCACTCCATGGGCCGTGTCTATCCCGTTGGTGAGTAAAAGCTACAACCCAGTCATTTCTCAAAACTACCCCGAAAATAGCCAACAAACTTCTCATTCCTCTATTTCTAATTTCAGAAAGGTACCATGATTGTAGGATTTGACGTGTGTCACGACACCACAAACAAACTCCAGAGCCATGGCGCTCTCGTCGCGACCATAGACGAGAAATTCACTCGTTACGCGAGTTTCGTGAACCCCCATGAAGCCCATAATGAACTGAGCAACTTCATGGGAGTAAATATGACAAGTAAGTAACTTTTCTTTAGCATTTAGCACTTATTCAGAACACATCTAGAATGCAGCAATGTAATTGATATTCCAATGCTACTCCCCTCTGTAAGCTTAGCTTGTGTGGAGGGGAGAAGTTGCCAGTTACAGTACACAATGTACACATTAATGTACACATGTACATTATCGCGGTTACAGTTTATTTGGTAGTAAAGATACTAAGTATAAGAAGGAGCAGATTACAGAAGACGCTAACGGATCCATTCAACAGATTAACAAAATAAGAACTTGAATAGAAACTTTGGATTTTTAATTAAGAAATTATTGCGAATAATCTCATTTTGAATGAATGGAATCAGAACTCACTCTGCTTATTCTTGAGGGAAACTGATAAAAGTCACCCCACCCCCCCGTTGGCAGCTCGAATTACGAAGAGCAAATGCCACCAAGTGCGTTTTTCAGAAATTTAATTACATACCCAACTGATTAAAACTAATTTACACTAGTTCAGAATTAAGATTTTAATGTATGAAGTGTATGTAATGTTTGAGAGGAAGCGTTTTCCTTATAGGAGGTTAATTTGTTTAGTTCCTCTCTGGTCGAGCTTCTATTAGTATCCTCCCAAAATAAGCATAGTTCCGATTATTAGCAATAATTTATTTATTGAAAACAGTGCGTGGAGTGTCCCAAACCCATTCCAATCAAATCAGCGTCTAACAATCAGTGGAAAATGATACCCCACACTGTCCAAGGGTCCACCAAGGTAGGTAGGTGGTTCCAAACTTACCTCCGGAGGGCACCAATCGGTCCGTAAGAGAGTCAGCGTCAAAAATTTATTAGAAAAAGATACCCCACATGCTCAGTTGGTTTGCCTAACTCAGCTATAGTGACCTCCCTGAAGCGAGAGGTGGTTATTTGTTATCTTCTCAATGATTATCACATCAAATTTCACAATAATTTATAAACCGGCTTTCAAGCAGTTTGGGCAGCAAATCAGGCCTCAGCCCAACATTTCAGGAATAGCATTTTTACTTTCTTCAGTACTTTCGTTTAAGTTTACCTCCATCAAAAATTATCTGAAGCTAAGGCTATGTTAAAGAAAGTTGTCATGGATTGTACAAGAGTAAGCCATCAAATTGGTTAAATAATATTGCTCCGATTGTGGACTCACCCGCGTGCTCAACTGATGAAATATAAGTAATAATAAAATGAAATAATGATGAAATAATAAATACATACATATTGTGAAACATATTGTTGCGAGCTCGCACCGGCGCCGGCCAAATGGGCTGCCGGCATCGCAAGGTCAACGACCTGTGGAAGGCTAAGGGACCGTTCTCCAACATTCGAGAACCTCCCCGTTCGTCCCTGAACGTTCTTGACCGGGCATCAGGTATAAAAACAGACCCACGAGCACCGCCCAAGTTCAGTTCAATTTGGAGTCCCGATATAGACGCTTCTCGGATTATAAATCCTGCCGCGCCGCGTTATAAATAGTGCGACAACCGCGTTACAACCGTGTATTGTGACTCTGTCATTGTGTAAGTGCGCAAATGTGAACAGTGTATGTACTCAAGCGAACAATTGTTAATAAATTACTTACTAAGAACATAAATCGTTACAATTGGTGTCAGAAGTGGGATTACAAATTAGTGTTATAGTGTTGGACAATAGTTAGTGTTACAGTGTTTTACAGTAGTTATAAAGTGTTATAGTGACTTTAGTGTGTTACTGCGCGTTTGAACTCTTAAAAACGAACAAAATGAAGTTGACCGATTTGAAAGTTAAACAGCTGAAGGAAGAGCTGGAAGAGCGCAGCTTACCTACCAGTGGAACAAAAGCAGATCTACGCCAACGACTTAAGGAGAACTTGGTTGAAGAAGGCCATGACCCAGACAACTTTGACTTTGTGGATGATATCACCAGAATTGAAGAGAATTCTAGACAACTGTTTGAAGAAAACTCACGGAAAATGGAAGAGAATTCTAAAAGAATTGAAGAGAATTCTAGACAACTGTTTGAAGAAAACTCAAGAAAAATGGAAGAGAATTCTAAAAGAATCGAAGAGAATTCTAGACAACTGATTGAAGAAAACACCAGAAAACTGGAAGAGAATTTGGTGAGTCATATGGATAAAATAGTGAGTGATGTTGCCAACATAAAAACTGATGTAGACAGACTGGAGGACAATTTGAATTCATTGTCCAACACAGTTGACAATAAGATCTCTGCAGTTGATGATAAGATCTCTCAAGTTAGAGACGAAATTGAAAACAGAATTCAAGCACTGGAGAGAAGCAATCAAGGAAAGTTGAGGCACATGGATATGCCAGCAGAAGCAAGCTTCAACAGTGGCAATGAAGAGCAGATTATGGGAACCCGAGTAAATACAATTAAGCCACCTACATTTGATGGGAAGGTGCCGTGGTCAACATACAAGAGACAATTTGAAGCTGCAGCTGTCGCAAATGGATGGCTCGCACATGACAAAGCAACAGCTCTAATAGTTGCATTGCGTGGAGAAGCCTTGAACATTCTCCAGACAATACCGGCTGGCCATCAGAACAATTACGAATTGTTGACTGCCAGGCTGGATATGAGATACGGAGATGCTCATCTACAACAAGTCTACCGTGTGCAGATAAATGACAGGAACCAGAGAGCCACCGAGACGCTACAGGAATTTGAAGCGGACATTGCAAGACTGGTGAGACTGGCTTACCCTACAGCTCCTGATGACTTTTTGGAGCAGCTCGCTGTCCAGACTTTCGTAGATGGAATCAGGGACAGTGAAACTCAGCAAGCATTGAGACTCGCACGCCCAAAGACCTTGTGCGATGCCCTGGCGCATGCTTTGGAATTTGAGGCTGCGGAGCAAGCCTCTCACCGGAGCGGAGCACGTCTGAGACAGGTAGTGGAAGAAGAAGAGGACATCGTTGAGAGGGTACTAAGGCGTTTGAAGCAAGAGCCCGATTGGGAGGACCTCAAACGACAACTCAGATGCTGGCAATTGGGGGAGTCCTCTCACAGTTACAAGACGGGCAAGAAGAGGAGACCTATTCTGGACAACTGCGGCCACAGCTCAAGACCGGACCAGCAGGAAGAACACCTACGGAGGACCAGAATTATCCTGGGTGAGTGGCAGCCAGAGCACTTGCAGGAGCGGCAAGCAGAAGACCAGGAGCTAAAGGATCTTCTGGATTGGAAGAGAACCAACAGGAGACCCAGTTGGCCAGAAATTAGACATCGTAGTCCAACTATAAAAACCTATTGGGCGCAGTGGAACTCTATCATTCTGGAAGGAGGAGTCCTGAAACGTCGCCTGGAGAATGATGATGGCACCGAGACAAGGACGCAGATCATCGTTCCACAAAAGTTGGTTCCCTTGGTTTTAGAGCATCTCCATGATGGAACATCAGGAGGACATTTTGGCATCACGAAAACGCTACAGAAGGTTAGAGAGCGTTTTTACTGGGTAGATAGCAAACAATCTGTCAAAGATTGGTGCAAGAAGTGTTTGCTGTGCAATGCCGTGCAGGGACCAATTGTGAAACCAAGGGCAAAGATGCGGCAGTACAATGTGGGAAGCCCAATGGAAAGAGTGGCCATTGACATAGCAGGGCCTTTCCCAGAAAGCGACAAAGGGAACAGATACATCTTGGTGGCCATGGACTATTTCACCAAGTGGATGGAGGCTTATGCATTGCCAAATCAGGAAGCTGCCACCGTTGCTGATGTCTTGGTTAAAGAGTTCTTCTGTCGATTTGGGATGCCTTTGGAGTTGCATTCTGACCAGGGGAGAAACTTTGAATCTTCCGTATTCCAGGAAGTTTGCAGGTTGTTGGGCATTCGTAAAACCAGGACTACAGCATTACACCCACAGTCGGATGGCCTGGTTGAGAGAATGAATCGGACAACTGGGAAATACTTGGCAAAAGTGGTCTCTGACCACCAGAAAGACTGGGACCAATACCTGCATCTGTTTGCCTTGGCCTACAGATCAGCGGTACAAGAAACAACTGGAGAGACTCCTGCATCGGTAATGTTTGGAAGGGAGATAAGACTACCGTGTGACTTGGAGTTTGGGAGCAAACCTGGAGATGATGTAGCTGGGGAGGACTATGTCAGCGTTCTAAAATCCAAGCTCCAGTATATCCATGAGAAAGTCCGGGGCCATTTGCAAATAGCCAGTGACCGGATGAAGACTCGATACGACATAAAGGCAACTGAGGTGGGTTTCCAAGCAGGCGATCTTGTCTGGTTCTACAATCCGCGTCGGAAGCGAGGACTATCACCGAAACTCCAGAAGGATTGGGAAGGACCCTACGAAATCATGAAAAGAATCAACGATGTCATCTACAGGATTCGAAGAACTCCAAGAGGGAAACTGCGAGTGGTACATCATAATTGGCTGGCAGCATTCGTGGGCAGTTCGACGCAGGAAGACCTATCGAGGACAGTGACTACACCATCATGTATAGAAGACCCGGCAACCCTGGAGTTCAACATGTTCATGAAGAACTATGGAGGGACTAGCAAAGCGAGATTTGGAGTCACCAACGAAGTGCGCGAGAACCTTTTTGACGTTGGAAAAGATTATGCGCTAGCACACTGTGTAGCTGCCGACCTCAAAATGTCGAGAGGAATTGCCGAAATATTCAAGAGGAAATATGGTAATGTCGACCAGTTGCAGCGGCAAGGTCCACGCATTGGGAAAAGCATTGTCACTGAGGATAGCCAACCAGCTGATAGTGTATCTAGTGACAAAACAGTCTTCCCACCAGAAGCCAACCTACAGGACTCTTTGGGATGCGCTACTTGCCCTGAAGAAGCTGCTCATTAAGCAGGGAATGAAGAAGTTGGCAATACCCAAGATTGGTTGTGGCTTGGACCAATTGGATTGGAGGATAGTCCGTAACATGTTGGAGTTCATTTTCCAAGGGACCCAGATTGAGGTGCGGGTGTGTACCTGGAATCCTCATGGAAGAACTGATGTGAAGACTGTGGACTGCTATTTCTACCACCAAGGCAGCTGCAAGAATGGTGATAAATGCCGCTATCGACATGAGCCCTGTGATGAACAGATGCCCAAGATTGTTCTGGGACAGAACAATTCTAAGGAGGGGGCAGTGTTGCGAGCTCGCACCGGCGCCGGCCAAATGGGCTGCCGGCATCGCAAGGTCAACGACCTGTGGAAGGCTAAGGGACCGTTCTCCAACATTCGAGAACCTCCCCGTTCGTCCCTGAACGTTCTTGACCGGGCATCAGGTATAAAAACAGACCCACGAGCACCGCCCAAGTTCAGTTCAATTTGGAGTCCCAATATAGACGCTTCTCGGATTATAAATCGTGCCGCGCCGCGTTATAAATAGTGCGACAACCGCGTTACAACCGTGTATTGTGACTCTGTCATTGTGTAAGTGCGCGAATGTGAACAGTGTATGTACTCAAGCGAACAATTGTTAATAAATTACTTACTAAGAACATAAATCGTTACAATATTAATTTCCTACGTATGTGAGTACGCAGTGGGGAAAACTTTTGAACTTATTTCCTTTCAATGTTTATGTGAACGCACACGATAAAAAGATTAATAAATAATAAATAAGTAGATTTCGAAAATATTTCTATTGAAACATTACTGCATTGAACCATTTTGTACTATTTTGCTGCAATTGTTTCTTAATTTTGTGATGAGAATTCAAATATTCTTCCGTGTTATACTCCTCACGTTGGCTTGATTTTTCCAGAGGCTATCGTCACGTACCGACAGGCGAACGAAGGGCGTATCCCAGCCAAAATTATATTTTACCGAGACGGCGTTGGAGAAGGGAACATCGACTACACTAAAGATCACGAAGTTGGCGCGATTTCTGTGAGTTATTGAAATTTTTATTGTTGAGTTAACATTTTCATTTTGGTTTTATATTCCTTGTATAATCAACCTGTGTTCTCCTGCCAGAGGTCAACCTGTCCGATTAGCGCGAAAATTTAACGTTTCATGATGTCTACATCATCTGCAAATCCTTACACAGGGGTTGGTTATTCCTCGGACCAGGCGCATGGAGATTCATTTCTTCAAAATTGGGGATAGGTACCCATTTTGTCCCATAACCTCATCCAGAGGGCACCAACCTTCCCGGAACCCATTTTATTTGATTGAGCGTCCAAAATTTAGTGGAAAATGATACCTCACAAGACTAGGCACCAAAAATCTTGAAGACATATGCAAAATGGGTAGATAGATAGCCATTTTGATCCATGACCTCTTCCGGTGGGTACCAATAGTTCCGGGACCTGTTTCATTGGATTCAGCGTCCAAAATTTAGTGAAAAATGATACCCCACACGCCTAGATAGATAACCAAAACTTAGCAAAAACACATTTCAAATAACCATTTTCCCCCAAACTTAGGCTGATTGGGCTAAACAGTTTTGAGGAACATGAGTCACAGATCAAAATTTTAGATTTTGGTTGCTTATTCCAAATTTAACCCTCTTGTTCACACCCCCCCCCCCCTTCAAAAAAATCTGGGCGTCTTACCATGCCCGGTCGGACCAAATTGTGGGGGGTAGGGGTCAAAATGTGTATTTCGAGAAATGGATATTCGAGATTTTTGGGAACCTAGGCGTGTGTGGTATCATTTTTCACTAAATTGTGAACGCTCTATCCAATGAGACGGGTCCCGAAACGATTGGCGGCCTCTGGATGAGGTTATGGGTCAAAATGGGTGCCAATCTACCCATTTCGAATGTATTTTGGATATTTCTGTAACCCAGGCGAGTGGGGTATCATTTTCCAATGTATTTTGGACCCTGAATCGATTGGAATGGGTCCGTGACCCGCCACACCCACTGTTTCCCCCCTTTTTCCCATGTTGAAGAAATGAGTCCACATGCACCTGGTCCGAGGAACAACCAACCCGTGTGTAAGAATTTGCAGCGTTTCTCACAATGTCGTCAGTTTTAAACTCTTGTAAACACCACTTGTACACTGGTACGATTCATATGGCCTTCGCCATAAACGGTTCTTACTCATTTAAGATCTCATGTGGAAATTTTTCCTTTGCAACAATAATAATATTGCAATGAATAACGGCGCAAATTTCGCACTTGGCGGCAGACTCGATCGACATGTTTAACATGAAAAATTCATGGGAGCACAGTTTTCAACGTATTGAACTCGTTTTGGTCTTGTTTTAAAGGTTTGGAGTAAAGCTATACGGCAGTGTAGCCAACATAGTAAAAAAAATTCCCTGTGGCCGTGAGTGCCTTCAGTACACTTACTTTCTGGTCACGCTTCGTATAAAATGTGAAATAATTTGCAGCGTTTTGTGTTGAATTGATACAATTCACCCTAAAGCGACCATGTTCTTGCATTGTTTTGTCGTTTCGTCGTCCGATTAGGTCATTCCAGACCAAATCACATTGTGCTGTTTAATTTCAGACGGCATTGGCCAGAATTTACGGGGCTCCGGACAAAGTACCATTGACGTTCATCATTGTGACGAAGAGGATAAGTACGCGGTTCTTCTCCAATGGGGGAAACCCCCCTAATGGAAGTATTGTGGACTCCGTCGTGACCCGACCAATTTGGTGAGACAGAAGAAATGTTCCATGTTTGTAATGACTCACAATCAAGGGGGAGCCTGGATGGCTCGACAGGGGTCTAGTGTAAATTCGAAAGAAACATGATATAACAGTCGATTCTGACGGATGCTGATCATTCTTTTTTGGTTGGCTATTCCTTGAATAATCAATCTGTTTTCATGCAAAAGGTAAATCTCTCCGATTCAGCCCAAAAAAATTTCTGGGCGTCTCAAGGTGTCTAGACCAAAAAAGTCAAATGTCCGTTCAAAAATCTGGGTATTTTGGTAGTAGAAAATTTTCTAAAAATTTGGAATATTAGTCAGGGACCCGTTCCCGGCTCTAGTTGGTCCTCAAAACTTTTCGGCTTGATCGGACCAAATTTGGGCGGGGTAGGGGTCTAAATGTGTATTTCGGAAAATGGATTATCGGCAATTAAGGCGTGTGTGGTATCATTTTCGACTAAATTTTGGAAGCTGAATCCAATTAGACGGGTCCTGGGAGGATTGGCGCCCACCTGAAGAGGTCATGGGTCTAATGGGTATTTATCTACCCATTTTGAATATGGTTTTGAGATTTCTAGTACCTAGGCGTGTGGGGTATCATTTTCCACTAAATTTTGGACCCTAAATCGATTGGAATGGGTACGAGACCCGCCACACCTGGGTCGTTTTCCGGGTCTAGTTGGTACTCAAAACTGTTCGCCGAATTAGGACAAATTTGGGGGGGTTTGGGTCAAAATGTGTTTTTAGAAAAAGGAATTTTCTAAATTTCTGGCGATCTAGACGTGTAGGGTATCATTTTCCGTTTAATTTTGGACGCTGAAACTGATGCAATGGGTCCCAGAAAGATTGGCGCCCACGGGAAGAGGTTATGGTGATGATGATGAGAGGTTATGATAAATGTGTTTTCGAGGTTTCCAGGACCTAGGCGTGTGGGGTATCATTTTCCATTAAATGTTGGACCCTTAATCAATTGGAATGAGCCTTTACGCTCCTGATCCGATGAATAACCAACCTCTGTGATTTAATCGCAAAGTCATCGAATGAAAAAAAAAAAAAAAATAAATAAATAAAATAATTGTTTTCCTTTTGACCAGATTGTGGACAACCAGCAGTCTAAAGCGCACGAAATATCCATAAATAAGGTTGTCCTGTTTGTGTTGCCTGTTGGTTGTTGTGCCCGTACAACCTGATGGGTCACTGGAGACCCTGTTCCACTCTCAGGTTGAGCAACAGATCGTATGCCAATTTTCATAAATTTTGTTTTCTTAACATTCAGAGTGAGCAGGCTGAAGGCGAACCATTCCTGGAGTAAATTTAACCCCACTTGCCCCTTTCTGAATGCCTAGTATGTGTCAAAGTCAGGGAGATACGAGGGTAAGCCATTGGTGTGGGGGGGTCCCACACCCATTCCAGTCGATTCTGGGTCCAAAATATATTGGAAAATGATACCCCACACGGCTAGGTACCACAAATCTCTGAAAAAACACATTCGAAATGGGTAATTGATACACATTTTGACCGCTGCCTCACCCAAATTTGGTCCGATCGGGTTAAAATGTTCCTAGGACCCACTAGAGCGGGGAACAGACCCTTAATCCAAATTTCAGATTTGTAGAAATTTGCCTACTACCTATGTCGGCGTGGACGGCAGACGTACATTTGACTTTTTTTTTTATCTAGACACCTTGAAACGTCCAGGAAATTTTTTGGGCCGAATCGGAGAAATTGTCTTTTTGCGTAAAAACGGTGGCCCTAACCCCCCCCCCCCCCCCCTCCAGTATTACACCATAATTATTACCCACTTGATCACTTACATAGGTGACCATGGTGACGACTTGCTTCCTTGAAGACAAATAGCTTGAGAACCATTTCAATGCTTAGTTTCTGCTTCCTACGTTATCCATTCTTCTGAGTAATATTAGCCTATCAATATTAGATAACGGAAGCTTTTTTTTTCACTCTCGAGATAAATAAAATTAACTAAATAATGATGATTGATGGTATTTGTAGCAGCAAAGACAAAAAACTTTCCATAAAACATTAACAAGTTGAGATTAATCCATCTTATTCGTTGTGCCCTTTTGAGTGAATTAATTTTGTTCTTCTTGTTTGAAGGTATGACTTCTATTTGGTTTCACAAAGCGTGACCAGGGGAACTGCAACTCCAACTTCCTACAACGTCGTCCACGACGCCAACAATCTGAAACCGGATGTTGTGCAGCAGCTGAGCTATCGGCTGTGCCACACCTACTTCAATTGGAGTGTGAGTATATCTGTTGAGAGTTCGTAGAGACTGTTATTAACCTTTTTGGGCCTGGAATTTAATGCTTGAAAGTTGACGCTCTCCGGGAGACAAAAACGCTCATTCTTACACAGGGGTTGGTTATCCCTTGGACCAGGAGATTCATTTGTTCAACAGAGTCCAATGTGTTTCTCACCCCAATGCAAGGAAGTGAGCCACAATTATAAGGAGAGCTCACCCCACGGGTTATGCTTCTCCCCCCCCCCCCCTGCAAGCAGTGAGGATACAGTCTAAACAGACTGGAATGATTGTCCCTTCATTCAGCAGGGCTTGGTTAGGGAGTAGTAGACTACTCCCCCCAAGGACCGACTTGCGGTAGTCCGTGCATTCTAGCTTGCACTACCACTTAAGCAGAGTGGTTCCCGAGTGTTGCATCTCAACTCCCAGAGCCGGCCTGTATTGGTACATCCTGCACGGATGTATGCAGCACAGGCCTACCCATTATAGGCACCTTCATAGGGTGAAGCCCTCAGGTGCGCCTCAACCACGACTCCCGCGAACGGTCCATCATTTCGGACCATAGTTTCCTACCTCAATTGGGGAGGCTGGCCGGTGAGGCTTTGCCGAAGCATTGCCTCTGTAGCCAGGGGCTCCTCCCCACCCGCGGTACCAGTTTGGAAGGATACAGGTTTGTCAGTGCCCTGACGACCCTTACTTCCTTTAAGGGCTAACTGGCTGATAGCGCGTGACAGAGGCTTTGTACCTGTCACTACCGTTTCATGAAACGCCAGAGGTTTCCCTCTTCTCCCCAAGTGGTCCAGATACCTGTTCCATTCAGAGAGTAGCCCCTGGTAGGACGCGGTCCCTTAGTATGGTCAGCATTTGTTACACCCTGCCGACCAGAGGGTGGGTCAGTTGTTATGCCCCAGCTGACCAGGGGGTGGAGCGCTCCACTTAGCGCTGCTGAAGGTCCCTGCTGCTGCCATCCGTTCTTCAACATGGGGGAAACAGTGGGGGTGGCAGGTCCCGGACCCATTCCAATCGATTCAGGGTTTAAAATTTATTGGAAAATGATACCCCACTCGCCTAGATCGCCAAAAATCTGCACAATCCTGTAAATGGAATACCCTGTAACGAAAAATTACAATAACCGTTCGTTTTGGGTCTATGGTTGTCATGCCCCGATCGGACCAAATTTGGTGTATGAAGGGGTGTCGAAATGTGTTTTTAAAAAAATGGATTTTCGTGATTTTTGGCGAAATGGCGTGTGTGGTATCATTTTTCACGAAAATTTGGACGCTGAGTCCAATGAGACGGTTCCCGGGACGATTAGCGCCCACCGGAAAAGGTTATGGTGAAATGAGTCTCCATGCTCCTGGTTTGTGGAATAACCAACCCCTGTAAATGAATTTGCAGCGTTTTTAAAACACATTTTGTAGTGTTTTAGGTGCAGATACCTTACCTAATTCAGATCAAAATTCACATTTTGTATGAATAAAAGGGACAGTATCAGCAGTTGACGGGCTCACTCATTTCGGTCTTTCCCCAAATTGATTTGTGCGATATTTATATTCAGATCGCTCATTTATTCCCATTGTCACTTATCATTCCTTGTTTCAGGGTGCCCTCCGTGTTCCTGCTCCGTGTCAGTATGCGCACCAATTGGCCTTTTTGGTCGCTCAGCATTTACACGCGCCACCGGCGGAGGGAATGAACACGCTCCTATATTTCCTATAAGCTGACCCATCGAGAGAAAAAAAACTTCCAATTTTTTTTTTTTTTTATCTTCTCGCAACTTCAATTGTATTTTTACATTCCTACGCAATTTGATGCCTTATATATATACATATATATATTTTGTTAATATTGCGTTTTATTCTAGGCACTATTAGTGTTTTTTGGAGGTAATCGCCTCGCCTACTCGAGTACTGAAGTTTTTTTTTTTAATTTCTTGATTATTCGCTTCTCTTAGTGACGAATGCGATCAGTTAGTTGTAATTATTTTGTTTCATTATAATTACCCCCTTGAACGTAGCATTAAGGGTATTTCGCATTTCACATTCAGTTGCGTCAAATCGCATATACGCTCCTGAATGTCGAAACACGTTTGAATAATTCTATTCTTGACTAACTCTAGTTATAGATATTCAAGCATAGAAGAAAAACTTTCTTTTCTTTTTTTTCACGTTCAATTATGAATGTTGTTCTCTTAATGCTCAGAAGTACATTAGGAACATACATTTGAAGCCAAGAAGCCTCTGTGGTACCTTAATGATCTTACGAGACGTTCGAATTTCTGGATTTTGATTTTGGATTCCAAGATACGTAATTTTTTTAATTTTTTTATATATATAATACATGTAATGTATTTTGTAAAAGCGACGTTTATTCAAATCCTTTTGACTGTTGAGGATTTAATGACTGATCTATCGTAAGAATTTAGAAGTTGTCAGTTAAGTTTGTTCGGTTCATACAATTACTTTATTACATTTATCGCAGTTGGTTTGCTTTACTCCTTAATGGAATCTCGGAAGAAGTAAGAGTTTGTGTGTTGAAGCTAAGAAACATTGGGCCAACATTGTACGCAATTATTTTTTTAACCATAAAAATTTTTATCGACGGTTATTCCTTGAATTAACAACCTATGTGTTCATGCGTAAAAGCCAATCTCTCTGATTCGGCCCAAAATGTTTTCAAAAAATTGATATTCCAGATTTTTGGCAATCTAGGCGTGTGGAGTATCATTTTCGAATAAATTTCGGATGCTGAATCCAATGAGACGGGTCATGGAAGAGGTTATGGGTCAAAATGGGTACCTATCTACCTATTTCGAATGTTGATTTTTGATATTTCTGATGCCTTGACCCATGGGTTATCATTTTTCACTACATTTTGGAAGCTGAGTTCAATAAAATGGGTCCCAGAACGATTGGCGCCCACTGGAAGAGGTTATGGGGCAAAATGAGTATCTATCTACCCGTTTTGAATGTTTTCGAGATTTTTGATGCCTAGGCATGAGGGGTATAATTTTTCACTAAATTTTGGACGCTGGATCCAATGAGATGGGTTCTGGAAGAGGTTATGGGTCAAAATGGGTATGTATCTTCCTATTTCGAATGTGTATTTTTGAGATTTTTGGTACCATGGCGTGTTGGGTATCATTTTTCATTAAATTTTGGACGCTAAATCCAATTAAACGGGTCCCTGAACAATCGGTGCCCACTGGAAGATGTTATGGAGCAAAATGGGTGTATCTACCCATTTTTGAAATTTATCGTGCCTAGGCGTGTGGGGTACCATTATCCTCTAAATTTTGGACGCTGGATCCAATGAGATGGGTTCTGGAAGAGGTTACGGGTCAAAAGGGATATCAATCTACCTATTCTGAATATGCATTTTTGAGATTTTTGGTACCATGACGTGTTGGATATCATTTTTCATTAAATTTTGGACGCTGAATCTGATTAAACGGGCGAATCTGCATCAACTAAAGACTAAAAATTGTATAAAATGCCCAATGAGCGATTGATGATGAATGTTGGATACAGGAGAATGCTGGTAGAATTGGTTACACTTACCATTGAGACGCCTAGTGCGACCAAATATCCAGAGACCACCAATGAGGATGGTGGATCATGACGAAGAAAATGCAGACGCTGTTACTCGTCAATTGAAAGGTATTATCAGGTTACATCCTTGCGGCACTTCTGAACTGAAGGTTGAAGAAGTGCTTGACCAATGACTACATTTTTTTTTTTTTTTTTCTTCAAGCCTGTCAGGTAAGATGACTTGTTAGATAGTCATTCGGAGCAATTCAAATCGATTCTTCGGTAGGCAACAACAGAAGGGATGAGTAAATTTTACTCACTACCCTAAATTGAGCCGTTTTGGAAGCGTATTTGTACTCTCTTACTGCCTCTGATGGTGAAACGTCGTACGTTGAGTATTCTAACACTTATGAATCATAGCACATAGTAATTTAATCAAAAGAAAAAAAATCCCACCGCCCAAAACCCCAATATTTGTTGGAAATTAATTTTCATTAGTCTCAAATTTTTTCTAATGCTTAAGCGTATTTAAACTTGGTTTGAGTTGCAAAAAGCGAATATGTACTAGTTGAACTCGAACTAAGGAGCTGGTGGAGCCGAGCAGTCAATATGCGAGGGTGGATCGATAAGTTTCCGGTCTGGCCAGGAAAAACAACGTTTTTAAGAATTTTAACATGGACTCATGTTTTAGCCATGACCTAACTACCAAAAACCGTTCGCGGGGAGGGTGACGCGGGAAGGGAACGCCGGAAGGGTGACGCGGGAGTGTCACACGGGGTTTTATAAGACAAGAAGAAAAAAACTCGGCCCTCTGGGCCTCGCCAGGGGGCAAGCCCCCTGGACCCCCGTCTGCTTTCCGCTTAGAGCCTACGGCTAAAATCCGATAAACATGGACCCATGTTTTAGCCGTCTGCAATCGGAATGTCTATTACGAATGTCTATACGAGGTGACTGATGACTCACTACTACCTTACAAGGAAGTAGGTACGGTATTTTCTGATGACTCACTACTACCTTACAAGGAAGTAGGTACGGTATTTTCTGATGACTCACTACTACCTTACAAGGAAGTAGGTACGGTATTTTCTTCTTGTCTTATAAAACCCCGTGTGACAGGAGCGTCTGGGGGGAGTACCGAGCCGAGCGGCTTCGGCCATTTCCGGCCCTCCTCAGCTCAATATCACACTCCATCGCAATTCTTCCCCTTTGGCACTCGTTTCAAAAAAGCGTGCTCCCTCGTTCAACGTCAACAATTCTCTCTTTATCGGGGATTTTGGTAGAATAGGAACTTACTACCTACTAGCCTAAAAAAATTATTAGGAAAATGTGTTTCAGCAAACAAGCTAAAATTGGCTCACACAAATTTTGAACATATCTGTAACTCACTTAAAACACGTTTCCAGCAGTTCACATTAGTTTAAAAAAGATATGTAACTATAAGGTCATTTGTAAAATTTGTATTATTGTTTATATCTGTAGTTTCACCTATTTTCAGGCTCTACCCTTAAAAGGCCCAAGACTGGTATCATGATGGAAGTCTTTTTGTAATGCAGGGCACTGGCTTAGATTTTTTAGTATCTCTTTCAATTCCAGTTTTCCAACTGAAAAAATCAGCGTGGTTGTCAAAATGCAATTCCTTGTTGGATAAACGTACGCCATGAGCGCCAGATATGTGCTCAATGAGATCACCACGACAGGTCACTACGGAACTACACATATTACAATTCAATGAAACAGAAGTGTGCTGTTTCTGGCATCCTCGACTGCTTTGCTGGTGACAATCCAGATTAAACTGTTTGTCGGTGACATGGTTGCAGTTCTTGCACTTAGGCATCACAGGAACGGAATAATAACGAATAACTAAATTAAATGGAATAGTAAACACGGAATAGTTAACGAATAAACTAAAACACTAGAAGCGAACGAGAATGAACGGAATAACGAACAACGAAATAATTACGAATAAACTAAAACACGGAACTAGTAAATGGAATAGTAAACACGGAATAGTAAACAAATAAACTAAAACACTCGAAGCGAACGTGAATGGTGACGTTGTGAAGAAACTATAAGTTCGTTCATCTATGTTGTGAAGATTCAAGATAAGGGAGAGTTGATACAGAGAGGTTGGGCCGAGGAGGGCCGGAAATGGCCGAGGTCGCTCGGCTCGGTACTCCCCCCAGACGCTCTCGGCGAACGGTTTTTGGTAGTTAGGTCATGGCTAAAACATGAGTCCATGTTAATACCGTACCTACTTCCTTGTAAGGTAGTAGTGAGTCATCAGTCACCTCGTATAGACATTCGTAATAGACATTCCGATTGCAGACGGCTAAAACATGGGTCCATGTTTATCGGATTTTAGCCGTAGGCTCTAAGCGGAAAGCAGACGGGGGTCCAGGGGGCTTGCCCCCTGGCGAGGCCCAGAGGGCCGAGTTTTTCATTTTATTTCTCAACATAATCTCCAGGCTGATACATTTCTCATAGCAGTGTTCTACTCTAGTAATGCCATCTCTATAGACTGATTCGTCAACCTCCTCAAAATACCCATTTACAGAATTACCCAGCTTCGATTACTTCGTCATTGTTCGCAAATCAGGATGGTACTATAGAACGCAACCACAACGTAGGCCTGGCGCCATCTCTTGGTTAGGCCGGAAACTTTTCAATCCGCCCTCAAAAGTTTTCCAATGTTGAGCCCCACATTCTGCACTTTTGGTTGGTTATTCCTTGAATAATCAACCTGTTTTCATGCAAAAAGTCAATCTCTCCAATTCGGTCGGCCCAAAAAAATTTTTTCTGGACGTTTCATGGTGTCTAGATCAAATCGGTTTTCGGTAGTAGAAAATTTTCTAAAAATCTGAAATTCTGGTCAGGGGTACGTTCCCAGCCTAGGACGGTCCTCGAAACTTTTCAGCCCGATCGGACCAAATTTGGGCGGGGTAGGGGTCAAAATGTGTAATTTGAAAAATGGATTTTCCAGATTTTGGGCGATCTAGGTGAGTGGGGTGTCATTTTCCACTAAATTTTGGACGCTGAATTGATTGGAATGAGTCCGGGACCCACCACACCCACTGTTTTCCCCATGTTGAAGAAATGAGTGTAACCAACCCGTGTAAATGAATTTGCAGCGTTTTTGGTTATGTCACGATATCACAGCTCATCACGTCTCATGTGATAAGCTAGTCGTACTTTTGGTGTCTTGAAGTTTCTAAGAGATCACCCTGGCTTTATAGGGCGTTTTTTATGGCTCAAACATAAGACCGTCTTATCTCGGCAGCTGCGAACATAACGAATGATGAATGATAACTCTAATAAAACGCTGCAAATTCTTATACACGGATTGGTTATTCCTCGAACCAGGCGCATGGAAACTCAATTCTTCAACATGGGGAAAATGGAAGAAACAGTGGCTATGGCGGGTCCCGGACCAATTCCAATCGATTCAGGGTCCAAAATTTAGTGGAAAATGATATCCCACACGCCTAGGTACCACACATCTCAAAAACACATATTAAAATAGTAGCCAAAATAAGTGGCCATTTTGACCTATAACCTCTTCCAGTGGGTGCGAATCCCTCTGGGACGCTTTTTAGTGGATCCAGCGTCCTGAATTTTGTGGAAAATGATACCCCACACACTAAAATTGCAAAAAACCTCAGTGGGGTATCATTTACCACTAAAATTTGGACGCTGAAACCAATGGAATGGTCCCGGAACGACGGCGCCCTCTGGATGAGGTCATGGGTCAAAATGGGTGCCTATCTATCCATTTCTGATACCTAGGCGAGTGGGGTATCATTTTCCACTAAATTTTGGATCCTGAATCGATTAGAATGGGTCCGGGACCTGCCACACCCACTGTTTTCCCCATGTTGAAGAAATGAGTCTTCTTATGACTAGGAAGTACCTTGGTGCATCTATCTGTTGCATGATATTAGTTTCGTAATTCACACAAGTTTCCCTGTTTTTGAACAAACTTCCATCATGGGGGAAAGGAATAGAAAACATCACTTCTCGCACATTTTATTAATAAGTCTTTAAATTAAAGACACTTATTTTATCAACAAAAAATCAAAACGAATTCCATCTAAAAATATGGTCAACTGATTCAATTATGTTTTGATCAATATTTCTTCAATTTATTTCCAATAACACCCTTTAAAAGGCACTACCCTTGACAATATTGGGTTTGTGTTGTTGCTCTATTACAACATTATAAACACCAATGAAACATTTAGTTGTTCGTGATATATTTTCTGTCTGATACGTAAGTCGAATTGATATAAGTAAATAGGTACATAATACGATCTAAACATCGGAATGAACACGGAGATTTGATTAGATTGTTTTTCTTTTACAACTTCTCTCTTCACAAGTGGTAGGTACGTATTTACAAAAAGACACAAGTGGTACGATTCATTAACCCCAAATGCCGACAAATCATTCTTTTCTTTTTAAATCGATATATATTATATTACACTTAATTATTGTGTCCAACTAACGACCATGAAAACCTTGAGAAGGCTCAATGGGAATCGTTATCAATCGATTCCGTTGGAAAACGTACGAAGGAACTCAACAAACATGTCCGCCTATATAAATAGCAATTTTTTGTTTATTCTTGATGAATTCAGACTGGAGTTTCGTGGTCGGTCTCCTCAATTCTTCCCAGCCTCCATGCGTTGGCATCCGTTGCTGAAATGAGAAAATTTCATTTGATACAGCTTTTGATAGTAGATATTGTGAAGGTGAAAGGTTGAACTCAACTTTTATGGTTGGGTATTCTTTAAAAATAATCAACTTATATTTTCATGCCGGTCACAGGGACTTGACCGTCTACGATCAGCCCAAAAAATTTTCTAGGGGACGTTTCATGATGTCTACAACACAATGAAATATATCAATTTTCAAACAACACAATTGAAATGGTAACAATAAGACCAACAATCCCTAAGTTTAGTCGGTAAAGAGAGTTTAATCATTCTATTTTTTTTTTTTTTTTTTTTTTTTAATTTAAAGATTAAGAGGGTGGGATAATATTAACCAACAACTTCTATGGGACTGATATTTACAAACATATCGTTACATGGCAACAGGATCTCATATCAGGTGGATATGAAGGGAATGCGTATACACTTTTTCGCCTGATTTTAAAGACCGTATACATACATGTTTCTAAATGTTGTACTCGGAAATATTAATGTATTTTTGTATTCCAACGCGTTCCCGTAAAATGACACGAATTAAGTATTAATCAAGTTCAAACGACGTGTGCAAAATAAATTTCATCAGACTTTCAACTTGAGACAGACAAAAGCATGATTGAACTCTTGTATTGGCATGGACTTGATGGTTATTCCTCCGAATCATCTTGGTCGGAAGTTTCTACAGTTTTTCAGTGAAACCAAAGTGCATCATTAATTATTGTAGTTCCAATGATACATTGTATAGCGTACCGATTCATTGAAAAAGTACCTGATCAAGGCTTGGCCGTAGGGTTCAAGAGCGACGAATCTCAAAGAAATAAAAGTCAAAGAATAACAAATTACCGGCTCACCATTTTTTTTCCACGTACCTACTCATTTTCTCCTCACCAAATTCACGTTACCAAAGGCTAAGCATAAGCTAACGATGCTCATGAGCTATCAATTGATAAAGCCGAAAAATCAAAATGGATAGGAAAAATATTTTGGAGATCCGTTTCAACTGCTTGAATTCAAGAAGGAAAACTTCTGCTTACAGTTAATTATATTTTCTTGATCCTAATTACAAATTAAATGATGGATTCATGGAACCAGATCAATTACACAACCCCACAAAAAAAAAAAAAAAGTGTAAGTCCATGAAAGCGACCTGTGGGGTTTTATGTTTTTTGGGTCGCTGATTTCGAATCTTTTGCCAGTTTTTTTCAGATCAGATCGCTTTCAAGGTCATTTGAAGGTCAAATGTAGAAAATATTGCTTAAAAAATCTGAAAAAAATCAGACATAGGTTTTTTAGAATGCTGAATCCAAATCGGGTGTCAGTTGACCTTTGTGAGGTCAAGGTCATTTGAAGGTCAAACCAACAAAATAACCTCAAAAAAATTATAAAAATTCAACCTTCAAATGACCTTATATGACCTTCAGATAACCAGACATGATCGAACCAACCCTGGATTTGGATTCAGCAACCCTCTAAACACATAATAAATTTTTACAATTTTTTTTGAGGTTATTTTTTTGGTTTGACCTTCAAATGACCTTAACCTTGACCTCTTGAAGGTCAACTGACACTGGATTTAGAATCAGCGTTCTAAAAAACTTTTGTCTGAATTTTTTCAGATTTTTTAAGCCTATTCTTAAAATTTGACCTTCAAATGACCTTCAGATAACTAGACATGATTGAACCAACCCAGGATTTGGATTCAGCAACCCTCAAAACACATACATAAATTTTTACAATTTTTTTTGAGGTTATTTTTTTGGTTTAACCTTCAAATGACCTTGACCTTGACCTCATGAAGGTCAACCAACACCGGATTCGGATTCAGAGTTCTAAAAAAATCTGCAAATTCTTACACACGGGTTGGTTATTCCTCGAATGGGGGAAACAGTGGGTGTGGCGGGTCCCAGACCCATTCCAATCGATTCAGGGTCCAAAATTTAGTGGAATATGATACCCCACACGCCTAGGCACCAGAAATCATGACACATACAAAATGGGTGGATACATACCCATTTTGACCCATAACTTCTTCCGGTGGGTGCCAATCGTTCTGGGACACACATCATTGAATTAAGCGTCCAAAATTTAGTGGAAAATGATACCCCACACGCCTAGGTAGCAGAAATCCCGAAAACACATAATCAAATTGGGTAATAAATACCCAATTTGACCCATAACTTCTTCCAGTGGGTGCCAATTGTTCTGGGACCCATTTTATTGGATTCAGCGTCCAAAATTTAGTGGAAAATGACACCCTACTCGCCTAGGTAGCAGAAATCCCGAAAACACGTATTCAAATTGGGTAATAAATACGCAATTTGACCCATTACTTCTTCAAGTGGGTGCCAATTGTTCTGGGACCCATTTTATTGGATTCAGCGTCCAAAATTTAGTGGAAAATGACACCCCACTCGCCTAAATCACCCAAAATCTCGAAAATCCATTTTTCAAAAAACCCCTACCCCCTCCAAATTTGGTCCGATCGGGCTGAAATGTTTCGAGGACCCATCTCGGCTGGGAACAGACCCCTGACCCAAATTTCAGATTTTTAAAAAATTTTCTACTACCAAAAACGGCGTGGACAATGGACGGCGGACGGCGGACGGACATTGACCTTTTTTGATCAGGACATCATGAAACGTCCAGAAAAAAATTTTGAGCCGAATCGGAGAGGTTGACCATTATTATGAAAACATAGGTTGATTATTCAAGGAATAACCAACCAAAACCTATGTCTGAATTTTTTCAGATTTTTTAAGCAATATTTTCTACATTTAACCTTCAAATGACCTTGAAAGCGATCTGATCTGAAAAACTGGCAATCGATTCGAAAACAGCGACCCAAAAAACATAAAACCCCACAGTTCACTTTCATGGACTTTGACTTTTTTTTTGTGGGGTTGTGTTATTCACGCGCCTTCCAAAACCGTGTCGTTAGTTTGTAAGCCATCTTTCAGGCTTCTGATTTATTCTGAATGAAGGAATACTGGGGGACTGAATATTTACTAGTGTTCTGGCATGTAACATGGATTTGAGGAAAACAAGCAAGCACAATAAATCGAAAAGAGACAGAAAAGACCCAAACTGGGGAGATCAGGAAGGGTAGACCCACCATAACACCCCTGCCAAGGTTGATGAGTGGCAGGACGAACACATCCCCGCTCTGACTATAAAAAGGAATCACCAGGCCAGGCACAGGCATTCTAACATCAGCTCTCAAAGTATTTCCAAAATATCCTAAAACTCTGTTCTTTCTTGTTTGTCCCTCACAAATCCAGTTAGCCAAAACATCAGAGTGTTTGCTGAGTTGAATCCAAACCAGCAACTGGTTGCATCCCACAGAGTACACACTTGAAAAATTCTTGCAATTTATAAACTAGACCCCCTAAACAAATTGTGGTGCCATCACCTGACTCTGCGGCATCTCAGGTGTTGATGCAAAACATCTCCTATTATGGACTTTGCAAATAAACTTTGAAAACCCACAGCAGATTGTTGCCTGACAAGAACCAGTTAAAGTACGACTGATAAAAATAGTTGAGCAATGATTATTCTTGATGATGGGTGAGGTAGAAGAATATTAACATCACAGGAGCACAAAATTCCAAACAAGATAGGAAGTGGACTAACATGGTGGATGGCGCCATTTTGGGTTGCTCCAAGAATGCGACGTTACTTTTAGATGAGGCCTCCTCAAAGTGGCCTTATCCTTTAGCATCCAAAATTAGCTCGCTATAGTGAGGCCAAAAACTATGGCCTCAGCACAGCTGGCTCTCTATTAGACAAAACCCAACCCTACCATGTTTTGTGGAGACTTCTGAATAAGTTGCATCCCACGTACCGGTAACTACGAAATATCCCTCACATTGTCCAGAAACAATGCCGATCAGGTGCATCCCAAAAGCTGGTCAAACCAAATCCCCGTTGTTCATTTCAAAACAACCTCGCATTACTAAAGCCTCGTATCGGTTCCTGTTACATCTCAGGAAAGCAGGTTTAAAATTGTGTGCACCACAACTACCAGTAGTTAATAATCATCAGTATAGTGGAAATACTTGAGTATTGCACGAAAAAACTCCCTCATTTCCTCCAAATGCACCTATCCAATCATCAATTCAGTTGGGTCAAATAGATTACTATTAAAGGCATTGGTGCTGACCTCAACTTTCTCAAATTTGCAGATGATATGAAGCTCTTCTTTCAGGTGCTTGACTCCTCTGATTCTATTACCCTTCAGCTTTGACGACTTCACTCAGTGGTGTTTGGATATTGGCCTTTCCCAAACCCAGACAAAAATTTCAGTGATGACGTGTCACCGCTTGTTGACCCCACATATGCACCCTTATACCATCAACGGTGATGCTTTTAGACGTCCCTCCAAGGTCCCCGATCTTGGTGTTCTATTCGACAGGCAGTTGAATTTCTATGATCACATGGCCCAGGCATCTTCTCGAGCGTGCCCTTGGGTTTGTAAAGCGAAACCCCAGGGAGTTCACCAGCACAACTCGTTGTCCTCCATCGGGCTGTTGTCCAGCCTCGCCTGGAGAATACTTCTGTCGTCTGGTGTCCCTCATACGAATGCCATGTGGATCAGCTCAACAGGGTGTGCCGTGCTTTTCTACGTTACCTGGCCTTCAAGCTTGGGGTCTGTCGTGAGGACGTGGACTACAGTGCTCTGGGTCACCAGTTTCAGCATCTTCTCTGGGCGGATTGATGCCCAATCCTTGCTTGCCCAGTTTGGCCTGCACTCCTGCGATCTGTTTGCTGAAGCATTCGCCCACCAAGTAGGTACCCATTTTGACCCATACCCCCTCCAGTGGGTCCCAATAGGTTTGGGGCCCGTCTCAATGGATTCAGCGCTTATAATTTAGCACCACACGCCAAGATCAACGAAAATCTACTTTTCAGGTAACACATTTTGACCCCTATCCTTCTCAAATTTGTTCCGATTAAACTAAAAAGTTCCGAGGACCAACAAGAGCCGGAAACCGGTTCAATTCAATGAATAACCAACTTAAAACGCTGCAAATTCTTTCATACGGGTTGATTATTCCTCGAACCAGGCGCGCGGAGACTCATTTCTTCAACATGGGGAAAATGGGAGAAGCAGTGGGTGTGGTGGGTCTCGGACCCATTCCAATCGATTCAGGATCCAAAATTTAGTGGAAAATTATACCCCACACGCCTAGGGTACCAGAAATCTCGAAAACACATTTGAAATGGATAACTAGGTACCCATTTTGATCCATAACCTCATCCAGAGGGCGCCAATTGATCCCGGCCCCATTTCATTAAATTCAGCGTCCAAAAGTTAGTGGAAAATCATAACCCACACGCTTATATTTTGACTCCTGCCCCGCCCGAATTTGGTGTGGTTGGGCTGAAAAGTTTCGAGGACCAACTAGAGCCAGGAACAGACCCCAGACCCAAATTTAAGATTTTTAGAAAATTTTCTACTACCAAAAACGGAGCGGATGGCGTTCAGCCATTCGACTTTTGGTTGGTTATTCCTTGAATAATAAACCTGTGATTTTCCTGGCAGCGAGGAAACAGATGTATGTTAGTATTCTTGGCTCAGCGAATCTTTGTTGGCAGATCCTCACTCTAAAAGACACAGACGAAGAAACGAAGGATGACCACCAAGGGAAAATGCTTCTTCATACGGAATACTCACTTCTGTCCCTCCTACACGACATGGACCACGTAATCCACCATCTTCAAGGTGCGTACCGCCATTGCGTTACATTCGCATTTTGATCCCCTCAATAGGTTGATCACAGCGAAGAAAATCGTGAAGTTACTTTTTAGTTATGATAATAACACATTACCATTGAAGGATGAAGCCCTTGAAGAGAAACCCGGCCCTGACAAGAGATTGGTGTACACCGGGCGAGTCGTTCAACGACTGTGCCTCGTCCTCGATTGCCTCGTCGCTCACGATTTCTCACCACAGACGGCCGATTTGATCAACTTGCAGCATTACGTCATACGAGAGAAGAAACTCACTGAGAGGGAAGCTGCTTTCATCATGTTCAACACTGTCAAAGTAGTTCACAAACTACACGAAGTACGTTTAACGAATTAACCTGGTCTTACTATAAGTTCTGTCACTGGGAGAAACCCACGGAGACATTTCGTTTTTTAGTTTTATTTCGACAATGTAAACTGTTGTACGATGGCAAAACGATCTGGCACTCGGAATGTCTGCCTTTGGCCTTGACACGAGCTTGTAACCTCCTGAGGCAATCATCGATGGCAGCTAGCAGCACATCTTTAGAAAAATTTCAAACAATTTTCATCAGAGACAACTTCAAACTCTCCAAATTATGGAGTCTCTGCGACACGACATCAGCTCAGTGGCTCCACTACTCGCTCAAGGACATTTCCCTGGTAGTGTCTGGCCCGAGTTTTTACCCCTTGTTCTTGAAAATTGAGCTCCTTGGTGCCATCTAAGCAGACTCTCCACCTCACCACCACTGAGGATTGGGCAAGGGTTGGCAGCGATCAATCCTTCCAATTGTTCCTTGAACCCCTCGAGAGCTACAAAAATGAACACTGTCTGTTTTTGGCGGTTAGGTACATTTTTGTTCAATTGAGAAAATATTTTCATCTGTTAACAGAATGTTGCGATGACCGCCTATAGCGTACCTGCGCAGCATCGCTTTAGCTCTTTCAGCTCTGATGCAATCATGCCCAAGGTCACGAAGGGTCTCCCATTGGACCAAAATTTGTCTTGATGCCTACTATGGACCCTGAGTATTGAATTGAGATGGGTCCGGGACAGAATGGTGCCCACCGGAGTTTGGTATGAGTCAAAATGGGTTAAAAGTGGTCCTACCTAAGCGTTTGGGTTCGTAGGGGTGTGGAGTATCATTTTCCACTAATTCCTGGACTCTGAATTGCTTAGAATGAGTCCGGGTCGCTCCTCACTTCTTGAATCCCCTTATTCCTGCTCCAAAAATATGCTCAAAAAAAAAAAAAAAAAAAAAAAAAAAAAAGGCAACGGTTTGTTTGCGCTTCTTTTGAGGTTGATCCTTCCAGTTTTGATGATCCAGGAGATGAATCGAGGAAAAACATTCACCTCCCTAGCCAGGACTTGCTGCTTCCAGTGTGGATTTCTCCAAATTCTTTTTCGGACTGCTTTGATGGCTTTTTTTAGCCATAAAGAACGAGAACGACCTGGTGTCCAGAGAATGGATTCAAAACAGCCTACGCAAACATTCGATTGACCCCCAACTATTTCAGAGATGGGACAATTTTAGTGCTTATGGAGACAAGACAGACAAGAGCAATGACAGCATAATGGTTCTTCGCGTTCACTCTCCTTCTCACCTATATAAATAATCAACAAGAAATGAGCGGTAATTTCTACCTAAAATGAACGCTGAGTCCAAGGGGAGGTCTCGAGCTGGTTCGTCGAATGATTGTAACAGAACTTAAGGCAGGGCTAGGCGTTGCAGGCGGTTTGAGTTTGTTCGCGGATAGCTCGTCAACAGCGTCATCTTGAACTGTGTCGTCAGTCAGCATCCCTCCCCCACCATACGAGAATAGGAGTAAATAATGAAGAATGTAAGAGGTTTTCCCAAAACATGTGTGGTTCAATTTATCAAACTTCCGTCAGAAAGCAAAATCTCTTTTTGTTTTGTACGTATTCAACAATATTCTTTGTTTGAATATCCACCCAAATACTGCCTACGTTAGTGGCCTTTGTGGCCAAACTGCGGATGAAAATGTATGCAGTTGGTAACTGAGAGTAGAATATTGTAGCAGTAGAAGCCAGGTTAGCCAATGTCTCTCGGCCAAAAATCTGAGAAATCCTTGTTTGTGCAGGACTTGTATGTCCAAATCCCCTGTCAGAGTGCCAACGCCCATTCCTCTTGAATCGCTCATTTTGCCGTACTGCTTACCTTGAAATTTTTCCTTCTAATTTTGCAGAGAAATATCGTTCATCGAGACCTCAAACTAGGTAATTTGGTATTGCATCAGAGCTCCCATCGCATCACTATAACGAATTTTTGCCTTGGCAAGTTGCTAGTGACTGAAAACGACCTTTTGAAAGACCAACGTGGTTCCCCTGCCTACATATCGCCAGATGTTTTGTGTGGGAAACCCTATATTGGTGAGTCTTGAGCACTGATATTCAACTGAGATTGTTGGAGCATGGTGGCGCCCTCTTTCTTCAGTAGCAACAGGAACACTGTATCAAGTTGATGTGAATGCTCTTGATTTCAGGAAAACCATCGGACATGTGGGCTCTCGGTGTTATATTGTTCACTATGTTGTACGGACAATTTCCTTTCTACGACTCTAGTCCTACTCAACTATTCAACAGAATTAAAGTGGCGGACTACACAATTCCTAAGTGAGTCGTTGTATTAGTTTTACTTCGCCCCAACACTATAACTTCTGTCAGTACAAAATGTACGATAAATGGATAAATTTTGTGGCTGATTCCACAACATTCATCCTTTGCAGCGATGAAAGAGTGTCAGAAGGAATGGTCCAGCTAATAAAAAACCTCCTGTTACTGAACCCAGCCCAAAGATGGAGGACTGGCCAAATGATGGACGCATTGTCGTCTATATTTGTCGCCACGACAAATATCTCTACAGTTAGTATCTCTACTACAGGTACATTTATTTGTAAAAATCTCGGTCTCCACCTTGGCCATGGTTTGCTCGTTAAATGCCTTTCCTATTCTAATTTGGATTCAGGTAGTGCCGGATGTCGACGTCGACGGGAAAGAAAAAGAAAATGAAGAAAAACCTCAAGAATCCGAACCTGACAATAACCTATCTGAATACTTTTGCAACTCGACAACGCTCTGGGTGGCCAATCTTGTAAGTGAAACGTAAATTGCGGTTTTATGCGGTTTGCTAAACTGCATGCCATCCTGCAATTTGTAAGACAAGAGTATTGTAGCGGTGTAATAGGTGCTTGTCATTGTAATTTTTATAGCAGGGCTTATTGTGTCATGCATGCTAGAGGAACCATCTTCAATCACTCAGCTCAGCTACTGGGGTATGTAGACATTGTTGGCCAGACGTGAGAATATTATGGCATTTAGGATGGCCGCATCACATTTTGGCCTGGAAGTCAATCTATCCTACCCCTACCAGTCTGATTCCTGGCCCTTCAGGATTGATTCGTATCTTTTGCTCCACCCTCAAGTTAGCATCAAGTCTTATGAAATGGCACGATTGTGCTGCAACCTTCTATCACCTCACCTATACCTGTGAATTCCTATACCTGTGAATTCCTAGACCTGTGAATAAAGTATGAGCTCTTGAAATAGGGTCAGGGTTGGGTTACCTTCCCTGTCTTCCTGCCCTTCTCCATCCCACACAAAATGAATAGCCTGAGCCGGCGTTTCTATTCAACTTTGAATTGAACGTAATGACTTCCGAGCGTCAGGTAGAGCGACATAAATTTATTATGGCTGTGCATTTTTTTTTTTTTTTTTTTTTTTTTTTTTTTTTTGCCTGGATATAACTTACGCCTCCAGAATTTTATCTAAATCTGAATCTAAAATCTGAATCTAAAAATCTGATCTGAAACTGAAATATCAGTTTTCTAAAAATCTGAAATTTTGGTCAGGGGTCTGTTCCCTGCCAAGACGGGTCCTCGAAACTTTTCAGCCCGATCGGACCAAATTTGGCGGAGGTAGGGGTCAAAATATGTTTTTTGAAAAATCAAAAAACTTCAAACTTCAAACCTCAAAACTTCACATACTCAAAGAAGTGAAAAATTCACTTTTTGTTCTTCATCCCTTCACTTCTTCTTCCCTTATGGTTTGAGGGGGAGAGACTCACCATATATATGAGTGAGTTTGAGAATGTGCTTTGAAGATTTCAATGTGCATCACTTTGTTCATTTCAATGTGCAACACTTGCCGATTGGACCAAATTTGGAGGGAGTAGGGATTTTTGAAAAATGGATTTTCGAGATTTTGGGTGATTTAGGCGAGTGGGGTGTCATTTTCCACTAAATTTTGGACGCTGAATCCAATAAAATGGGTCCCAGAACAATTGGCACCCACTTGAAGAAGTAATGGGTCAAATTGGGTATTTATTACCCATTTTGAATATGTGTTTTCGGGATTTCTGCTACCTAGGCGAGTAGGGTGTCATTTTCCACTAGGTAGCAGAAATCCCGAAAATCAATTTTTCAAAAAACCCCTACCCCCTCCAAATTTGGTCCAATCGGGCTGAAAAGTTTCGAGGACCCATCTCGGCTGGGAACAGACCCCTGACCCAAATTTCAGATTTTTAGAAAATTTTCTACTACCAAAAACGGCGTGGACAATGGACGGCGGACGGCGGACGGACATTGACCTTTTTTGATCAGGACATCATGAAACGTCCAGAAAAAAATTTTGAGCCGAATCGGAGAGGTTGACCATTATCATGAAAACATAGGTTGATTATTCAAGGAATAACCAACCAAAACGAGGGCTTTTTGTCACCTAAGCACTTAATCGGAGTTTTAATTTCAGCCAAAAGGTTCGTCGTGATGCTTTATGAATAATAAGTGAACGACCTGACTAGTTTGCTCGGTTCCAGTCGTCCAACTTAAGAATATAGGAAAGCCGACTTCGGATTTTTTTGTAAGAATTTACGTTGACAAATTCAATTCCTTTTAAAAAAGTATTGATGACAAAACAACATCGGAAGAAATGCAGCAAATTCATTCACGGGGGTTGGTTATTCCTCGGACCAGCAGCATATTAGAACGTAAGATAAGATTGTAAAGATCGTTCAAATAATTTTATCATTCGATTCGATATATTGATTGTTGTATTCGATTGTTGCACTCGATTGTTATTTGTCGATACTTCCTCATTCCTGTGAAAACCTCGTTTCGTATGTTGTGCGCTCCGCTATAATAAAGTTTGTCTATCGTTCCTCTGCGTAATTGAAGTGAAATCCTTTAGGTTATGACGTCCAGAAGCAACTAACATTGAAGGTAAGACATAAAATCAACTAAAAATCATTGAAACCGGTGCAATGGCAAGCTCATTCGATCTCGTTATCAGCAACCATCAAAAACTGACAGACGTCGAGTCATTTCCGCTTTGGAAGTTTGAGATTAAAATCCTTTTTGAATCCAAAGGACTTATTGATGTTGTAAACGGCCAAACGACTTATGAAAGCCTCACTACTGATAAACAAAGAGAACATTGGAAGCAGCAAGATGCCAACGCTAGGCAAGCGATTGTAGGTACATTAGATAAGAAACATCGCACTCACATTCTATCATGTACTACAGCTGCTGCAATGTATACCAAGCTTTGTAACATATTTGAGCGCGATAATGAACACCAAAAGTCAACTTCCTTTGCTGAATTTTTCGCCTACAAGTTCGATAATTCTAAAGATATGGCCACGAACTTAAGTCACCTTGAAAACTTGCGATTCCAACTCAATTCTCTCTCTACAACGGACAAAAATCAAACTCCGAAAATTGATGATGACATGTTGATCGGAAAGATCATTTCTTGCCTTCCTACAAGATATGACAACTTTATTTCGTCATGGAATCAGGCGGCTAAAACTGAAAAATCGATTGAAAAACTAACCGCGCAACTACTGTTTGAAGAATTGCGAAAATCCAATACCGATTCAGATGTTTCTGTCGCATTCTACTCAAACCAACAAAGAAAGGCCAAATTTCGTCCCCAAGGCAAACATTTTAAAAACTCGAATAAAAATGAAAAAGTACAGTTCAGATGTGACATATGTAAAAACAAATTGAACAACCACGATCCTGAAAACTGCTTTTACAGGAAAGATCGTAAGAAATATCAGAACAAAGACGACAAAGCTGCTTTCTTGGCTAGTGAAAATCTCAAAACATCCACTGAAATCATTCCTACTTCATGGATAGTGGATTCTGGAGCAAGTTCACATAAGATTAACGTTGAAAACGCACTGAAAGACACTGTTCCATCAAATGCTAATATCACCATAGCTAAAAATGGTGATTACATAAAAGTAAAAAGCTCCGGTATCTTTGAGACACCAGAATGTAAGCTAAGTAACGTCTTGTATGTCCCTGATCTCTCCAAAAACCTACTTTCCGTTAATGCTATCACTGAAAAAGTTGGAAAGGTTGTATTTGAAAAAGACACCGTTGAGATCTTTCAAAATGATGCTCTCGTCCTCAGTGGCAAGAAAAATTCAAGTGGTTTATTCGAAGTTAAGCTGAATGAAAAAGAAAATGAAGAAGCCCTTATTGCAAATAAAACAGACACTGTAAACTGGCATCGCAAACTTGGACATTTGGGGGTTCAATACATGAAAAATTTGGAAAACATGTGTGAAGGTATGAAATTGAAAACAAGTGATCTTGAAAACCTTGACTCATGTGATGTATGCTTGAAATCCAAAGCCTGTCGCAAACCGTTTGGACAGAATCGCACACGTGCCTCCGAACCTCTCCAAATTTTGCACACCGATGTCGTTGGTCCTATTGAAAATTTAACATGGGACAATAAAAGATACTTCGTATCCGTACTTGATGATTATACTCATTTTGCCTCCGTTTTCCTTCTCACGGGGAAAGATGAAGTGTGTAAAACAATTATCAACTACATTGCTCTTATTGAAAATCACTGGTCAAAAAAGGTCCAGAAAATCAGAATGGACAATGGCGGAGAATACGTATCTTAAGAATTTAAAACCTTCTGCATACAAAAAGGGATACAGATGGATTACACGCCACCACACACTCCTCAATTGAATTCGCATAGCGAAAGGCTTGGTCGGACTCAGATGAACAAGACACGAGCTCTCTTATTTGACAGTGGTGTTGACCGAGAACTCTGGGGAGAAGCTCTCAACATATTTGCTGAACAGATCACCCACAAAAGCCGTAGGAAAGACCCCTGCTGAATTATGGCTAAAACAAAAACCTGACTTATCTCGCCTACAGATTTTTGGATCTGACATGTATGCCAAAGTTCTTGGACATACCAGAAAGCTAGAACCAAGAGCTAAAAAGTGTATTTTTATTGGCTATACGAGTAACAGTTTCAGATTGTGGGATCCTGAAAAAAGAAAAATAATCACTTCACGAGATGTCTACCCTTGCAAACCTGAAAAAGTCAATGTACCACCTGAACCAACCATAAGCCTTGACTTGAATGATGAAGATGATGAGAATTCTGATTCTGGAACTATCACCGATGAAGATTTCGTCTCAACTGAAAACACCGATGAAGATTTCGCCTCACCTGAAAACACCGATGAAAATTCCGAACCTACGTTTCGAAGATCTACTAGGTCCAAGAAAATCCCTGAAAAGCTACACGACTACCAACTTGATGTAGATGAAATTGATGAGACTGCTTTTCTCTCTTATAAAGATGCTACTACTGGCGCTGATAAAACAGAATGGCTGAGCGCTATAGAAGAGGAAAAGAAATCCCTGAAAAAGAATAAAACATGGATTTTTGTTGATCGAAAAGAAGCGGGAGGGCAGAAAATTTTAACAAATAGATGGGTATTCAGGAAGAAAGATGATGGAAAGTTTAAAGCCAGGCTTGTCGTGAGAGGATGTGAACAAATCTACGGAGAGAACTTCACAGAAACTTACAGTCCTGTCATAGGCGCTGATTCGCTGAGACTTCTCATGGCAGTTGCACTGAAGAAAGGTTTCTTTTTCAAGACCTTTGACGTTAAAACAGCTTTCCTTTACAGTAATCTCCAAGAAGACATTTTCATGAAAGTTCCAGATGGCTATAAAAATGCTGACATAAAAGTCTGCAAGTTGAAAAAAAGCCTCTATGGGCTGAAGCAATCAAGCCTAAACTGGAATAAAAGACTTACCGATTTTCTGAAAAATAAAGGTCTCTATCCATTGAAAACTGAACCTTGTATCTTCGTGAATGACTCAAAAACGATCATGTTGGCAATTTATGTCGATGACGGAGCGATATTTGCTGAAGATCAAACCCAGGTTGATAACATTCTCGCAGATATGAAAACGGAATTCGAAATCACTGTTTTTGCAAACCCAAGAACCTTCGTTGGATTCCAAATCGAGAAAACGACTGAAACTCTGAAGCTTAATCAACCATCCTATGTTGAAAAACTCCTGGAGAAATATGAAATGGCTGATGCTAATCCCGTAAGAACTCCGATGATGACTTCAACAGAAGAAATCAAGAACTTTGAGTGGAAGAAATATCCGTTTCGTGAATTGGTTGGAAGCCTACTTTATGTATCGACCAAAACTCGACCTGGCATTTCATACCCTGTCGGTTTCAGCAGTAGACATCTAGAAAATCCCACAAACCTGGATTTCGCTAATATGAAAAGATGTCTTCGTTATCTTAAAGGAACCAAAGCTGAAGGAATTTCTTACTCCAGAAACAGCCACGACGGATTGATATCATATTGTGACAGCGACTTTGCAGGAGAAAAAGAAGATCGCCGAAGCACCTCCGGTTATGTCGTTTTTTATGCTGGTGGTCCTGTGAGCTGGAGGAGCCGCAAACAACCTCTTATCGCAACCAGCAGCACCGAAGCCGAATTTATTTCAGCAGCTGAATGCTGCAAAGAACTCTTATTTCTCAAAAGCTTACTTTCTGAACTAACGGGAGAAGATTTACCTCCGATTACTATGTTAATTGACAACAAATCGTGTATTGATATGATCAAAAAAGGAAAAATGAATGCTCGTTCAAAGCATATTGAAGTCAAGTATTATTTTATCAAAGAAAAATATGACAAAAAATTTTGGAACTTACATATTGCCCAACTGCACTACAAACAGCAGATATTTTTACAAAACCCCTTGGTTATACAAAATTTCAGCAATTTAAAGAAAAATTAATAACTTGAATTGTATTTTGTTCTTGAATGTATTTTTCGTTACACTTGAAATGTTTTGTGTTGATGATACCTATTTTAGTTCTGAAAGTGTCATTCTCATTTATGTTTTTCTGACACATTATGCTCACATGACGTTTAAAATAAATGCTAAAATTAAAGGGGTGTGTTAGAATGTAAGATAAGATCGTAAAGATCGTTCAAATAATTTTATCATTCGATTCGATATATCGATTGTTGTATTCGATTGTTGCACTCGATTGTTATTTGTCGATACTTCCTCATTCCTGTGAAAACCTCGTTTCGTATGTTGTGCGCTCCGCTATAATAAAGTTTGTCTATCGTTCCTCCGCGTAATTGAAGTGAAATCCTTTACAGCATGGGGACTCGATACAGGATCCAAAATTTTGTGGAAAATGATACCCCACACGACTAGGTACCAGAAATCTCAAAAATACATTCAAAATGGGTAAATAGGCACCCATTTTGACCCATAGCCTCATCCAGAGGGCACGAATTGTTCCAAGACCCGTCTCATTGGATTTGGCCTCCTAGGCGTGTGGGGTATCATATTCCACTAAATTTTGGACCCTGAATCGATTGGAATGGGTCTGGGACCCGCCACACCCACTGTTTTCCCCATTCGAGGAATAACCAACCCGTGTGGTTATTTATCCAAGTGGAAAATGACACCCTACTCGCCTAGATCGCCCAAAATCTCGAAAATCCATTTTCATGAAGGCATGAAGAACAAAAAGTGAATTTTTCACTTCTTTGAGTATGTGAAGTTTTGAGGTTTTGAGGACGTGATGCGCTGTTGCTCTCTCTCTCGCCGCAAGCTCGAAAAATAAACGCGGGAAGTCTCCCACGGACGAGGTTGGTCCTCCAATAAATTGGTCCCCCACATCAAACATTTTGAGTCTCTCCCCCTCAAACCATAAGGGAAGAAGAAGTGAAGGGATGAAGAACAAAAAGTGAATTTTTCACTTCTTTGAGTATGTGAAGTTTTGAGGTTTTGGTCCGATCGGGCTGAAAAGTTTCGAGGACCCGTCTCGGCAGGGAACAGACCCCTGACCAAAATTTCAGATTTTTAGAAAACTTTCTACTACCAAAAAGGGCGCGGACGAAACCTCCAACCGCCCTGATGTTTTCGAACTGAGTATCATGAAATTGAATTGGTTATAGGTATATCATGAAAACATACTTTTTTAAGAGGAATTGAATTTGTCAACGTAAATTCTTACAAAAAAATCCGAAGTCGGCTTTCCTTTATTCTTAAGTTGGACGACTGGAACCGAGCAAACTAGTCAGGTCGTTCACTTATTATTCATAAAGCATCACGACGAACCTTTTCGCTGAAATTAAAACTCCGATTAAGTGCTTAGGTGACAAAAGGCCCTCGTTATTATTCAAGGAATAACCAACCTATGTTTTCATGATAATGGTCAACCTCTCCGATTCGGCTCAAAATTTTTTTCTGGACGTTTCATGATGTCCTGATCAAAAAAGGTCAATGTCCGTACGCCGTCCGCCGTCCATTGTCCACGCCGTTTTTGGTAGTAGAAAATTTTCTAAAAATCTGAAATTTGGGTCAGGGGTCTATTCCCAGCCGAGATGGGTCCTCGAAACTTTTCAGCCCGATCGGACCAAATTTGGAGGGGGTGGGGGTTTCTTGAAAAATTGATTTTCGGGATTTCTGCTACCTAGTGGAAAATGACACCCTACTCGCCTAGGTAGGCGAGTTTCGAACCCTGTTCCCATAAAAAATTAAAATATACTAATTAAAAATATACTAGTTTGCTCGGTTCCAGTTGTCCAACGAATATAGGAAAGTCGACTTCGGATTTTTTTGTAAGAATTTACGTTGACAAATTCAATTCCTTTTAAAAAAGTATTGATGACAAAACAACATCGGAAGAAATGCAGCAAATTCATTCACGGGGGTTGGTTATTCCTCGGACCAGCAGCATGGGGACTCGATACAGGATCCAAAATTTTGTGGAAAATGATACCCCACACGACTAGGTACCAGAAATCTCAAAAGTACATTCAAAATGGGTAAATAGGCACCCATTTTGACCCATAGCCTCATCCAGAGGGCACGAATTGTTCCAAGACCCGTCTCATTGGATTTGGCCTCCTAGGCGTGTGGGGTATCATATTCCACTAAATTTTGGACCCTGAATCGATTGGAATGGGTCTGGGACCCGCCACACCCACTGTTTCCCCCATTCGAGGAATAACCAACCCGTGTGGTTATTTATCCAAGTGGAAAATGACACCCTACTCGCCTAGATCGCCCAAAATCTCGAAAATCCATTTCCATGAAGGGATGAAGAACACAAAGTGAATTTTTCACTTCTTTGAGTATGTGAAGTTTTGAGGTTTTGAGGACGTGATGCGCTGTTGCTCTCTCTCTCACCGCAAGCTCGAAAAATAAACGCGGGAAGTCTCCCACGGACGAGGTTGGTTCGTGGTTTTTATTGGTTGGTTATTCCTTGAATAATCAACCTATGTTTTCATGATAATGGTCAACCTCTCCGATTCGGCTCAAAATTTTTTTCTGGACGTTTCGTGATGTCCTGATCAAAAAAGGTCAATGTCCGTCCGCCGTACGCCGTACGCCGTCCGCCGTCCATTGTCCACGCCGTTTTTGGTAGTAGAAAATTTTCTAAAAATCTGAAATTTGGGTCAGGGGTCTGTTCCCAGCCGAGATGGGTCCTCGAAACTTTTCAGCCCGATCGGACCAAATTTGGAGGGGGTAGGGATTTTTGAAAAATGGATTTTCGAGATTTCGGGTGATTTAGGCGAGTGGGGTGTCATATGAATGCGGCCATATATGTCATATATTATATATGAACTGCGACGAAACCAGGGCAAAATACTTCACCCCTAATGACAAGATGACAACCCTGCTCAGAATATTGCGAAGCCCCTCACTACGATTAATGATCGAATCAATGTGCTTTGAGAATAACATGTAAAATGCCAAGAATATATCGAATAAATAAATAAATGAAAATGCTCCGGTGTTTTGAAGAAGATTTTATTATTTTAGTTGCTAGTGAAGCCAATATTGTTTCTTTGGGGAATCAATTATCGTGGAAAATATTTCGTTCGTCTTGAATTTATATGAAGCCGAATCTGAGTAAAATAACACATTTGCTATGTGAATTTTACGTGGTGATTTTCGGACGTACACCTTTACGTGCCATTTTGCTTTACGTGACCTTTTGGTTGGTTATTCCTTGAATAATCAACCTATGTTTTCATGATAATGGTCAACCTCTCCGATTCGGCTCAAAATTTTTTTCTGGACGTTTCATGATGTCCTGATCAAAAAAGGTCAATGTCCGTCCGCCGTACGCCGTACGCCGCACGCCGTACGGCGGACGGACATCGACCTTTTGGTTGGTTATTACCTATGTTACCTATGTTTTCATGATAATGGTCAACCTCTCCGATTCGGCTCAAAATTTCAAACCTCTGGACGTTTCATGATGTCCTGATCAAAAAAGGTCAATGTCCGTCCGCCGTACGCCGTCCGCCGTCCATTGTCCACGCCGTTTTTGGTAGTAGAAAATGTTCTAAAAATCTGAAATTTGGGTCAGGGGTCTGTTCCCAGCTGAGATGGGTCCTCGAAACTTTTCAGCCCGATCGAACCAAATTTGAAGGGGGTAGGGGTTTTTTGAAAAATTGATTTTTGAGATTTTGGGTGATTTAGGCGAGTGAGGTGTCATATGAATGCGGCCATATATGTCATATATAATATATGAACTGCGACGAAACCAGGGCAAAATACTACACCTCTAATGACGAGATGACAACCCTGCTCAGAATACTGCGAAGCCCCTCACTACGATTAATGATCGAATCAATGTGCTTTGAGAATAACATGTAAAATGCCAAGAATATATCGAATAAATAAATAAATGAAAATGCTCCGGTGTTTTGAAGAAGATTTTATTATTTTAGTTGCTAATGAAGCCAATATTGTTTCTTTGGGGAATCAATAATTATCGTGGAAAATATTTCGTTCGTCTTGAATTTATATGAAGCCGAATCTGAGTAAAATAACACATTTGCTATGTGAATTTTACGTGGTGATTTTCGGACGTACACCTTTACGTGCCATATTGCTTTACGTGACCTTTTTTGATCAGGACATCATGAAACGTCCAGAAAAAAATTTTGAGCCGAATCGGAGAGGTTGACCATTATATTGAAAACATAGGTTGATTATTCAAGGAATAACCAACCAAAAGGTCGATGTCCGTCCGCCGTACGCCGTACGCCGTCCATCGTCCGCGCCCTTTTTGGTAGTAGAAAGTTTTCTAAAAATCTGAAATTCTGGTCAGGGGTTTTTGAAGAAGATGTTCTTTCTATTACCTAATTTGATTATGTGTTTTCGGGATTTCTGCTACCTAGGTGTGTGGGGTATCATTTTCCACCAATTTTTGGACGCTGAATTCAATGATGTGTGTCCCAGAACGATTGGCACCCACCGGAAGAAGTTATGGGTCAAAATGGGTATGTATCCATCCAATTTGTATGTGTCAGGATTTCTGGTGCCTAGGCGTGTGGGGTATCATATTCCACTAAATTTTGGACCCTGAATCGATTGGAATGGGTCTGAGACCCGCCACACCCACTGTTTCCCCCATTCGAGGAATAACCAACCCGTGAGTAAGAATTTAGTGGAAAATGACACCATACTCGCCTAGATCGCCCAAAATCTCGAAAATCCATTTTTCAAAAAACACATTTTGGCCTCTACCCCCGCCAAATTTGGTCCGATCGGGCTGAAAAGTTTAGAGGACCCGTCTCGGCAGGGAACAGACCCCTGACCAAAATTTCAGATTTTTAGAAAACTTTCTACTACCAAAAAGGGCGCGGACGAAACCTCCAACCGCCCTAATGTTTTCGAACTGAGTATCATGAAATTGAATTGGTTATAGGTTTATCATGAAAACATACTTTTTTAAAAGGAATTGAATTTGTCAACGTAAATTCTTACAAAAAAATCCGAAGTCGGCTTTCCTATATTCTTAAGTTGGACAACTGGAACCGAGCAAACTAGTCAGGTCGTTCACTTATTATTCATAAAGCATCACGACGAACCTTTTCGCTGAAATTAAAACTCCGATTAAGTGCTTAGGTGACAAAAAGGCCTCGTTAGATTATTCAAGGAATAACCAACCTATGTTTTCATGATAATGGTCAACCTCTCCGATTCGGCTCAAAATTTTTTTCTGGACGTTTCATGATGTCCTGATCAAAAAATCTGCAAATTCTTACACACGGGTTGGTTATTCCTCGAATGGGGGAAACAGTGGGTGTGGCGGGTCTCAGACCCATTCCAATCGATTCAGCGTTCAAAATTTAGTGGAAAATGACACCCTACTCGCCTAGGTAGCAGAAATCCCGAAAACACATATTCAAGATGGGTGTATCTATGGGGCACTACGACACTAATTTACTAATATAATATTGAGAAAACGTAGGTAATTTAGAAGGCTATAATAATTGTATTAAATTGAATTGAATGGTACGAATAAAAACCTCGGACAGTAAAGAAAAAAAGAATTGTAGGCAACTGCTCAAAATTGGTTGCTAAGTTTAACAGCTGGTTATAAACAACAGGATATGACGATGTGTTTTTTTGTCTATTCGGCTGAAGTCACCCACATGGGTAATAAATACCCAATTTGACCCATTACTTCTTCCAGTGGGTGCCAATTGTTCTGGGACCCATTTTATTGGATTCAGCGTCCAAAATTTAGTGGAAAATGACACCCCACTCGCCTAAATCACCCAAAATCTCGAAAATCCATTTTTCAAAAAACACATTTTGACCCCTACCCCCTCCAAATTTGGTCCGATCGGGCTGAAAAGTTTCGAGGACCCATCTCGGCTGGGAACAGAACCCTGACCCAAATTTCAGATTTTTAGAACATTTTCTACTACCAAAAACGGCGTGGACAATGGACGGCGGACGACGTACGGCGGACGGCGGACGGCGGACGGCGGACGGCGGACGGCGGACGGCGGACGGTGGACGGCGGTTGGCGGACGGCAGACGGCGGACGGACATTGACCTTTTTTGATCAGGACATCATGAAACGTCCAGAAAAAAATTTTGAGCCGAATCGGAGAGGTTGACCATTATCATGAAAACATAGGTTGATTATTCAAGGAATAACCAACCAAAGAGGTCAATGTCCGTCCAGCGTACGCAGTACGCCGTCCATTGTCCACGCCGTTTTTGGTAGTAGAAAATTTTCTAAAAATCTGAAATTTGGGTCAGGGGTCTGTTCCCAGCCGAGATGGGTCCTCGAAACTTTTCAGCCCGATCGGACCAAATTTGGAGGGGGTAGGGGTTTTTTGAAAAATTGATTCGAGGAATAACCAACCCGTGTGGTTATTTATCCAAGTGGAAAATGACACCCTACTCGCCTAGATTGCCCAAAATCTCGAAAATCCATTTCCATGAAGGGATGAAGAACAAAAAGTGAATTTTTCACTTCTTTGAGTATGTGAAGTTTTGAGGTTTTGAGGACGTGATGCGCTGTTGCTCTCTCTCTCACCGCAAGCTCGAAAAATAAATGCGGGAAGTTTCCCACGGACGAGGTTGGTCCGTGGTTTTTATTGGTTGGTTATTCCTTGAATAATCAACCTGTTTTCATGATAATGGTCAACCTCTCCGATTCGGCTCAAAATTTTTTTCTGGACGTTTTATGATGTCCTGATCAAAAAAGGTCAATGTCCGTCCGCCGTCCATTGTCCACGCCGTTTTTGGTAGTAAAAAATTTCCTAAAAATCTGAAATTTGGGTCAGGGGTCTGTTCCCAGCCGAGATGGGTCCTCGAAACTTTTCAGCCCGATCGGACCAAATTTGGAGGGGGTAGGGATTTTTGAAAAATGGATTTTCGAGATTTTGGGTGATTTAGGCGAGTGGGGTGTCATATGAATGCGGCCATATATGTCATATATAATATATGAACTGCGACGAAACCAGGGCAAAATACTACACCCCTAATGACGAGATGACAACCCTGCTCAGAATATTGCGAAGCCCCTCAGTACGATTAATGATCGAATCAATGTGCTTTGAGAATAACATGTAAAATGCCAAGAATATATCGAATAAATAAATAAATGAAAATGCTCCGGTGTTTTGAAGAAGATTTTATTATTTTAGTTGCTAATGAAGCCAATATTGTTTCTTTGGGGAATCAATTATCGTGGAAAATATTTCGTTCGTTTTGAATTTATATGAAAACGAATCGGAGTAAAATAACACATTTGCTATGTGAATTTTACGTGGTGATTTTCGGACGTACACCTTTACGTGCCATTTTGCTTTACGTGACCTTTTGGTTGGTTATTCCTCGAATAATCAATTTAATTCAATTTTAATTCATTGAATTCAGCGTCCAAAATTTAGTGGAAAACTATACCCCACACGCCTAGGTAGCAGAAATCCCGAAAACACATATTCAAAATGGGTAATAAATACCCACTTTGACCCATTACTTCTTCCAGTGGGTGCCGATCGTTCTGGGACCCATTTAATTGGATTCAGTGTCCACAATTTAGTGGAAAACTATACCCCACGCGCCTAGGTAGCAGAAATCCCGAAAAAACATATTCGAAATGTGTAACAAATACCCAATTTGACCCATTACTTACTTCTCTTAAACTTTCTTGGTGAGAAAATGGGAATTATAACTCGCGGATCACAATTTGAACAATATATTTTTGTACTCACTTTCTTACAACTCTAGAAGAAGGAGTGACTTGAGACTTTAATGAACAGAGCTGCAAACCCTCACGACCACTAACAGTCTAAGGAGAGCAATATGTAGTTCGTATGTTACATGGAATGTATAAGATATTCCATCAACTTTCTCCAGTGGGTGCCAATCGTTCTGGGACCCGTTTCATTGGATTCAGCGTCCAAAATTTAGTGAAAAATGACACCCTACTCGCCTAGATCGCCCAAAATCTTGAAAATCCATTTTTCAAAAAACACATTTTGACCCCTACCCCCCCCAAATTTGGTCCGATCGGGCTGAAAAGTTTCGAGGACCCGTCTCGGCAGGGAACAGACCCCTGACCCAAATTTCAGATTTTTAGAAAATTTTCTACTACCAAAAACGGCGCGGAACATGGACGGCGTACAACGTACGGCGTACGGCGTACGGCGGACGGACATTGACCTTTTTTGATCAGGACATCATGAAACGTCGTGAAAAAATTGATTTTCGGGATTTCTGCTACCTAGTGGAAAATGACACCCTACTCGCCTAGGTAGGCGAGTTTCGAACCCTGTTCCCATAAAAAATTAAAATATACTAATTAAAAATATACTAGTTTGCTCGGTTCCAGTCGTCCAACTTAAGAATATAGGAAAGCCGACTTCGGATTTTTTTGTAAGAATTTACGTTGACAAATTCAATTCCTTATAAAAAAGTATTGATGACAAAACAACATCGGAAGAAATGCAGCAAATTCATTCACGGGGGTTGGTTATTCCTCGGACCAGCAGCATGGGGACTCGATACAGGATCCAAAATTTTGTGGAAAATGATACCCCACACGACTAGGTACCAGAAATCTCAAAAATACATTCTGAATGGGTAAATAGGCACCCATTTTGACCCATAGCCTCATCCAGAGGGCACGCATTGTTCCAAGACCCGTCTCATTGGATTTGGCCTCCTAGGCGTGTGGGGTATCATATTCCACTAAATTTTGGACCCTGAATCGATTGGAATGGGTCTGGGACCCGCCACACCCACTGTTTCCCCCATTCGAGGAATAACCAACCCGTGTGGTTATTTATCCAAGTGGAAAATGACACCCTACTCGCCTAGATCGCCCAAAATCTCGAAAATCCATTTCCATGAAGGGATAAAGAACAAAAAGTTAATTTTTCACTTCTTTGAGTAGGTATGTGAAGTTTTGAGGTTTTGAGGACGTGATGCGCTGTTGCTCTCTCTCTCACCGCAAGCTCAAAAAATAAACGCGGGAAGTCTCCCACGGACGAGGTTGGTCCTCCTATAAATTGGTCCCCCACATCAAACATTTTGAGTCTCTCCCCCTCAAACCATAAGGGAAGAAGAAGTGAAGGGATGAAGAACAAAAAGTGAATTTTTCACTTCTTTGAGTATGTGAAGTTTTGAGGTTTTGAGGACGTGATGCGCTGTTGCTCTCTCTCTCACCGCAAGCTCGAAAAATAAATGCGGGAAGTTTCCCACGGACGAGGTTGGTCCTCCAATAAATTGGTCCCCCACATCAAACATTTTGAGTCTCTCCCCCTCAAACCATAAGGGAAGAAGAAGTGAAGGGATGAAGAACAAAAAGTGAATTTTTCACTTCTTTGAGTATGTGAAGTTTTGAGGTTTTGAGGACGTGATGCGCTGTTGCTCTCTCTCTCTCGCCGCAAGCTCGAAAAATAAACGCGGGAAGTCTCCTACGGACGAGGTTGGTCCGTGGTTTTTATTGGTTGGTTATTCCTTGAATAATCAACCTGTTTTCATGATAATGGTCAACCTCTCCGATTCGGCTCAAAATTTTTTTCTGGACGTTTTATGATGTCCTGATCAAAAAAGGTCAATGTCCGTCCGCCGTCCATTGTCCACGCCGTTTTTGGTAGTAAAAAATTTCCTAAAAATCTGAAATTTGGGTCAGGGGTCTGTTCCCAGCCGAGATGGGTCCTCGAAACTTTTCAGCCCGATCGGACCAAATTTGGAGGGGGTAGGGGTTTTTTGAAAAATTGATTCGAGGAATAACCAACCCGTGTGGTTATTTATCCAAGTGGAAAATGACACCCTACTCGCCTAGATTGCCCAAAATCTCGAAAATCCATTTCCATGAAGGGATGAAGAACAAAAAGTGAATTTTTCACTTCTTTGAGTATGTGAACTTTTGAGGTTTTGAGGACGTGATGCGCTGTTGCTCTCTCTCTCACCGCAAGCTCGAAAAATAAATGCGGGAAGTTTCCCACGGACGAGGTTGGTCCTCCAATAAATTGGTCCCCCACATCAAACATTTTGAGTCTCTCCCCCTCAAACCATAAGGGAAGAAGAAGTGAAGGGATGAAGAACAAAAAGTGAATTTTTCACTTCTTTGAGTATGTGAAGTTTTGAGGTTTTGAGGACGTGATGCGCTGTTGCTCTCTCTCTCTCGCCGCAAGCTCGAAAAATAAACGCGGGAAGTCTCCTACGGACGAGGTTGGTCCGTGGTTTTTATTGGTTGGTTATTCCTTGAATAATCAACCTGTTTTCATGATAATGGTCAACCTCTCCGATTCGGCTCAAAATTTTTTTCTGGACGTTTTATGATGTCCTGATCAAAAAAGGTCAATGTCCGTCCGCCGTCCATTGTCCACGCCGTTTTTGGTAGTAAAAAATTTCCTAAAAATCTGAAATTTGGGTCAGGGGTCTGTTCCCAGCCGAGATGGGTCCTCGAAACTTTTCAGCCCGATCGGACCAAATTTGGAGGGGGTAGGGATTTTTGAAAAATGGATTTTCGAGATTTTGGGTGATTTAGGCGAGTGGGGTGTCATATGAATGCGGCCATATATGTCATATATAATATATGAACTGCGACGAAACCAGGGCAAAATACTACACCCCTAATGACGAGATGACAACCCTGCTCAGAATATTGCGAAGCCCCTCAGTACGATTAATGATCGAATCAATGTGCTTTGAGAATAACATGTAAAATGCCAAGAATATATCGAATAAATAAATAAATGAAAATGCTCCGGTGTTTTGAAGAAGATTTTATTATTTTAGTTGCTAATGAAGCCAATATTGTTTCTTTGGGGAATCAATTATCGTGGAAAATATTTCGTTCGTTTTGAATTTATATGAAAACGAATCGGAGTAAAATAACACATTTGCTATGTGAATTTTACGTGGTGATTTTCGGACGTACACCTTTACGTGCCATTTTGCTTTACGTGACCTTTTGGTTGGTTATTCCTCGAATAATCAATTTAATTCAATTTTAATTCATTGAATTCAGCGTCCAAAATTTAGTGGAAAACTATACCCCACACGCCTAGGTAGCAGAAATCCCGAAAACACATATTCAAAATGGGTAATAAATACCCACTTTGACCCATTACTTCTTCCAGTGGGTGCCGATCGTTCTGGGACCCATTTAATTGGATTCAGTGTCCACAATTTAGTGGAAAACTATACCCCACGCGCCTAGGTAGCAGAAATCCCGAAAAAACATATTCGAAATGTGTAACAAATACCCAATTTGACCCATTACTTACTTCTCTTAAACTTTCTTGGTGAGAAAATGGGAATTATAACTCGCGGATCACAATTTGAACAATATATTTTTGTACTCACTTTCTTACAACTCTAGAAGAAGGAGTGACTTGAGACTTTAATGAACAGAGCTGCAAACCCTCACGACCACTAACAGTCTAAGGAGAGCAATATGTAGTTCGTATGTTACATGGAATGTATAAGATATTCCATCAACTTTCTCCAGTGGGTGCCAATCGTTCTGGGACCCGTTTCATTGGATTCAGCGTCCAAAATTTAGTGAAAAATGACACCCTACTCGCCTAGATCGCCCAAAATCTTGAAAATCCATTTTTCAAAAAACACATTTTGACCCCTACCCCCCCCAAATTTGGTCCGATCGGGCTGAAAAGTTTCGAGGACCCGTCTCGGCAGGGAACAGACCCCTGACCCAAATTTCAGATTTTTAGAAAATTTTCTACTACCAAAAACGGCGCGGAACATGGACGGCGTACAACGTACGGCGTACAACGTACGGCGTACGGCGTACGGCGTACAGTGTACGGCGTACGGCGTACGGCGGTCGGACATTGACCTTTTGGTTGGTTATTCCTTGAATAATCAACCTATGTTTTCATGATAATGGTCAACCTCTCCGATTCGGCTCAAAATTTTTTTCTGGACGTTTCATGATGTCCTGATCAAAAAAGGTCAATGTCCGTCCGCCGTCCGCCGTCCGCCGTCCGCCGTACGCCGTCCATTGTCCACGCCGTTTTTGGTAGTAGAAAATGTTCTAAAAATCTGAAATTTGGGTCAGGGGTCTGTTCCCAGCCGAGATGGGTCCTCGAAACTTTTCAGCCCGATCGGACCAAATTTGGAGGGGGTAGGGGTCAAAATGTGTTTTTTGAAAAATGGATTTTCATGATTTTGGGTGATTTAGGCGAGTGGGGTGTCATTTTCCACTAAATTTTGGACGCTGAATCCAATAAAATGGGTCCCAGAACATTTGGCACCCACTGGAAGAAGTAATGGGTCAAATTGGGTATTTATTACCCATGTGGGTGACTTCAGCCGAATAGACAAACAAAACACATCGTCATATCCTGTTGTTTATAACCAGCTGTTAAACTTAGCAACCAATTTTGAGCAGTTGCCTACAATTCTTTTTACTCTCCGAGCTTTTTATTCGTACCATTCAATTCAATTTAATACAATTATTATAGCCTTCTAAATTACCTGCGTTTTCTCAATATTATATTAGTAAATTAGTGTCGTAGTGCCCCATAGATACACCCATCTTGAATATGTGTTTTCGGGATTTCTGCTACCTAGGCGAGTAGGGTGTCATTTTCCACTAAATTTTGAACGCTGAATCCAATAAAATGGGTCCCAGAACAATTGGCACCCACTGGAAGAAGTAATGGGTCAAATTGGGTATTTATTACCCATTTTGAATATGTGTTTTCGGGATTTCTGCTACCTAGGCGTGTGGGGTATCATTTTCCACTAAATTTTGGACGCTGAATTCAATGATGTGTGTCCCAGAACGATTGGCACCCACCGGAAGAAGTTATGGGTCAAAATGGGTATGTATCCACCCATTTTGTATGTGTCAGGATTTCTGGTACCTGGGCGTGTGGGGTATCATATTCCACTAAATTTTGGACCCTGAATCGATTGGAATGGGTCTGGGACCCGCCACACCCACAGTTTCCCCCATTCGAGGAATAACCAACCCGTGTGTAAGAATTTGCAGATTTTTTTGATCAGGACATCATGAAACGTCAGGGGTCATGGAATTTGGGTCAGGGGTCTGTTCCCAGCCGAGATGGGTCCTCGAAACTTTTCAGCCCGATCGGACCAAATTTGGGGGGGGTAGGGGTCAAAATGTGTTTTTTGAAAAATGGATTTTCGAGATTTTGGGCAATCTAGGCTAGTAGGGTGTCATTTTCCACTAAATTTTGGACGCTGAATCCAATGAAACGGGTCCCAGAACGATTGGCACCCACTGGAGGAAGTTGATGGAATATCTTATACATTCCATGTAACATACGAACTACATATTGCTCTCCTTAGACTGTTACTGGTCATGAGGGTTTGCAGCTCTGTTCTTTTAAGTCTGAAGTCACTCTTTCTTCTAGAGTTGTAAGAAAGTGAGTACGAAAATATATTGTTCAAATTGTTATCTGCGAGTTATAATTCCCATTTTCTCACCAAGAAAGTTTAAGAGAAGTAATGGGTCAAATTGGGTATTTGTTACCCATTTTGAATATGTGTTTTCGGGATTTCTGCTACCTAGGCTTGTGGGGTGTCCTTTTCCACTAAATTTTGGACGCTGAATTCAATGATGTGCCAGAACGATTGGCAACCACCGGAAGAAGTTATGGGTCAAAATGGGTATATATTACCCATTTTGTATGTGTCAGGATTTCTGGTGCCTAGGCGTGTGGGGTATCATATTCCACTAAATTTTGCACCCTGAATCGATTGAAATGGGTCTGGGACCCGCCACACCCACTGTTTCCCCAATTCGAGGAATAACCAACCCGTGTGTAAGAATTTGCAGATTTTTTGATCAGGACATCATGAAACGTCCAGAAAAAAATTTTGAGCCGAATCGGAGAGGTTGACCATTATCATGAAAACATAGGTTGATTATTCAAGGAATAACCAACCAAAAGGTCGATGTCCGTCTGCCGTACGCCGTACGCCGTCCATCGTCCGCGCCCTTTTTGGTAGTAGAAAGTTTTCTAAAAATCTGAAATTTTGGTCAGGGGTCTGTTCCCTGCCGAGACGGATCCTCGAAACTTTTCAGCCCAATCGGACCAAATTTGGCGGGGGTAGGGGTCAAAATGTGTTTTTTGAAAAATGGATTTTCGAGATTTTGGGCGATCTAGGCGAGTAGGGTGTCATTTTCCACTAAATTTTGGACGCTGAATCCAAATAAATTGGTCCCACCACATCAAACATTTTGAGTCTCTCCCCCTCAAACCATAAGGGAAGAAGAAGTGAAGGGATGAAGAACAAAAAGTGAATTTTTCACTTCTTTGAGTATGTGAAGTTTTGAGGTTATGAGGACGTGAGGCGCTGTTGAGGTTTGAGTTGAGGTTTTGAGGCTCTTTACAACCTCGTCCGTGGGAGACTTCCCGCGTTTATTTTTCGAGCTTGCGGTGAGAGAGAGAGCAACAGCGCATCACGTCCTCAAAACCTCAAAACTTCACATACTCAAAGAAGTGAAAAATTCACTTTTTGTTCTTCATCCCTTCACTCCTTCTTCCCTTATGGTTTGAATGGGAGGGACTCAAAATGTTTGATGTGGGGGACCAATTTATTGGAGGACCAACCTCGTCCGTGGGAGACTTCCCGCGTTTATTTTTCGAGCTTGCGGTGAGAGAGAGAGCAACAGCGCATCACGTCCTCAAAACCTCAAAACTTCACATACTTAAAGAAGTGAAAAATTCACTTTTTATTCTTCATCCCTTCATGGAAATGAATTTTCGAGATTTTGGGCGATCTAGGCGAGTAGGGTGTCATTTTCCACTTGGATAAATAACCACACGGGTTGGTTATTCCTCGAATGGGGGAAACAGTGGGTGTGGCGGGTCCCAGACCCATTCCAATCGATTCAGGGTCCAAAATTTAGTGGAATATGATACCCCACACGCCTAGGAGGCCAAATCCAATGAGACGGGTCTTGGAACAATTCGTGCCCTCTGGATGAGGCTATGGGTCAAAATGGGTGCCTATTTACCCATTTTGAATGTATTTTTGAGATTTCTGGTACCTAGTCGTGTGGGGTATCACTTTCCACAAAATTTTGGATCCTGTATCGAGTCCCCATGCTGCTGGTCCGAGGAATAACCAACCCCCGTGAATGAATTTGCTGCATTTCTTCCGATGTTGTTTTGTCATCAATACTTTTTTAAAAGGAATTGAATTTGTCAACGTAAATTCTTACAAAAAAATCCGAAGTCGGCTTTCCTATATTCTTAAGTTGGACGACTGGAACCGAGCAAACTAGTCAGGTCGTTCACTTATTATTCATAAAGCATCACGACGAACATTTGGCTGAAATTAAAAATCCGATTAAGTGCTTAGGTGACAAAAAGCCCTCGTTTTGGTTAGTTATTCCTTGAATAATCAACCTATGTTTTCATGATAATGGTCAACCTCTCCGATTCGGCTCAAAATTTTTTTCTGGACGTTTCATGATGTCCTGATCAAAAAAGGTCAATGTCCGTCCGCCGTACGCCGTACGCCGTACGCCGTCCATTGTCCACGCCGTTTTTGGTAGTAGAAAATTTTCTAAAACTCTGAAATTTGGGTCAGGGGTCTGTTCCCAGCCGAGATGGGTCCTCGAAACTTTTCAGCCCGATCAGAACAAATTTGGAGGGGGTAGGGGTTTTTTGGAAAATTGATTTTCGGGATTTCTGCTACCTAGTGGAAAATGACACCCTACTCGCCTAGGTAGGCGAGTTTCGAACCCTGTTCCCATAAAAAATTAAAATATACTAATTAAAAATATACTAGTTTGCTCGGTTCCAGTCGTCCAACTTAAGAATATAGGAAAGCCGACTTCGGATTTTTTTGTAAGAATTTACGTTGACAAATTCAATTCCTTATAAAAAAGTATTGATGACAAAACAACATCGGAAGAAATGCAGCAAATTCATTCACGGGGGTTGGTTATTCCTCGGACCAGCAGCATGGGGACTCGATACAGGATCCAAAATTTTGTGGAAAATGATACCCCACACGACTAGGTACCAGAAATCTCAAAAATACATTCTGAATGGGTAAATAGGCACCCATTTTGACCCATAGCCTCATCCAGAGGGCACGCATTGTTCCAAGACCCGTCTCATTGGATTTGGCCTCCTAGGCGTGTGGGGTATCATATTCCACTAAATTTTGGACCCTGAATCGATTGGAATGGGTCTGGGACCCGCCACACCCACTGTTTCCCCCATTCGAGGAATAACCAACCCGTGTGGTTATTTATCCAAGTGGAAAATGACACCCTACTCGCCTAGATCGCCCAAAATCTCGAAAATCCATTTCCATGAAGGGATAAAGAACAAAAAGTTAATTTTTCACTTCTTTGAGTAGGTATGTGAAGTTTTGAGGTTTTGAGGACGTGATGCGCTGTTGCTCTCTCTCTCACCGCAAGCTCAAAAAATAAACGCGGGAAGTCTCCCACGGACGAGGTTGGTCCTCCAATAAATTGGTCCCCCACATCAAACATTTTGAGTCTCTCCCCCTCAAACCATAAGGGAAGAAGAAGTGAAGGGATGAAGAACAAAAAGTGAATTTTTCACTTCTTTGAGTATGTGAAGTTTTGAGGTTTTGAGGACGTGATGCGCTGATGCTCTCTCTCTCACCGCAAGCTCGAAAAATAAACGCGGGAAGTCTCCCACGGACGGGGTTGGTCCGTGGTTTTTATTGGTTGGTTATTCCTTGAATAATCAACCTATGTTTTCATGATAATGGTCAACCTCTCCAATTCAGCTCAAAATTTTTTTCTGGACGTTTCATGATGTCCTGATCAAAAAAGGTCAATGTCCGTCCGCCGTACGCCGTCCGCCGTCCATTGTCCTTGCCGTTTTTGGTAGTAGAAAATTTTCTAAAAATCTGAAATTTGGGTCAGGGGTCTGTTCCCAGCCGAGATGGGTCCTCGAAACTTTTCAGCCCGATCGGACCAAATTTGGAGGGGGTAGGGATTTTTGAAAAATGGATTTTCGAGATTTTGGGTGATTTAGGCGAGTGCGGTGTCATATGAATGCGGCCATATATGTCATATATAATATATGAACTGCGACGAAACCAGGGCAAAATACTACACCCCTAATGACGAGATGACAACCCTGCTCAGAATATTGCGAAGCCCCTCACTACGATTAATGATCGAATCAATGTGCTTTGAGAATAACATGTAAAATGCCAAGAATATATCGAATAAATAAATAAATGAAAATGCTCCGGTGTTTTGAAGAAGATTTTATTATTTTAGTTGCTAATGAAGCCAATATTGTTTCTTTGGGGAATCAATTATCGTGGAAAATATTTCGTTCGTCTTGAATTTATATGAAGCCGAATCTGAGTAAAATAACACATTTGCTATGTGAATTTTACGTGGTGATTTTCGGACGTACACCTTTACGTGCCATTTTGCATTACGTGACCTTTTTTGATCAGAACATCATGAAACGTCCAGAAAAAAATTTTGAGCCGAATCGGAGAGGTTGACCATTATCATGAAAACATAGGTTGATTATTCAAGGAATAACCAACCAAAATGTCGATGTCCGTTCCCTGTACGCCGTCCGCCGTCCATTGTCCACGCCGTTTTTGGTAGTAGAAAATTTTCTAAAAATCTGAAATTTGGGTCAGGGGTCTGTTCCCAGCCGAGATGGGTCCTCGAAACTTTTCAGCCCGATCGGACCAAATTTGGAGGGGGTAGGGATTTTTGAAAAATGGATTCTCGAGATTTTGGGTGATTTAGGCGAGTGGGGTGTCATATGAATGCGGCCATATATGTCATATATAATATATGAACTGCGACGAAACCAGGGCAAAATACTACACCCCTAATGATGAGATGACAACCCTGCTCAGAATATTGCGAAGCCCCTCACTACGATTAATGATCGAATCAATGTGCTTTGAGAATAACATGTAAAATGCCAAGAATATATCGAATAAATAAATAAATGAAAATGCTCCAATGTTTTGAAGAAGATTTTATTATTTTAGTTGCTAATGAAGCCAATATTGTTTCTTTGGGGAATCAATTATCGTGGAAAATATTTCGTTCGTCTTGAATTTATATGAAGCCGAATCTGAGTAAAATAACACATTTGCTATGTGAATTTTACGTGGTGATTTTCGGACGTACACCTTTACGTGCCATTTTGCTTTACGTGACCTATTTTGATCAGGACATCATGAAACGTCCAGAAAAAAATTTTGAGCCGAATCGGAGAGGTTGACCATTATCATGAAAACATAGGTTGATTATTCAAGGAATAACCAACCAAAATGTCGATGTCCGTCCGCTGTACGCCGTCCGCCGTCCATTGTCCACGCCGTTTTTGGTAGTAGAAAATTGTCTAAAAATCTGAAATTTGGGTCAGGGGTCTGTTCCCAGCCGAGATGGGTCCTCGAAACTTTTCAGCCCAATCGGACCAAATTTGGAGGGGGTAGGGATTTTTGAAAATGAATTTTTTTTTGGTCATGAATTTTGGTCATTTTGGTCATGAAGCCGAATCGGAGTAAAATAACACATTTGCTATGTGAATTTTACGTGGTGATTTTCAGACGTACACCTTTACGTGCCATTTTGCTTTATGTGACCTTTTTTGATCAGGGTCACGTGACAATATGTGTTTTTTCAAATTTTTCATGTGTTTCATTTTTTTATGTTCATTTGATCAGGACATCATGAAACGTCCAGAAAAAAATTTTGAGCCGAATCGGAGAGGTTGACCATTATCATGGAAACATAGGTTGATTATTCAAGGAATAACCAACCAAAAGGTCAATGTCTGTCCGCCGTACGCGCCCTTTTTGGTAGTAGAAAGTTTTCTAAAAATCTGAAATTTTGGTCAGGGGTCTGTTCCCTGCCGAGACGGGTCCTCGAAACTTTTCAGCCCGATCGGACCAAATTTGGCGGGGGTAGGGGTCAAAATGTGTTCTTTGAAAAATGGATTTTTGAGATTTTGGGCGATCTAGGCGAGTGGGGTATCATTTTCCACTAAATTTTGGACGCTGAATTGACAATAACGGAATTCAACCGGAATCAGGTTATTTTCATGTTATTTTCATGTGCTATTCAATCAGGTTATTCACAGGTGAATTCACATAGCAAATGTGTTATTTTACTCCGATTCGGCTTCATGACCAAAATGACCAAAATTCATAGCCAAAATTCATGACCAAAAAAAAATTCATTTTCAAAAATCCCAACCCCCTCCAAATTTGGTCCGATCGGGCTGAAAAGTTTCGAAGACCCATCTCGGCTGGGAACAGACCCCTGACCCAAATTTCAGATTTTTAGAAAATTTTCTACTACCAAAAACGGCGTGGACGGCGGACGGCGGACGGACATTGAATTTTTTTTATCTAGACATCATGACACGTCCAGAAAAAAATTTTGAGCCGAATCGGAGAGGTTGACCATTTGCATGAAAACATAGGTTGATTATTCAAGGAATAACCAACCCAAAAGGTCAATGTCCGTCCGCCGTCCACGCCGTTTTTGGTAGTAGAAAATTTTCTAAAAATCTGAAATTTGGGTCAGGGGTCTGTAACCGGCCTGGGACGGTTCTCCAAGCTTTTCAGCCCGATCGGACCAAATTTGGGCGGGGTAGGGGTCAAAATGTGTTTTTTGAAAAACGGATTTTCGAGATTTTGGGCGATCTAGGCGAGTGGGGTATTATTTTCTACTAAATTTTGGACGCTGAATCAAATGAAATGGGTCCCAGAACGATCGGCGCCTACTGGAAGAAGTTATGGGTCAAATTGGGTATATATTACCCATTTTGAATATATGTTTTTGAGATTTCTGGAACCTAGGCGTGTGGGGTATCATTTTCCGCTAAATCTTGGAAGCTGAATCCAATGGAGTGGGTCTCAGGACGATTGGCATCCACTGGAAGAAGTAATGGGTCAAATTGGATATATATTACTCATTTTAAATATGTGTTTTCGAGATTTCTGGAACCTGGGCGTGTACCCCACACGCACCCTTGCCAGTGTTTGATCTAGGCTAGAGCGAATGGCGTGTGGGATATCATTTGTCCACTAAATTTTGGATCCTGAATCGATTGGAATGGGTCTGGGACCCGCCGCATCCACTTTTTTCCCCATTTCCCCCATGTTGAAGAAATGAGTCTCCATGCGCCTGGTCCAAGGAATAACCAACCCCTGTGTTAGAATTTGCAGCGTTTTGAATATGTGTTTTTGAGATTTCTGGAACCTAGGCGTGTGGGGTATCATTTTCCGCTAAATCTTGGAAGCTGAATCCAATGAAGTGGGTCTGGGACCCCATGATGAAGAAATGAGTTTCCACGCGCCTGGTCCGAGGAACAACCAACCCCTGTGTTTGTATAAGAAATGATGTGTGTCGCTGAACGATTGGCATCCACCGGAAGAAGTTATGGGTCAAAATGGGTATGTATCCTCCCATGTTTTATGTGTCAGGATTTCTGGTGCCTAGGCGTGGTGGGTATCATTTTCCACTAAATCATGGACACTGAATCGATTGGAATGGGTCTGGGACCCGCCGCACCCACCGTTATCCCCATTTTCCCCATGATGAAGAAATGAGTTTCCACGCGCCTGGTCCGAGGAACAACCAACCCCTGTGTTTGTATAAGAAATGATGTGTGTCGCTGAACGATTGGCATCCACCGGAAGAAGTTATGGGTCAAAATGGGTATGTATCCTCCCATGTTTTATGTGTCAGGATTTCTGGTGCCTAGGCGTGGTGGGTATCATTTTCCACTAAATCATGGACACTGAATCGATTGGAATGGGTCTGGGACCCGCCGCACCCACCGTTTTCCCCATTTCCCCCATGTTTTTAAATAAGTTTCCTTGCGCCTGGTCTGACGAATAACCATCCCCTGTGAAAGAATTTGCAGCGTTTTTGAATATGTGTTTTTGAGATTTCTGGAACCTGGGCGTGTAGGGTATCATTTTCCACTAAATCATGGACACTGAATCGATTGGAATGGGTCTGGGACCCGCCGCACCCACCGTTATCCCCATTTTCCCCATGATGAAGAAATGAGTTTCCACGCGCCTGGTCCGAGGAACAACCAACCCCTGTGTTTGTATATGTGTTTTCAGGATTTCTGCTATCTAGGCGTGTGGTGTATAGTTTTCTACTAAAGTTTGGACGCTGAATCCAATAAAATGGGTCCCAGAACGAGTGGCACCCACTGGAAGAAGTTATGGGTCAAATTGGGTATATATTAGCCATTTTGTATATGTGTTTTCGGGATTTCTAGTACCTAGGCGAGTGGGGTATCATTTTCCCCTAAATTTTGGACGCTGAATTCAATGATGTGTGTCCCAGAACGATTGGCACTTACCGGAAGAAGTTATGGGTCAAAATGGGTATGTATCCACCCATTTTTTATGTGTCAGGATTTCTGGTGCCTAGGCGTGTGGGGTATCATATTCCACTAAATTTTGGATCCTGAATCGATTGAAATGGGTCTGGGACCCGCTACAACCACTGTTTCCCCCATTCGAGGAATAACCAGCCCATGTGTTAGAATTTGCAGTTTTTTTAATAATAGAGTCACTAGGGTGTATAGATCTCTTTTGTCCGCGAAATTGGACACGAGGACATCCCTTAACTCTTCATAGTTTTTTGCGTTATTACTAAAAACAATCTCTACGGCTTTGCCACTGATTTTCGCTAAAATAGCGTCGAACAAAAAGAAATTTTGAAAGGCTTCAGGGTCGGTTTTATCATGAAATGCGTCCACTAGTCGGTCGCATACTTTTAGATATCGGGTAAAGAGTAATGGTTCTCCCGAGAATTGGGGAATCAGTATTAAATACTCTGGTTTAAGAGTCGACATTCTCTGGGGAGGATCGTTTGATTCACTATTACTTTGAGTTTTTGACATCGTGTTGAGAGGGTTTGTTGGAGAGTGTTTAGGAGAAGTTTTTGAGTATGGGGGGTTTACACAGAATTTCGCAAATTCTAAGATAGGGTAAAGTGAATATCTTTTTAACTAATTTTGAAATTTTATGTTGGAGCGGATAAATTTTTTTTTTTTCATAAATGCATTTTATTTTTATATTCCAAACATTACATACAATATTATTACATTATTAAATGCTACTACCTCCCCATGAGATTTGCTCGCGCTGGGAGTAGGAGCTGTATATATTATGGTAGAACACTTTCTTTTTCTTCTCGCTTAGGTTTACCGTAGTTTACTTTTTAAACGATACATTTAGTTAAGTGTATACAGTTTTTAATTATTAACTTGTGCACTACTTATTTTCCATACAATAAATCTTCATGGCCCTCTTGAAATTAAATAAATTATCTGCTGATTTTACAACTTCTGGTAAATTATTATAAATTATCACACCCGAAAATAAATAGAACCGCTGCGCTGCCGATGTGCACATTCGTGGCATTAGCAATGTGACTTGGCTACCGCTTCTAGTCTTGGAGTCACTTTTTGAAATTTTGCCCTCCAAATACATCTTATGCACGTATACTATGGTAGTTTTATCTGCTAAATCCCTCAAGTTTAGGACGTGGAATTCTCTAAATAACTCTGCTGTCGGGTACCGTCTGTCTTTTTTTAGTAATATTTTTATCAACAATTTCTGTGTTACCGATACTGAATTTAATTTAGTTCTGTGAGTACCACCCCAAGCTACTATCCCATATATCAATGCGGCTTGTATTAATGCGTGGTATAGTTGTCCTTTTAGTTTATCAGTCATAAAATTCTTCACCTCATGGCATATCGGGATAAGTTTTCTCAGCTTTTTATTCAATATATCTAGATGGGGTCCCCAGTCCAAGCATTGATCTATCATGACTCAATTCTAAAACACGGGTTGGTCATTCCTCGAATGGGGGAAACAGTGGATGTGGCGGGTCCCGGACCCATTCCAATCGATTCAGGGTCCAAAATTTAGTGGAAAATGATATCCCACACGCCATTCGCTCTAGCCTAGATCAAACCGTGGCGCAAGTGGCTAGCGCGTTCGGCAGAAATCGAAAGGTCTTAGTTGGTTCGAGCCCAGGTGGGAGCGAATATTTTTGTTTTCGGATTTAGTTTTTTTTTTTACCCATGAATTGAACAATAAATTGACCAATAACTTCTTCCAGTGGGTGCCAATCGTTCTGGGACCAATTTCATTGGATTCAGTGTCCAAAATTTAGTGGAAAATAATACCCTACTCGCCTAGATCGCCCAAAATCTCAAAAAATCCATTTTTCAAAAAACACATTTTGACCCCTACCCCGCCCAAATTTGGTCCGATCGGGCTGAAAAGCTTCGAGGACCATTCTAGGCCGGGAACAGACCCCTGACCCAAATTTTAGATGTTTAGAAAATTTTCTGCGACCGAAAAGGGCGCGGCCAAGGACGGCGTACGGCGGAAGGACATTGACCTTTTTTGATCTAGACACCATGAAACGTCCAGAAAAAAAATTTGAGCCGAATCGGAGAGGTTGACCTTTTGCATGAACAAGGAATAACCAACCAAAAGGATAAAGGAGAAAGCTTAATTAAGGTATTGGGAGCAAAAATGTTTAGGAATATTGGGAGCACATATAAAGTATGGAATAAAAAATCCATTCGGCCATTCGCTCTAGCCTAGATCAAACCGTGGCGCAAGTGGCTAGCGCGTTCGGCAGAAATCGAAAGGTCTTAGTTGGTTCGAGCCCAGGTGGGAGCGAATATTTTTGTTTTCGGATTTAGTTTTTTTTTTTACCCATAAATTGAACAATAAATTGACCCATTACTTCTTCCAGTGGGTGCCAATCGTTCTGGGACCGGTTTCATTGGATTCAGCGTCCAAAATTTAGTGGAAAATGGCACCCTACTCGCCTAAATCGCCCAAAATCTCGAAAATCCATTTTTCAAAAAACACATTTTGAAACGTCCAGAAAAAAATGTTGAGCCGAATCGGAGAGGTTGACCATTATCATGAAAACATAGGTTGATTATTCAAGGAATAACAAACCATAAGTCCTTAGGTATTCTAACATGCACAAGAAAATATTTTAAAAATTAAGATGATAATTATAATTTGTAGCGACAATACTGTTCCGACGCAGTATGTTGAAGCGTGAGCGCAGGAAGCCTCTTTGCGCGTCGAAACCCCGTCCACTGCACGCGAATTCCTGTCAGTTTCGCCCATCCTGTCAGCTGTTTTGGGTCTTAATGTCGCTTTTGGAATTGTGGCCATTATATGCTTTGGACTCTTCAGTTCTACTTAGACGAAGACGTCAGGTCAGTCAGGATATGAGGGAAGAGTGGGTGAAAGATATTTTCTTTCATCGGCATCAGTATGGAGAGTGGTTTCACCTGCAGGGAGATCTATCTCCGGAAGATTTCCTCAATTACTTTCGAATACGTACTCCAACTTCATCCCACAATTTGAAATGAACATTGCGCATGTGGTATTGTTGCAACTTCTGGTTCCACAGGGGTGACATCTCCTGCACCAAAACTATCAATTTATCGATTTCCATCGCCGGGTTCGCCATTTCACGCGTTTATTTATTTATTTATTTATTTCACATCTACGGGCGAACCCAATTACAAAGAAATAGATTAGGCAGACAGAACAGAAAGCAGATAGCAGTACAAACGACAGGGCTCCGAAACAAGTCAGTGACGAGGGTACAGGAGACGATGAAGCTGGGGTCTGGAGACGCTGAGGAAGTCAACATCCTGTGATGAGATGAGGAGGTTACCAAGGCGGGGGAGGCGGCATAGGGGGCGTTGGAGCAGGTAATTCGTCGAGCTGATGGGCACAGCAAACAATTCACTGGCACGTGCACCAATGCGGGGGGCTCGCAGACCAATGAGGGATAACAGAGAGGGGCAATCGACTCGGCCAGAAAAGAGAGCATGGAGAAAAATGACATCAGCGCCACGGCGACGGTCCACTGGTCGAGAGAGATGATAATGAGTTCCAATATTATCGACGTCGTCACGGGCACATCCAGTACGGAACGCCAAATAGCGCGCGAAGGAGCGATAGACTCGGTCGAGTTGGTCGATGTGGCTAGAGTAGAAGGGAGACCAGACCACAGAAGCATACTCGATATGCGGCTGGACAAGGGTCTGATAAAGGGTGATTAGGGCAGAAGCTGAAGTGAACTCCTGAGTAGTCCGCTTCAAAAACCCAAGGGCACGCATTGCTCGACTAGAAGCCTGGGCGATATGGCTAGAAAAGGTCAGCTGATGATCTAGGAGGACACTGAGGTCCTTGACAAGGGGCGGGCGGCGAAGGACAACAGCGCCAATGGTGTAAGTGTGCAGTCTGGGTGCAGATGACCGATGGTACGTAGAGATTGAGCACTTCTCTGGATTGAGAAGAAGTCCAACCGAAGAGCACCAAGCGTAGAAGGCGTTGACGGAGGACTGCAAGGTATAACAATCCAGAAGCTCACGAATCCTGCAGAAGATTTTGACGTCATCAGCAAAAATCAGGAACTGAACCCCAACAAGGACAGAACTGAGCCCACCGAACACAAGGATAAAGAGAAGAGGGCCAAGATGCGAGCCCTGGGGGACCCCAGAAGAAGCAGCAAATGGAGCTGAGATAGCTCCCCGGATTCTGACTGAAGAAAAGCGGTCAGAAAGGTAGCTTTGGATCCAGGAGAGAAGTGGGCCATAAAGACCAAGGGATTCTAGGAAATAACAGAGTGGGGCAGCTTGTCAAAGGCCTTGGAAAAGTCCGTTGAAATGAGGTCCACTTGATCACCATCATCAATGGCGCGGAGGACATAGTCTTGAAAAAGAAGAAGGTTGGTAACAGTGGACCTGCCGCGGACAAATGCATGCTGCTCAGGAGTGATAAAGGGGGAGAGTGCAGGAGTTAGAAGGGTCACAACAAGCTTCTCGAACACCTTAGGGATTGTAGACAGTGAGGAGATGGGGCGGTAGTTTAGGACATCTGACGGATCTCCCTTCCTGAAGATAGGAGTTATGAAGGAGCTCTTCCAGTGAGCAGGAAAAGTTCCAGAAGCAAGCGAAGCATTGAAGAGTGAAGTAAGAGGACCAGCAAGACCGGAAGCACAGGAATGGAGAAGGGAGGGGGGAATTCCGTCGGGGCCCACTCCCTTAGAGGGGTCAAGATGGGAAAGGGTGTTCTGAACAGACTCCTGGAGAAGAGTGAGAGTACCGAGGGGAACTAGGTCTACCGGTGATGAAGGTGCAGTAGTGGGTGACTGTCCGGGCTCAAAGACAGAAGAGAAGTGGGACGCAAAAAGATCGGCAATTGATTGAGGAGTGTCAGCGGAAGCAGAGTGAAGATGCAGAGCAGAGGGAAGAGACGAGCCGTCCCGATAGTTAATGAAGTTCCAGAAGCATTTGGGATCAGCTGTAACAGAATCCTGGACTGAGAGAAGATACGAGGAATAACAGTCTCTAGACTCGGCCCTGCAGAGGCTTCGAAGACGCGAAAAGGAGCTGTAGTCGTCTGGAAGTCCGGTGACCTTGTAACGGGAGTGGGCCTGTCTTTTCTGCCGGACTAGGGAAATTAAATCGCGGGAGAACCATCGAGGGAAAGAAAGAGAAATTGGTCGAGTAGTCGGGACAAATTTTTTAATGGCGTCGTAAAGGACTGAGTAGAAAGCAGAAACGCTGGCATCCAGAGGAAGAGACAAGACGGGTTCCCAATCATACTGAAGAAAAAATTAATTCATAGCCACATAGTCGCCACGCTTGAAATTGAAGTCGAAGCGATCGGAGGGATGAAAGTCTGCAGAAGAGAGCCGAGCAGAGAGGCAGAAGTGAAGAGGGGGGTGGGCTGGACCAAGGTTGACCAGTGGGTCAGCTGGAGAGACTAGGAGATCATCCTGATTGTTAGAGAGAACAAGATCAAGTGTGTTGCCGTAGGAATTGGGCAGGAAGTTAAATTGTTTGAATGAAAGAAGCTGGAGTGAATCATAGACCAAGGAGGCCTTTTGAGATGCATGAAATGGAAAGAGCGGAAGGTTCCATGAGTCCCCAGAAATTCCAGGCAGGTTGAAGTCGCCTGCCAGAACAAGACCAAACATGGGATAGGTGGAAGAGAGAGTCTCGAGATCGTCAAAGAATTGCTGGTAAGCTGACACTGGAGAGTAAGATGGCAAGTAGATGGCACAGACGACAAGATTAAGGTCAGGGAGGACGACGAAGACATCCTCAAGAGCATCAGAAGCATAGAAGACGTGGGAACGAATATGTTTAGAGACAGCGATCAAGACGCCACCACCTATGAATTTTGAGCAGTTGGAGGGGGATCGGTCCGTACGGTAGATGTTGTGATTGGGAAACCTAAGCTCTTGGGAATCAATGGAAGAATGTAGCCACGTCTCAGTAAGAAACAGAACGTCATGAACAAGATGAGGTGCTTGATGGTGAAGTTCCGCAAGTTTTGTGTTAAGCCCACGGACATTCTGTTAGAAGCAGGAGATGGGGATGGGTTCGCTAACTAGTTTTTTTGGGGCCGAGAAGGAGAAGGGGAGATAGCAGAGCCAGTGACAATCCGAGGGGTACCCCCCACATAACGAATAGTGAGGTTAGGCTCACCCTCCTCAGTACGACGACGTAGTTCAGCTCGAAGAGCAGCAAGCTGCCTACACTGGGCGGGCGTGCGGTCGACTGAGAGTGAAAAGGGGCGCGAGGGGAAGGAGCGATTTGATAAGAGAAGCTTTGAAACTGACCCGGGACCATCCAGGCAGACAAGTGGACGGGGTTTAGCAGATGACGGACTTTTAGCAAGTCTACAATAGCGACGGACAATGGCATCATACCAAAAGACAAGCTTAGACATGGCATCCTGGAGGAAATGACGGTCTGTCTCAGCAGTCGAAGATGATTGGTCAGCAGATTCGGGCACCCCAAAGAAAATGAGGTTTGAAGCTCTACGCTGGCGGTCAGATATCTCCCCCATAATAGACGAGACATCCGATGAAAATGAATTGGAGAGGGCTGATACTGAGTTCAAGCTAGGACCAAGACTTTAACAGAATAAGCAGAGGATGCCGCTGGAGATCCCCTGAAGGTATCAATTAGGTTTGAGAGCGCTTCAACACGCTCCACACACTGAGCACCCTGTGACTCAAGAGCAACAACTCTGGACTCAAGACCTCCCAATTGCGCCCGAATTGACTCACTGAGTGAAGACTGAAGGTCACTGAGGCGACGGTCAAGAATAGACTCGAAGTCACTCCTTGAGGCGGCTAGGGCAGAAGACACTGCAGACTCCAAATCCTTTTTAGTCAACAAGCCGGCTGTATCGGGGGATGCAGGACGGCTTTTACAGCGTGGACACTTCCATGATGCACGGGTAGTCTTTGACTGCTTTCGGAAATTTACCTTGAGTAGACCCGCACAGCCAAAGTGGAAGGAAGATTTGCAGAAGGAGCAGTCAATCTGGTCCTCGGGGAGCAGAACCGCCATACAAGCAGAAGAGCAGCAAGCCATCGCGATAGTTGTGTCGTGCAGGTTAGCGGGCTGACGAGGGTGAAATCGCCGGGGTCGGCAAGCAAAGTGGGGGGCAGCGGAAATGCGGATCGGCGTGATGTACGAACTTGAACAAGGCACGGACGGGTCGAAGTAAACAAAACAAACGCAAGAGAACAGGCCGACGAAGGATTGAAACACGGAAAAAATCACCGGAAAAACCACTGTTGCGAGAAAGCCGACGGATTTAGGTCAAACCGTGGGTGCCACTGACGGAGGTGACTTTAGTGGAGAAATTTCGGAAGAAATTAGCGACGAACTCACTCACGGTATGCGAGAAAAAGATAGCGACAACAGAGAGCGTGTTCACGGTACGAACGCAAGGATGATACTGAATCAAACATGTTTGATTCTCTTCGCCTTCGGCCAGACTTCGCGCGATCATGGCGCTTGCAGTAGACGGGGTCCACAAATGATAGTGTTCGTCGAAATCGCCTCTTCGCGCGTCGAAACCCCGTCCACTGCACGCGAATTCCTGTCAGTTTTGCTCATCCTATCAGCTGTTTTGGGTCTTAATGTCGCTTTTGGAATTGTGGCCATTATATGCCTTGGACTCTTCAGTTCTACTTAGACGAAGGCGTCAGGCCAGTCAGGATATGAGGAAAGAGTGGGTGAAAGATATTTTCCTTCATCGGCATCAGTATGGAGAGTGGTTTCACCTGCAGGGAGATCTATCTCCGGAAGATTTCTTCAATTACTTTCGAATACATACTCCAACTTCATCCCACAATTTGAAATGAACATTGCGCATGTGATATTGTTGCAACTTCTGGTTCCACAGGGGTGGCCTCTCCTGCACCAAAACTATCAATTTATCTATTTCCATCGCCGGGTTCGCCAGTTCGCAGTTCGGAATCAAACATGTTTGATTCTCTACGCCTTCGCCAGACTTCGCGGGATCATGGCGCTTGCAGTGGACGGGGTCCTATACAAATGATAGTGTTTGTTAAAAGGCGAAGTCTTCGCGCGAAATCGCGTACTTCGCCTCTTCGCGCGAATTCGCGTCCAGTGGACGGCCAGCCTAAATAAATTATCTCTGATTGAATCGAACGACGATTCTGTGAAGCTTTTTAGCTTTTGGTTCCTTAAACTAACGGATCAGGGCGGAATCCGATATTGGTTGTTGCCTGGGCTTGGCAACCAATTTTCGGGCTGGAAAGTTGTAACACTGGGGCTGCGTTTTTTCTTTAACGACGGATGGTCTGTAACGGAATTACTGAGAAAACTCACGATCTCATCAGTCTTCCGTCGGAGTCCGATGATCTACGCTGCCGTTAACACTCCGTACTGAAGCTCTACACGAACTCCTTATCGCGGGGTGATGGCCAGTTCACTCGCAGTTTACCGTCACTTTATTTCGCAGGGTTTTTTCGTTCTTTTTATAGTCCAAAGACGAGCGCCAGTTAAGTCCGTAGCCGAGTTGGGTGACTTTTAAAAAAGGTTTATTTTCGAGGTTTGGTTTTACAATGAACAAATAGCAAAAACACACTGGTACTATGACGGGGATTCGAACAGCGTAACACACAGTGTACGAGGATCAGATCGAGACTGAGGAGCACCGCGACTCTCTTCCTTATATAACCTCTGGTAGTGCTGAGGCAGCAGATAGGGCTTTTGATTCCATAAATTATATATATATTAATTTAAATATATAGTTGTGTAGAGAAAAGTTCAGGGGATGTCCATTACAAGAGGCAACAAGCGACAGCGACAAATCCAAAAATAGTTGGATCTCTTGCTCATTGCCGCTCAAACAGCTCGGTGAATCCTTTCTCATTAGCAAAATTCCACGATAACAGCAATTTATTTTTGAATTCTATCTCCTTTGTTCATTTGAGCTCCGTCAGCGCCGGAGGTCAAAAATACCTATAAGTACATGTATTAAGTAGTCGTAAAATCTGCAATAGGTAGACCACATTATGCGGAACCTAAAATTTCCGTAGTTCAACATTTTCAAGCGTTTAAACAAATGTTAACAGGTAATTTTAGCCACACAAACATTTTTTGTGAAGCACGTCTATCCGAACTCTGAATTTATACAACCACCTCCTAATAAAATGAATTCTGCCATACTTCAATTGATCTAGAAGATTCATCAGAAAACTTTCGACTTTTGAGCTCTTTTTTCACGCAATCTGGGGTACAATGTTCTTCTGGTTTGTACACATTACAAGCTTGCACAAAGGAATCACCTCTAAATTCTATAACCTAATTGTTTTATATTGGTTAGCATTGAGACAACCTGTCATGTTGCCTGCCTACTAGGGACATTCTGAAACTCAATAAAATACTCTGGAAGGCTACAAAGTACTAGAAAAAGTGACCGTTACGGTCAATAAGCCTTTAAAGATGTTGTACTCGCGACCCTAAAGGGCCTGCTGCCAGTTGTGATCACTTTCCTTTCATACCTAATATAATTGTGATCAGCCTGCCACCAGGTGGGCTGATCAGTAAATTTTAGTGCAAGAAGCAATTCTGGAAAATTTTACCTTAGTACGCCATGTTGATGGGCACCTGGCACAGGTATTTTAAAAAACGCGGAAAAAGGAAAAAGAGTTTAACGTGTCAAACACAGCTAAGGAACAATCGATCTTTCTAATAACACATGCTTGCACGAAAGGTGGGTAAGTGGGGGAGAGCCCAGCACAAAACCTTGGCAAGACAGGCTCATAAGGATACCACCATTTCAACCCGTGCGCAAAAACGACGACAATTACTTTATTATGAAGCCTACATTTGTTCCCGCTACATAAATTCCTCACGCTCATGATGTTGATACGGGTTTTAGTGCTTTGTGGGATGATGATGGCTGGATGTGACGTCGGGGCCATCGCAAAACCGTGGGGAGTCCAGCACAAAATGGCCAAACTGGTTGCCGACGAATTTTTTGATCAAGGTGACTTGGAGAAGCTCCAACTCAATACTCAACCAGTGGTAAGCTAACCGTTCGCCATGCTGGTTCGCTCGTCTTGTTAAACTTTCGTCAAGCCTCCTATTAGGGAATCCAATTGAATTTAACGTCATTCATACAAACGACCGAAGGCTACCTACATTTTGTCGAAAATTCAAAACCTAGCCGTAATACTGTCCTCACCCCTTCACTCCAGGCTATGATGGACAGGGAACGCAAAGACGAGCTGCCTCAGATGCAAGTGGGATTCATTGATGTAATATGTCTTCCTCTGTACAAAGTAAGTAGAGACTAATCATACCTGAGTTTAATTAGATTGTTCGATTATTGTTTGATTGTTAGATTAGATAGTACGTCTGTACATTCTCTTCCGAACCATTTCAAGTTCAAGTGAATCTATAAACTAGGCAGCGCTAGTACTAGGAGACCTGTATCATCCCATAAATAGTTACCTCCACCTTATTCACAGTAACCTCGATTTTCAAGGCCGATGTCTCACCTTGATCGATTTTTAATTGATTATTGCACTCTTTCCGTTAGCACTGTAAAATCTGGCTTGCATGAAATTCCAAATCAATTTTCTCCATAAAAGTATCGATGTTATCGAACAATGCACGTCTAATATCTAATTCATTATTGTCTATTTCATTGTTGTATTTTCATCATAACGCTTTACCAGTGGCAAATAATGATACTCCGAACCCCTTATGTGCCCAAAAATCTCGAAAAAACCCTTTTCGAGATAAGAAAATAGGTACCAATCTTTACCTATACCCGTCTATAGTGGGCTCTAACCGGTCCCATCGGGACCCATCTCAATCAATTCAGCGTCAAAAATGTGGTGGAAATTGGACCAATTGGCTCAATGAGTCCAAATGGATAACATTTCAAATTTACATATTTATTTATATTTACAGATTTAAAAACTAGGTTTTAGAGATTTTTGGGTACCTATGCGCACGTGTGATATAAGTTCCTGTTGGAAAATCGATGAAAATTAGTTTAGGACACTCTACACTCACTTTTTCCCCCATATTCTGGCTTCAAGAACTAACCAACCCTTGGGAAAGAATTCGCTGCGTTTTTCTTCGGAGATCAGCCTGGGCCTTTTTGGAAACTAGCAAAATGACCTCATAGGGCATTTGTTTCAGACTCTGGCCGAAACGTTTCCTTGGATTCAACCCCTCTATGAAGGAACCCTCGACAATAGGAACCATTGGCAAGATCCAGCCGAGAAAGTGGAAATGGGGTTGACATGGATTGATCATGACGTGATTGAGAAACCGGTTGAAGAGTTTCAAACGGATCAAAATGAACTGAAAGATATTGAGTTTACTGTAACTACACTCAACTGTGACGAGAAGGTATGCTTATAATTATTTTTTGTAACATTTGATAACAGTCCAGTTTTTATCGAGTTAATATCGTTAATTATCCAGTATTATCGACACTTGAAATGCACCTTAGGCGACTGCTCCAGATGTGGCTGACCAAGGTCCCCGCAAGGTGGGACCCTGTCACCACTGCTCTGGTGTTTAGTAGCCGACGAACTCATTAACAACATACATACTGTATACGAAAACACAAAATGTTTCGCTGATGACGGGACAGCTATAATAAAAATGGATGAACACAAGCCTTACCTCACACATCATGGAAACAAAACCTTATTCCAAGCCATAGAAGCCTATTGTAACCGTAAAAGTCTACTTTTTTTTAAATTTAATTATTTTATTTTATTTTTCTATTTTGGTGTTATTTGATCTCATAGCTATATACTCTTTGGAAACTGCCCAACGAGTAATGTGCGAGTCCAATGCACTAAAACCTCACCTGCCTTGATCTATGGAGCTCAGCCTGGGACTGTTCAGCTCATTATTTCAGGCTGAGCACTTGTTCAAGGCTCAGTCGGTCGCATGGCCTGTACCTACATTTTCCAATATCATTTTCCTTCATAGGATCACTTTGATATTCCTGCCAGCCTTAATTGTCTTTTAACATTCTTCTACGTTCCTCCAGTGAAAATGGCGAATCTTCACCCAGTTGTTCCCAGAGGTTGTACCTTATCCTCTCCCATTTGGAGCACTCAAAGAATGTGTGCTCGGTACTATCTTCTATGATGAGACAATGCAAGCACATGGCATTTCCTGCTCCCAGAATATAATCTTAGAGTCCAGTGTAACTCCCACATATCTCAGAGCTGGCTTCGTTTCTGTTTCCCAACCTGGCCCAATTGGCATGGGGATGAGCGTCGGGATGCGCTCATGTTTGAAGAGTACCACGTTGGTCATGGCTGCGACTAATAAGAGGCTGCGCTTTTCCATCCAGGCATTGACAGTTCTCATCATGGTGCTCATCTTTTCCTGGGCTTGCTTAGTCGTTCTTGGTAGGATTACTGCTGCAACGTTGCCTACATAACCTATCAGAAATAAAAGGGAGCTCGGTAGTCTAGTGGTACAGATGAAGGATTGGTTTTGATGATCCGAAAGGCCAGGGTTTGAATCCTGGACAGAGTAACTTAATTGTTTGCCTTGACCCTGATATTTGTCCTCTTCACTCAAGGGGATGAGGCAATAAGTAGCCATGAGCGAAATCGTCAGATCAATTTACGATGCTCTTTGGAGGGCGGCTGATAACGTCTCTGACACCTGACCAGGTAGTCAGGCGAAAATCCAAGGTGAAAGTCCTTGCTTACCTTACATTACCTATCAGAAACGTTTTTCCTGGCATCCCAAGTTAAAAGGTTGCCCTACATACAGAGGTATGTCACCCTTGTTACTCAGTTGCTCTTGGTCTTGTATGTATTGGGTGTGATGGGAACAGGCCGTCCACAATTACACTCATCACCCCCTCATTCATAGGAGCATTGCCTGCTGGGCTCTAAAGCTTTCTGCACACTGTTTCGTGCCCTTGTCCCCATGGATCCTCGTATTGTCTCTTCCAGTATATCTCTCCAATGCATTTATTGCCTGCTGTAGATTTCTCCTTACCTCTTTGAATTCCTCCTGTCCCTCTTTTAGTGTTTCTGCACATCTAGTTCGTTGTGCACGCCTCCTCAGTTAAAAGCAATTTTTCCTTAGCGCCGCAATACTGTCCATCCACTGTGTGAATACAGTCCATTGTTTTTTGTACAACCTCCTCTGCTTCCTGTTGCCCTAATGCTCTGATTTATATTCTTGGGTTGTTTTCCTAAAACGACATTGCTAGCTTGTTTCTGTCCAACTGTTTCCTTCCATCTCTCTGCGCTGGTGTTTGTGCCAGGAGATGATTACTTCCTGTGAAGTCCTCCAGTACTTTCCAGCTATGGGCTCTTGAAGCCAAGTCTTTCTGACACCATTGCTGGTATAGTTCCTTCTTTGCCAGCCCATTGGAAGGTTGGTGTGCTACCCTAATTCAGAATGGTTAGTCCTACTTGTGCTGCCATCTCCACTATCCAACGCCCATGGTTTTTTTTTTTTTTTTTTTTTTTTTTTTTTTTTTTTTTTTTTTCCCTTTGACTGAAGGGCGTGGGGGAGTTGCTGCCCCTATGGCACTGCGACCTCAGGGTCTATTGTGCCCCTGCTTACAGAAGGGAAGTCGGATGGGCTTCTGATAGCCCTTGCCGACCTCCTCACCCTCAGGCAAGAGGACGCTGACAGGGGCTGCTCAGGCCCATCCGACATCCTCTTGCCCCAAAGGTGAGAGTTGGTCTGTTTTTGCAAGCCCCTGCAAAGGCAGACACGCGTGTGTGTTAAGCCCCCAGACAACTGCATTTGGATACTTACTGATGGTACTGATGGAACTTACTGGTGCTGGATTAGAACCAGCAGCCTCAAAACCTCGACCAGAGAAGTCTCGAGCCCCAGGGACCAATAATTAATAACCTTGGCCACCCAGGCCTCAGATGAATATACTGCATGCCTGTCCTTCAGCCCTGCCCTCCTGCTGTTGATACATTTAGGCTCCTCTTTGCTTCAAAGCCTGTGAGCACCCTTACAGTGTCTGCAGGCGTCAGGGACTGTGCAAACCTTGGAGGTGTGGCCCCATGCTTGGCATAAAAAACACCTGCAAGGTCTATACATTAACTCCAGTAAAATTAAGATTGTATGCTTCACAAGAAAATGGACCACACCATGAATTGGCAATGTTACCTTCCTGGGTCAGTCTTTTACTCTGTCAACAGTAATCAAATACTTAGGTCTGATGATTGACAGCAGGCAACACCTTGACTGGAAATACAAAAGAATTACTAATGCCATCATTTCTTGCAGGAAAGCAACAAGCAAACAATGGGGACTCAAACCCAAAAACATACTCTGGATATACAAGGCCATCACTCTGCCCAGACTGGCTGTTTGGTGGCCAGGCGATAAAACTATATACAAATTAAATAAAATTGAAAGATTCATCTGCATGCTGATATCAGGTGCCTTCAGCACCAAATGCACCAAAGGTCAATGGATCATACTAAGCCTCACACCCCTGGACACTCTAACAATAACCACCTAATCAGGCTGAACAGACGTGGGGAGTAGAGTCACAATCACCCATCGTTAAAACATGGAAACCAAAGTTTGCCCATGCTTATTTGGGCAGCCACCAAAGCTTATATCCCAGAACTCAACAACCCTTGAGACTACACAGAAAGATCATTTAACTGGAATGAAAACTATACCATAACCATCAGCAAAAGGGTAAATTGACTCATCTGGCATGAATTGTTTCAGTAATGGCTCAAAGATAGCGCAGGAAGGAATATCTCATACTGGCACTGGCATTCACATACTGGCATCAGGTCCAATATGCACAGGCATCTGATTAATTAAGCGACTATGCTACTGTTTTCCAAACAGAAATATTTGCCTAAAGTAAATGCGCTCTGGTTTTTTTAACAACTAACATTACAGATAGCAACATCACTATATACACTGATAGTCAGGCCAGTATAAAGGCACTAGTCAGTCCAGCTACCAACTCGCTCTTAGTAATCTACACAAAATGTGAGCTATCCACCTTAGCTGCAACCAATGCACAACATAAATGGGGTTCCAGGCCATTGGCCAATCTATCTATCTAGTATTATCCAGCCTTTTGCATCTGGTATTTTGCTGAGTCTGCGAGGCGGCAGGGAGACGCTAAAGAGGAAGTGAGAAAATTGTCTGTGTAATTAATGAAAGCGCTTCTTGAAGTCAACCTGTATTGAAGGAAATTCTGTCTTATTTCTCTTTATCCGTGAATTGAAAGTGTTGTTTGGTACAGTCAACTTATTTGGAAAAACCAACTGCAATTCAGAATGGATTTATCTCGAAGTAGTTTTTCGACTATAGAGTTTAGTTTTGATAGGAATTCGTTAGATTTGTGAGGAAATCAACACCTGGGGATTTGTTTTGACTTTCTGTGGACAGCGAAAGATCAAAATTTCTGAAAACAGTTAAATTTCATATTCGACGTGAAAGACCGTGTGTACGGTTATGTGGGATTCAATATAAACCACAAGCTCCGAGAGAGAGATTGTAATGGGACAGTCAGACGAAGAAAGGCCTTTCCAGTCACTGAAGAGAATGTATTATTCAACCATTACTCATAACAACCTGTTTCGTCTGTTTCAAGGTGAATCAGCCGGAAGAAATCGACGGTGCTCAACAAGGAGCAAAGCGGGGGAATGGCTCAATGGGAAAGTTCACGAGCCTTAGAAAAAATCGTTCTTTGGGTAGAAGCGTTAAAACCAGAATAAGCCGATCTCTGTACAGTCGGGCCAGTTCTCAGCCTGAAGACACGTAAGTGCCTTTTATCTTTTTTTACATAGGTACGTTTTGATGTAATTAGTTCCAGAGCTAAGGAGAATGCGATGAGATTTTAGTTGATTGACCTATCTGCAGAGTAGATAATATGAGCAAAGATGAGAGAGAAACCCCTCTCCCCCATCCAGCTAGATTCATCATATTGGTCAGCAAAGATTATAAAACTCCATCAGTAAATTCCATAAATCCTTGTTCCAATAAACAACCACAAAACCATGTTCTTTGCTTTACCCCTTTAAACTGTGTTTTCACTGGTGGAGGAGAGTCGTTAAAACCCATACGAACATGTAGGGACATAATCTACGGAATAAAACCCATAGAAGTACAGGAGGCACGGAGAAAAGAATCTCGATGGCAAAAGAGTATTTTCATAAATTTACCTCTTCAAGGCATACTTTCAAATTCCCGTAGCTGAGGAAGATAAACCAAAAACTCTGCAAATTCATTCACACGGGTTGGTTATTTCTCGGATCAGGCGCATGGAGACTCATTTCTTCAACATGGAGAAAATGAAAACAGTAGGGTGGTGGGTTCTTTCGAGGACCACCCTAGACCGGGAACAGACCCCTGACCAAAATTTCAGGTTTTTAAAAAATTTTCTAATACCGAAAACGGCGCTTACGGCGGACAGACATTGGACTTTTTTGATCTAGACACCATGAAACGTCCAACTAAAACAGAAACGTTCACAACATTCAGACACAAAACCATTTTGTAGAACCAAAATAATACAGTTCTGGTACAAATTGTTTCTGAATCAAAAATACCTTTTAAGGGTACCGGTGACCCAAAATGACCTTTTTTTTTTGCATAAAAAAAAACTAGAGAATCTGCTGAAAATTTTGATATATTACATTCAATTATTTGGATAAAGGATACCTTCACAATTGACGTCTGAACTAATGACCGCCTGCTTCGTACGCTGCGAAAACGTACGCGCTCCTTTCTCGCCTTGTCCAATGGCGCGCATAGCGTAGATTAGGCGTACATTCACATTGTGAAATTTCGTTTCAGGTAGAGTATTTGCATTTGAATAGAATGCAGAATAGGAGCAATCAGAACACAACACTGACATTTTCACAGCTAAACCTGTGTGCTCACCACTATCTAGACTCATCTCACCACCACATTCAGGGCCCATCCAATTTCTTCTGAATCCAAGGCGGAATTCTTTTCTGCTTCTTGAAAATGGTAGCAGAACCTCTCGGCATTCTCAAAATGAATTAGGTTCGAGAGAACAACTAGAAAATCCGAGAGAAAAACTGCAAAAAATAGTAAAACTGAAACTGCGACGGCGAGACGGGAAAAATAAACAAACCATCGAAAAGTAAACAAATTTCAGCCACTACCGGTTTTTAGCGTGATATCGTCTCTTCTTCTCTTACTCTTCTTCATCTTCAGTGTATTATTTCTTCTACCCAAGCTCTAACCGGAAAAACACTGCGCATTGAAAGGTGGGACGAGTGAGCGTAACGGGCTGAGTAGAGCCGTCTGTCTTTGCCTCTGTTTTTCTCGAAACACGTTTTTTCACCTTCCAAATAGAGTTTCCCAGGAATGAGTGGACGGATTTTCGTTTTCTTTTTTTTGTTTAGTTCAGAATGGAAAAAGGAACAAACGAATGTATGGAATTTCGTAAATCATGGGATTTCGTAATGTGAGATCCCCTCAAAGTTAAGAGTAGCTGAATACAGACAAAATAGTTCTTTCTTTAGCCACCCAACAGTATGTTGATGAAGCAAAAACAAATCCTTACATTTGTTTGTCCACAACCATTCGAGGAACAACTGGAAAAAGTTTGGGACTGATCGGATGAGGGATAAGGTCAGGAATCAAAATAGAATGATGCGCGGAAAGCTTGGCTTATCTCTCAATTTCAGACGCTTTCTGTTGGTCATAATCAAAATGTTCTTTCAAAGGCGTGTTCAGGACAGAATTACGAATCAGTTAAAAGGAATCTGATCATTTTTAGTCATCCGTTGGGGACAGGGCGAGAGTTGATATCAGGTTGCGCCGCGGTAGCGCGCTTCCTTCACGGTTACCCTTAAATACACTTCAAAATCCAATTTGTTTAATACAAATCAATTTTAGAACTACTCAAGTTTCAGATACCAAAACGTTCCACAACGCTTCGGATCCAAATACTTTTCAGGTACAAAAACATTTCAGATACACATACATTTCATAACTAAATACGTTCCAAGAAACTGGTCATGTGACCAGTTGTTCCAAAAATTACGAAACCCTGACTTAATTAAAACTGGTTATATTATTTTTTCTGTTTTTCTTTCGTTTTGTATTTGAACCAAACAACCAGCTGTTGTATTTGGAACTGGTTAAGGGTACCGGTGACCCAAAATGACCTTTTTTTTTTTTTTTGCATAAAAAAAAACTAGAGAATCTGCTGAAAATTTTGATATATTACATTCAATTATTTGGATAAAGGGTACCTTCACAATTGACGTCTGAACTAATGACCGCCTGCTTCGTACGCTGCGAAAACGTACGCGCTCCTTTCTCGCCTTGTCTGATGGCGCGCATAGCGTAGATTAGGCGTACATTCACATCGTGAAATTTCGTTTCAGGTAGAGTATTTGAATTTGAATAGAATGCAGAATAGGAGCAATCAGAACACAACACTGAAATGTTCACAGCTAAACCTGTGTGCTCACCACTATCTAGACTCATCTCACCACCACATTCAGGGCCCATCCAATTTCTTCTGAATCCATGGCGGAATTCTTTTCTGCTTCTTGAAAATGGTAGCAGAACCTCTCGGCATTCTCAAAATGAATTAGGTTCGAGAGAACAACTAGAAAATCCGACAGAAAAACGGCGAAAAATAGTGAATACTATTGAAAACTAGTGAAAACGGGAAAAGTAAACTAACCAGCGAAAAGTAAACAAATGTCAGCCACTACCGGTTTTTAGCGGGATATCGTCTCTTCTTCTCTTACTCTTCTTCATCTTCAGTGTATTATTTCTTCTACCAAAGCTCCAACCGGAAAAACACTGCGCATTGAAAGGTGGGACGAGTTGCGAGCGGAGGGCGATGTGCGTAACGGGTTGAGTAAGCCGTCTGTCTTTATCTCTGTTTTTCTCGAAACACGTTTTTTCACCTTCCGAATAGAGTTTCCCAGGAATGAGTGGACGGATTTTTGTTTTCTTTTTTTTTGTTTAGTTCAGAATGAAAAAAGGAACAAACGAATGTATGGAATTTCGTAAATCATGGGATTTAGTAATGTGACATCCCCTCAAAGTTAAGAGTAGCTGAATACAGCAAAAATAGTTCTTTCTTTAGCCACCCAACAGTATGTTGATGAAGCAAAAAAAATCCTTACATTCGTTTGTCCACAACCATTCGAGGAACAACTGGAAAAAGTTTGGGACTGATCGGATGAGGAATAAGGTCAGGAATCAAAATAGAATGATGCGCGGAAAGCTTGGCTTATCTCTCAATTTCAGACGCTTTCTGTTGGTCATAATCAAAATGTTCTTTCAAAGGCGTGTTCAGGACAGAATTACGAATCAGTTAAAAGGAATCTGATCATTTTTAGTCATCCATTGGGGACAGGGCGAGAGTTGAAAGCCAGGTTGCGCCGCGGTAGCGCGCTTCCTTCACGGGTACCCTTAACAATGCCAAATCTGGAGTGCAACTTTGTGTAATTTATCTGGTGGGTTGTGCTGTTGCCCATGAATGGTGAGAGTCAGTCAAGATTAGAGGGGTAATTGGAAGTGCTTGATAAGAGGCAGTAATACTGCACTGCCTTTGTGAGGAGTGTCAGGTGGTGGCCACAGCCCTGTTTTTGTTTCAGGGAGGCAAGGCTCTGAGACAATGGCAATACCAAAATTGGCACAGGGCAAAAGGATTAGCGTCGCTGTGAAGCCACAGGAAGTAGAACAGAAGATGGGCCCAGCAGCTGCCTTTACCCCCAGTAACCTTAGTGGAAAAGCAATGTGCCAATGAGGGCATTTATAGGAGAGAAGTCTGAGGTGGCCCACCACAGAAGGAGGGGCAGAAACATCCACCCTTCAGACATCAAACAGAAGAAGAAGTAGCCAACCAACCATTGACCCTTTCCCAAGTAGAACAAGAAGAAGACGAAGGTTCCCTAACCTTAACGTCTCTACCATGAATAAGAACGTAATGAACACACTATATAGTTTTGAAATCTATCCAGTATAGGACAACTACCCATTTCTAAATTGTCTACCCCCTTTTTGCGCTGCAAAGCTGTGTAAAACTCGAGACCTCTCTGCCCTCTGCTCCCAACCAAAATCCATGGCATCCATAGCAGCTGACTGTCAGTGTACATAAGTAGTATAATTAGGGGGCATGAGAGCCATTTCTGGACAGAACCTGTGTGTTTCATACGAGGGGGGCGTGAGGAGCTTTTTGGACAGACCGCACTAAAACGGGAAAAAGGAGTTTGTAATGATACTCACACAGAGACAGAGCTCGGGAGGTGCCTCAGAGCGTCAAAAAAATGCGAGATGTGGGGGGCGAGAGACGCTAATTCAAGCAGTCGTTTTTATGGGTTTTTAGACGCCCGCCAGCAAGCTGACGTTTTTACGGGGTTTTTCAAACCTTGCGTCTTTAAATGTACTACTACGATTGCGCCTGTGTCTTACGTGGAAATGAAGTGCGAGCGACAAGCGCGATCTGTTAGCGCAATCAAACAATGGAAGTTCTTACGTGACGTCGCTTGAGACGAGTTCATCGCGTTAGTCGCTCAGTCGCGTAGTTTTGATTTTCAAATCAGTTTGTTTTTTGTCGCTTGAAAACCTCGCGTCTTTAAATGTACTACTACGATTTTGCCTGTGTCTTACGTGGGAATGAAGTGCAAGCACCAAAAATGCACACTCTTTTAGCTATTGAATGTCGTATAGTCGGAGGAGGTTTTAATTCCATGATGGTGATGATACCACTGAACACAACGAGGACTGTTGCTATACTAATGCGATATTCATGCTAGAACAGGTTTTGTTTGAAAAAGTTCCCCACTAGTTTTGTCCAAAAAAGCTCCTCACTAACTTTGTCCAAAAAAGCTCCTCACTAGCTTTGTCCAAAAAAGCTCCTCACTAGCATTGTCCAAAAAAGCTCCTCACCCCCCCCCCTCCCCTCCCTATATGAAACATACAGTTTCTGTTCAAAAATCGTTCTCACAGGTTCTGTCCAGAAATGGCTCTAGGCTCAACCAGAAAAGCGTGGGTGTGTCCTTTTTCCTTCCTGTTTGTTGTATGATTTTTTATTAATCACGTCTTCATAAGACTATATCCGTTGTTTTTAGACCACAATCATCTCAAAAGAAACGTCTCCCTTCATAGAAATTGTTTCGTTGTGGTTACTGCGGGAATTATTACAAATTTGATCTTGTCATTCTGAAAGTTTTCTTTTTCCCGAACTTGCGGCTTCCTTAACTTTCATAATACACTGCTAGTTTTTTGACAGGAGTTTTCTCAACAAGTTTTTTTTTTTAACATGGAATCATGTTTTAGCGATGGATCCTCCTGCAAAAAGTGAGATGAATTTCACTTACAACCGAGTCGTTGCTAGGGAACCGCACGGGCAACGGTGCCGGGCACCGGCGGGGTTTATTTGTACAATGAGAGCGAGGAGCTAAAACACGATTCCATGTATTTTACATTTTAGCCGTCAGGTTCAAAGTAATAACATCCAGGGGGTGCAGGGGGGCGGAGCCCCCCTTTGAGGCGCAAAGCGCCGAGTTTTTTTTTTTCAATGTCAGATTATGTTCATGAGGGCTTTACTTTTTTTTACCGTACCCTCTCATGAGCATACAAAATACCTGTGATCAGATGGGAGGCAGGAGAGGATCTTTGCAGTAGTTGTGCAATCGTCAACATTATTTAGCATGATTGCGTTTCTACTGAACGCGATCAATTCCTCGAGAATGTCTTTTTATTTTGCCTCAAATCTCTCTCCGAACTCTGTGTGCATGTCATGAGACGATCTACAACTAAGAACATTAAATCTAGTATATTTTGGCTGTTCAAAATGTGTTTTCAAAAAATTGATTTTTGGTGATTTTGGCGTGTATCATATTTGAATAAATTTTGGACGCAAATCCAATGAGAAGGGTTCCAGAACGATTGGCGTCAGAAATAATGGGTCGAAATGAGTATCTATAACCTATTTTGAATGTGGGTTGTCGATATTTCTGGTTCCTAAGTGTGTGGGGCATCATTTTCAACGAAATTTTGGACGCTGAATCAATTGGAACGTGTCCAAGGAATAATCAACTCCTGTGAAAGAACTTGCAGCGTTTTGTTTTAGAAGTGCCTGGGTCCATAAGTTGTTAGCAGACTGTTTTTCACCTTGAGTTTAGGACTTATGAAGCATGTGGGACATTTCCATTTTGCTTTCATAAGAAGGAGGGTACTTGTCAATTAGAACCCCTCCCGAGGGTGACCTGTTTACTAGCACCGTAACCTTCCCGTTGGACAGCGATATATCGCACAGCGATATATACGATATATCGCAACGTAGCCTGCACCGACTTTAACATATTTCAGAATTATTTATTTATTTCAACGGTAATAACCATTTATGAAGAGGATATAAATGGAAATAAATTAAAAACAGTGAAGTAAATGAAAAGCGATTCGCATAATTGACAACTGACAACAGCGTGGTAGCATAAACTAAAATTAACCGCTAACGTGGAGGTTATATATAGATCGATATATAGAAAATCGATTCATCACGCCATGTTTGGGATAGCTGGTTACCCTCGGGAGGGGGTCTAATTGACAAGTACCAGAAGGAGTAACTGAAGTACGTACGGCAAGTAAGTAAGTACTGTCAGTGTTGCCAATGAGGGGTATAGGGTAGGTAGACATTATAATTTCATAATCCTCTTCACACTCCTTCACTGAATTAAAAAAAAATACCTACTGATGCCCCTTAACGAGTGATTGTTCCAGAAGTGAGGAGCACGGAATGCGACCAGAAACCATGCAGTTGAAACCAAAGGCGGCCATTCAACAAAAAACCAAAAGCAGACTCTGTTCGCTCTTTTGACTCGAGTGTTCCTGCCAGAGAGGTGACTCATTCAGTAGTTCTTCAAGAACTCAAGGGATCGATAAGATTGAAGATGAAAATGAAATAATCATAACAAATCAGGAAACTACGCCTCCTAGTCCTTGTTGCTAGTTGAGTAATTTCCAATATTTTATGTTTTTAAAAAAGGCCTACTGTCTTGGGTCTCACTCAGGGCATCGACTGAAAAATTATGCTTACATTATTTTACAAGTGACGATATTTTTTTATATTCTTCGCGAAACAATGAGCTGTTTTGTACCTGTCTGTATATTGTACGTACATTGACTTGAAGAACATGAGTATGATTTGAATAAGTATTTGGCTTTGTGCTTGAGGCAAGTAAGACACTCCTAAGAAGGTTATCATTGCACCTGGTTGGAAAGAGATCCTTGGTGTAATCTAGGTAGATAGATAGTGTTGCGAGCTTGCACCGGCGCCGGCCAAATGGGCTGCCGGCGTTGCAAGGTCAACGACCTGTGGAAGGCTAAGGGACCGTTCTCGAACATTCGAGAACCTCCCCGTTCGTCCCAGAACGTTCTCGACCGGGCACCAGGTATAAAAACAGACCCACGAGCACCGCCCAGTTCAGTTCAATTTGGAGTCCGGATATAGACGCTTCTCGGGTTATAAATCGTGCCGCGCCGCGTTATAAATAGTGCGACAACCGCGTTACAACCGTGTATCGTGATTCTGTCATTGTGTAAGTGCGCGAATGTGAACAGTGTATGTACTCAAGCGAACAATTGTTAATAAATTACTTACTAAGAACATAAATTGTTACAATTGGTGTCAGAAGTGGGATTACAAATTAGTGTTATAGTGCTGGACAATAGTTAGTGTTACAGTGTTTTACAGTAGTTATAAAGTGTTATAGTGACTTTAGTGTGTTACTGCGCGTTTGAACTCTTAAAAACGAACAAAATGAAGTTGACCGATTTGAAAGTTAAACAGCTGAAGGAAGAGCTGGAAGAGCGCGGCTTACCTACCGGTGGAACAAAAGCAGATCTACGCCTACGACTTAAGGAGAACTTGGTTGAGGAAGGTCACGACCCAGACAACTTTGACTTTGTGGATGATCTCACCAGAATTGAAGAGCATTCTAGACAACTGTTTGAAGAAAACTCAAGAAAAATGGAAGAGAATTCTAAAAGAATGGAAGAGAATGCTAGAAGAATGGAAGAAAATTCTAGACAACTGTTTGAAGAAAACTCACGGAAAATGGAAGAGAATTCTAAAAGAATGGAAGAGAATTCTAGACAGATGTTTGAAGAAATTGTGGTGAGTCATATGGATAAAATAGTAAGTGATGTTGCCAACATAAAAACAGATGTAGACAGACTGGAGGACAATTTGAATTCATTGTCCAACACAGTTGACAATAAGATCTCTGCAGTTGATGATAAGATCTCTCAAGTTAGAGACGAAATTGAAAGCAAAATTCGAGATGGAGTCAAGAATGAGATTCTAGCACTAGAGAGAAGCAATCTAGTAAATTTGAGGCACATGGATATACCAGCAGAAGCCAGCTTCAACAGTGGCAAGGAAGAACAGGTTACAGGAACCAGAGGAAATAAAATTAAACCGCCTACATTTGATGGGAAGGTACCCTGGTCAACATACAAGAGACAATTTGAAGCTGCAGCTGTTGCAAATGGATGGCTCGAACATGACAAAGCAACAGCTCTAATAGTTGCATTGCGTGGAGAAGCCTTGAACATTCTCCAGACAATACCGGCTGGCCATCAGAACAATTACGAATTGTTGACTGCCAGGCTGGATATGAGATACGGAGATGCTCATCTTCAACAAGTCTACCATGCACAGATAAAGAACAGGAACCAGAAGACCACCGAGACTCTACAGGAATTTGAAGCAGACATTGCAAGACTGGTGAGACTGGCTTACCCTACAGCGCCTGAAGACTTTTTGGAGCAGCTGGCTGTCCGGACTTTCGTAGATGGAATCAGGGACAGTGAAACTCAGCAAGCATTGAGACTCGCACGCCCAAAGACTTTGTGCGATGCCCTGGCGCATGCTTTGGAATTTGAGGCCGCAAAGCAAGCCTCTCACCGGAGCGGAGCACATTTGAGACAGGTAATTGAAGAAGAAGAAGATTTTGTTGAAAGGTTACGAAGGCTTTTGAAGCAAGAACCCAATTGGAAGGACAGCAAAAGACAAATCAGATGCTGGAATTGTGGGGAAGTGGGCCACATTCGCCGTAGATGCCCCAAACCTGCAGAAATTGGAGATAAGAAGGAAAACTAAAATGGGTCGCCAAAGAGGGGTATATGTCGGCCCATATCAACAATACCCCAGAATTGGTTCTCCGGACTACTGGGACATTAAGCAATGACAGCATCTTTGTTGATGGCGCAGTAGATGAACGTCCTGTGAAGTTTTTGATTGACACTGGAGCAACTAGAACTATAGTTAACAAGACCCTCGCCAAGAATAAAGGAGCGCTCAAACCAGCACTGATTCGCCTCAAAACAGCAGGGGACCAGGAAATCCCAACGCATGGAGTTACCAAACTCAACATCAGGATCGGACCTAAGCAGCTACAGCACGAAGTCCTAGTTGCTGACATCACTGAAGAAGTCATCTTAGGAATGGATGTGATCAAGAAGTATGGCTTCCAGTTGGATATGAAGAACGATGTCCTGAAGATTGGTGACAAAGAGGTGCCCTTCAGTGGTGTGAAAGACTCGGATGTGCAAGTTTTGTTGACCAAGGATGTGACGCTACCCGGACTGACTGAAAAGATAGTCTATGGTCGACCATCAGGACCAACTGTTAGAGAAGGGCAGATAGGTGTTGTGGAACCTCCCAGAGAAGGCGGCTTGAAGAAAGGATTGCTGACCGGCAAGGCTCTGGTAAGGATGAAGAATGTCATTCCTGTCCGGCTCATGAACCTCAATGCTTTTCCAGTAACCTTGAAGCAAGAAGAAGTATTGGGAAGTTGTAGCTCTGTGGCTTATCTTGCAGGTACTGCAGTGACACCCAATGGACCATCAATGAAGACTGTAAACTCAAGGCCTATCATAGATATTCTGACATCCTCGTGTGAAGGGCTCGATAAACACCAAAAGAAGATTGTGGGCAAGCTCATTGAGGATTATTCTGACATTTTCGATAATGTCGATGGCAATAAGGGACGGACCAACATCGTCAAGCACAAAATAAATACCCGTGACGCACAGCCAATCAGACAGCCTCCAAGGCGGCTTCCATTGGCAAAACGTGAGGAAACAGAGAAGATTATACTCGATATGGAGAGGGAAGGGGTCATTGAACCATCTAGTAGTCCCTGGGCATCCCCGGTAGTCTTGGTGAAGAAAAAGGATGGATCCACCAGGTTTTGTGTGGACTATTGCAAACTAAATGATGTAACCAAGAAGGACAGCTACCCATTACCAAGAATTGATGACACTTTGGACACGCTGGCTGGCTCCCAATGGTTTTCAACGTTGGATCTGAAGAGTGGATACTGGCAAGTGGACTTGGATCCTAACGATAAGGAAAAGACTGCATTTACAATAGGCACTGGACTATGGCAGTTTACAGTTATGCCTTTCGGATTATGTAACGCGCCAGCTACCTTTGAAAGGTTGATGGAAATTGTCCTACGTGGACTATCATGGAAAACGTGTCTGGTCTACTTGGACGACGTAATAGTAGTGGGGAAGACGTTCGAGGAACACTTGAAGAACTTAACAGAAGTGTTCAACAGAATTAGAGCAGCCAACCTGAAGTTGAGTCATCGCAAGTGCCACATATTCAGGCAGGAAGTCACATATTTAGGACATGTTGTATCCAGCAATGGGATCAAGACGGATCCACAGAAAATCGATGCAGTTCGAGATTGGCCAGTCCCATTAGATAAACATCAGCTACGAAGTTTTCTAGGACTGTGCACCTATTACAGAAGATTCTTTCCTGGATTTGCCCGTGTGGCAAAGCCTCTCACAGCTCTAACGGAAGAAGGACGAGAGTACACCTGGTCCAACGAGTGCCAGGAGGCTTTTGAGAGGTTGAAAACGGCTCTAATCACATCACCTATACTGGCCTACCCAAAGACAGGCGATCGCTTCATTCTGGACACAGACGCAAGTAATCTGGCAATTGGAGGAGTCCTCTCACAATTACAAGACGGGCAAGAAAAGGTAGTTGGATACTTCAGTAAAGTACTGTCTAAACCAGAACGAAATTATTGCGTCACAAGGAGAGAATTACTGGCTGTAGTGAAATCAATCGAACACTTCCATAAGTATCTGTATGGTCGACAATTCAGCCTGAGAACAGATCACGCAGCATTGAAATGGCTCCTCCAATTCAAAAACCCGGAAGGACAAGTGGCTAGATGGATTGAGAGGCTACAGGAGTATGATTTCACCACAGAGCATAGAGCTGGTACTATTCATCGAAATGCGGATGCCTTATCTAGGAGACCTTGTCTGGACAACTGCGGCCACTGCTCAAGACTGGACCAGCAAGAAGAAAACCTACGAAGGACTGGAATTATCCCGGATGAGTGGCTGCCAGAGCGCTTGCAGGAGCGGCAAGCAGAAGACCAGGAGCTGAAGGATCTTCTGGTTTGGAAGAGAACCAACAGGAGACCCAGTTGGCAAGAAATTAGTCATCGTAGCCCAACTATAAAAACCTATTGGGCGCAGTGGAACTCTATCAGTCTGGAAGACGGAATCCTGAAACGTCGCCTGGAGAATGATGATGGCACCGAGACAAGGACGCAGATCATCGTTCCACAAAAGTTGGTTCCCTTGGTTTTAGAGCATCTCCATGATGGAACATCAGGAGGACATTTTGGCATCACGAAAACGCTACAGAAGGTTAGAGAGCGTTTTTACTGGGTAGATAGCAAACAATCTGTCAAAGATTGGTGCAAGAAGTGTTTGCTGTGCAATGCCGTGCAGGGACCAATTGTGAAACCAAGGGCAAAGATGCGGCAGTACAATGTGGGAAGCCCAATGGAAAGAGTGGCCATTGACATAGCAGGGCCTTTCCCAGAAAGCGACAAAGGGAACAGATACATCTTGGTGGCCATGGACTATTTCACCAAGTGGATGGAGGCTTATGCATTGCCAAATCAAGAAGCTGCCACCGTTGCTGATGTCTTGGTTAAAGAGTTCTTCTGTCAATTTGGGATGCCTTTGGAGTTGCATTCTGACCAGGGGAGAAACTTTGAATCTTCCGTATTCCAGGAAGTTTGCAGGTTGTTGGGCATTCGTAAAACCAGGACTACAGCATTACACCCACAGTCGGATGGCCTGGTGGAGGGAATGAATCGGACAACTGGGAAATACTTGGCAAAAGTGGTCTCTGACCACCAGAAAGACTGGGACCAATACCTGCATCTGTTTGCCTTGGCCTACAGATCAGCGGTACAAGAAACAACTGGAGAGACTCCTGCATCGGTAATGTTTGGAAGGGAGATAAGACTACCGTGTGACTTGGAGTTTGGGAGCAAACCTGGAGACGATGTAGCTGGGGAGGACTATGTCAGCGTTCTAAAATCCAAGCTCCAGTATATCCATGAGAAAGTCCGGGGCCATTTGCAAATAGCCAGTGACCGGATGAAGACTCGATACGACATAAAGGCAACTGAGGTGGGTTTCCAAGCAGGCGATCTTGTCTGGTTCTACAATCCGCGTTGGAAGCGAGGACTATCACCGAAACTCCAGAAGGATTGGGAAGGACCCTACGAAATCATGAAAAGAATCAACGATGTCATCTACAGGATTCGAAGAACTCCAAGAGGGAAACCGCGAGTGGTACATCATAATCGGCTGGCAGCATTTGTGGACAGTTCGACGCAGGAAGACCTATCGAGGACAGTGACTACACCATCATGTATAGAAGACCCGGCAACCCTGGAGTTCAACATGTTCATGAAGAACTATGGAGGGACTAGCAAAGCGAGATTTGGAGTCACCAACGAAGTGCGCGAGAACCTTTTTGACGTTGGAAAAGATTATGCGCTAGCACACTGTGTAGCTGCCGACCTCAAAATGTCGAGAGGAATTGCCGAAATATTCAAGAAGAAATATGGTAATGTCGACCAGTTGCAGCGGCAAAATCCACGCATTGGAAAAACGTTGTCACTGAGGATAGCCAACCAGCTAATAGTCTATCTAGTGACAAAACAGTCTTCCCACCAGAAGCCAACCTACAGGACTCTTTGGGATGCGCTACTTGCCCTGAAGAAGCTGCTCATTAAGCAGGGAATGAAGAAGTTGGCAATACCCAAGATTGGTTGTGGCTTGGACCAATTGGATTGGAGGATAGTCCGTAACATGTTGGAGTTCATTTTTCAAGGGACCCAGATTGAAGTGCGGGTGTGTACCTGGAATCCTCATGGAAGAACTGATGTGAAGACTGTGGACTGCTATTTCTACCGCCAAGGCAGCTGCAAGAATGGTGATAAATGCCGCTATCGACATGGGCCCAATGATGAACAGATGCCCAAGATTGTTCTGGGACAGAACAATTCTAAGGAGGGGGCAGTGTTGCGAGCCTGCACCGGCGCCGGCCAAATGGGCTGCCGGCGTCGCAAGGTCAACGACCTGTGGAAGGCTAAGGGACCGTTCTCAAACATTTGAGAACCTCCCCGTTCGTCCCAGAACGTTCTCGACCGGGCACCAGGTATAAAAACAGACCCACGAGCACCGCCCAGTTCAGTTCAATTTGGAGTCCGGATATAGACGCTTCTCGGGTTATAAATCGTGCCGCGCCGCGTTATAAATAGTGCGACAACCGCGTTACAACCGTGTATTGTGATTCTGTCATTGTGTAAGTGCGCGAATGTGAACAGTGTATGTACTCAAGCGAACAATTGTTAATAAATTACTTACTAAGAACATAAATCGTTACAATAGATAGAAAACGTGTTTATTTGAATTGAACAACAATAACAAATTCGTGAATACACGGCGTCAATACACGGTATGGCGATGGGCCATGCCCGTCTGCCAGAGGATGCACCAACCTATTGAGGAAACACACAGCCCATATTATGCTCGTAGAGCCGAAAGTAAATTGCACTTACAAATAAATATATAAAAACCATTTTACAATGGAACATAACAAAAAAAACAACTAATCGTGAACCAATAAGAGCGACGAAGACTACATACAGAACATGAAAACAAGGAAAACACAGCACACGGCTGCCAATTCATAGGCGAGAATGAGGTTTTGTCGGAGCCGCTGTGAGACGGGGGTTTCCAGCAGCAGCCCCACTCCGAAAGAAGGTTACATAAGGCTGAACGGCCCGCCAAAAGAGGCACTTTTTTGGTCTTCCGAGTCAAGGAACACATCGGACAGCGATTGGCCCTCGCTGACGTCTCCTCACCTGGAAGCCTGAGTCCGAGTCGATTAGCCCCGTCTCGTCGCTTCAGCGCCTGGATCTCCTTCGTAACATCAAAGTCCCAACCACCTCGAGACACCTCTGGGAGTCCTCGCTACAGCCTGGTCTGAGCCTTCGCCGCAGCTGGAACTTCAGGTATCTTCCGAGGAGAGACTTTAGGGAGGGATTGTTTCGAAGGGGTATTATCCTATATAATTGAAGAAAAGGGGTAGATGTAATAGACAGGTTGTACGTTTTTTATTCTTCCCTGCGCCTACTCCTTGAATTCAATTAAGGCCCTGACATAATGGTGGAGTAGCGCCTAGGTTTAGGTTCGCCCCCAATAACTGGTTGATAGGCTTAACAAGCAAAAATAATAAATAAAATTAACGTAATAAAATTAACGATTTCTCTCGATTGTTATGTTATGGTTATATTTTATTTGTATGTGCATGCTAGTTAAGATTTTCTTATTCCGCATGGTGTTTGACTTTAGGCTAGTGAACCCCGTTTATAGCACAAAGTTGCAAGTAATAATCATTTTGTACTGCAAATTTTGATGGAAAACGCTACGCGTGAACTTTCTCTAGCAAATAAGTAGGGACCTAGACAACAGAGCTCTAAGCCTGTTGTACAAGCCGGTGTTAAAGCCTGTCTTGTGAATTGAAACAAAAGTTCTTGTTCTACAAGTCAAATCAGGGAGTTCACACGGAGTAGAAAGACCTGGACTTAAGCATTTTGTACGGAAAAGGTCAGACATTTCAGCAAAACAGCAGAAAAGTAAATTCATCCCGAAATTTAGAAGCCAAAACACGTAGGCAGGACCCAGTAAATAAAAAGCATGTATTGCAACGCAATGCATTTTGTATAAGTTACGTACGAATTGGAAATGACTTATGCAAGCAGCAGAAAAAGCTGTCGCCAGAATATATAAAATACTTGTGGAAGGACCTCTGAGACTTACAGGTGAAGGCACAAACAGATCCACCTAAGCAGGAGATGTGTTTGTGAAACAACTGCAAGGAAAGGGAAACGCTCGAATGAGATGTCCATGTTAAATTCATCCTGATATTTATAATATATGTACACGTGTGTTAGATGACGGACACGACACCGATCGAGATTTTATTGGTGAAAAGATTAATTGATCGGTATCATAGAGGGCCCAAGGAACCGGTTGGTAGCCTAAATCGTCTGACTGCAGATAACTACAAGCGCGTAGCTTTTTACTTAGAGTTGCCTCAAACTAATAGAGATACGATACGGACGAACTTGACGCAGATTTGGACTAACGTAACGACGGACGTGGTTTCTTTGCTAACTAAGACGGTACAGAAAGTAACGGATAAACAGTTGCGTCAGGACATTTGTACAGTGTTAAAACAGGAAGGATTTTTGAGAGAGGAGGTGTACGGATCTTCTTATTCGGATGATTTTACGGACACAGACACTGACGGGGAAACAACTATAAAAGACGAACATTTATATGAGGAGGTAGCGGAAGCTAACGATAACGAAGAGTTACCGAACCTCATACCAGTACCTAGTTCACGACCCTGTTACAATAACGCAGAACCGTTGGGAGATATTCGGATAGATAGTGGTATACAACGGACTAACATGGCGACACCAATCTGAATTACCCCACGATATTTTTCGGCGCAGTCATGAAGATGTGGAACAATTTATAAATAGTTGGGAGAAGCTTGCAGCTTACCACGCCTGGGATGGTAAGGAGATTATGCGTAGCATCCCTAGTTTCTTCCTGGCTAACGCCCAAATTTGGTATGATGAGATGGATAAAGCCGGGAAAATTCGACCTTCGTGGTTGGAATTTAAGCAGCAATTACGACAGGAATTTCAAGATCCGTCCCTTATTGAAATGGCTAGGCAGGAGCTGAATGATTTAGTAAAGGCTCCAACAGAAACCATAAAACAATATGTGGATAGGTTAAGGAATTTGGTATGGAAAGCGGCATCGGAAATGTCTTCTTCCGAAAAACGGAGAATTTTGGCATCCGGTTTGCCGAATGAATATCGGGCATGTTTAGCCGGTACCACGGATTTCGATGACGCGGTTAAGAAGTTGTATCAAGTGGAGGAGCTTTTACAGTTGAAGCAAGTTACAAAAACCGTTCAGACTGCCTCTGCACCCGTGCCTACTTCGGGCAATGTTCAGTCAACGCCTTCATTGGACCCTAATCCACTGCACGCTAGAATCGCGGTATTGGAAACCGACTACCAGAAAAGAATGGCTTACCGGGATAGTTCGAATCAAGGTAGGTTTCACCGGGGTCGTGGTGGATTTAGAGGTGGTGGGAATCATTTCCGAGGGGGTGCGCGATACCAAAGTCACTATCAACAGGATTTTCATCAGTCGAATCAAAGACCTCAAGTTGGGGGTTCGTATAGTCGGCAGCGCGGGGGATTTCAGAATCGGGACGGTGCATACCGAACACACATAAATGATAGGGATGGCCAGAGGGTTAATTACCATCCAAACGATCTGGCATCGATATTAGGTAATCTCATTCTAAACCAATATCATTATCAACCGCGAGGGCCGAGTCGCGGAAGAAATTACGATAGTTACTCTAATACTAATTACAATAACCCGCAAATAGAATCACGCCAGCCCGTTCAGAAGTTAAACGAAAATCAAAAAAACTGAGTGAGGGGACAGTTGTTACGTGTAAAACGGAGCGCTGTCCCGACGATATTAAATTAGAGGTTAATACGACTTATCAATATGAAACTAAAATAGGACAGCCGATAATAGAGTTACAATTGGGAGAATTTAAATTAGATGCACTATGTGATACGGGTGCAAGTGTGTCATTGATTCAACGGAAATTCGTTAATGTAGATCCGGGAACCATTCGGCCATCAAAGGCGCGGTTATTTTCAGTAGATAATAAGAAGTTAGAGATTTTAGGTTTAATAAAGTTACGTATATTGATAACGGGGAATGATAATCATACGCGGTTTTTTGATCATGACTTTTATCTGTGGCAGCCAAATGCAGTTAAAAATAAGTGTCGGGATATACCGGTAATTTTAGGTGTAGATTTTTTTAGTCATAATAAGGCGTTACTCGATTTTCACAGTCAAATTCTGGTGGTTGGAAATTGGAGTGTGCCGTTTACGGAACACAGTTTACAATTTCAGTCCACCGTAGGTAAGGAGTCTTGTGGTTTAGTTATTCAACGACTAAGCGAAAATCTAGATCGGTTACACAAAGGACACAATGTTGATGTGGGTCATGAGAAGCAAGACGCGACTGCTGACATTGCAACCCAGAATTCGGAAACGCCAGGAAAGGCTGCGTCGTCTGATCCACTTCAAAGTGGGACAGATTATGTCACTTTTCCTGCGGGCGATTTGATTTATGGGGAAAAATTGTCGGCATTATTCCAACAAGCTCTCGATCATTACGACATAACGTACAAACATGCAATGAAAACATTACCGGGATTCAGAACAGAAATAGTCATGGAGCAATTAATAGCGCAACTTGCTCAAAAGGTGGGGATTAATATGGTATATTATGACCTACCTCGACAACAGGGACCTTATTATAAGTTTAAGAATCGACCAAACAGAATTCATATCTACATAATAGAGCGCGGTTCGGGTTATTTTTGGGTGAAGCCGAGCCCGCATAGGAATAATAGTTTTCAGATTCCGGTGGTGGTATATAAAGAGTTTAACAGAAAAAAGGGAGAAACGTTAATTGATCCGTACCGGTACAGAAGGCGAAATAGGGAGATAAGCAAACTCTCGGACTTAAAGCAGGCTGTGCATTCAACACCTTTTCAAAAATTGCGACCGGAATGGCTTGAATGCTCAGGGCATAAATGGAACAGGCGACAAGCATTGATAAATAATGTAATACAAAAAAATCAAACACAAGTACATGCAGATCGGCATTCGCAAGTTAATACAGTGTCACAGGGGTTAGAGAGTAACGTAAATGGGTTTAAAAGTTGTTTTCAGGGAGAAAAAGAACAGCTACTTGATTATAAAGGTACAAAAATAGATATTAATGCGGAATTAACAGTATCGCAACATAATGAAATAGTAGCTATTTTAAAAAGGAATGTAGATGCGTTTGTAAAACATGAAAACGATATGGGACGAGCAAAATGTGATCCGGTTTCCATTCCTTTGATTACAAATGATCCGGTCAAATGTAAAAGTTTTCGGAGGAATCCTCATGAGGCTAAAGCAATGGCGATTGAACTCGAAAAGCTTAGGAGCAAAGGAATAATAAGAAAATGTTCAACGCCTTATCGTAGCCCATCTTATTTAATAAAGAAAAAACAGGGATCATTCCGCTTTATTACAGACTTTCGCGCTTTGAATAAGATAATTCAGCATCAGGCTAATGGGGCTTACACAGGTAGAACATCTCAAGAATCGATTCAGATTGCGTCACAAGAAACAATTCTGAGTTCGTTTGATTATGCTTCGGCATGGCACCAGATACCGGTTAAAAAAGAGGATCAACACAAATTAGGGTTTGCAGATCAAAATAATGATACATGGGTTTTCAACTTTTTACCAATGGGTTTAAAAATTTCAACGGGTAAATTTATTGAAATAGCAGAGGATACTTTAAGGCCATTACTCGACGTCAAAAAAGTGACACAATACGCAGATGACATTTTTTAGGGAACATGTTCATGATTTGGAGACGATGTTGTCCTTAATAAAAGCAAAAGGCTTGAAACTGAGCGCAGATAAAGCTCATATAGGCTATAAACAAATAAAGTTGTTAGGGAAAATTGTAGGGTCAGGAGAAGTACAAGTGGATCCCGAGAAAATAGAGACGTTAAGGGGAGTTCCTGCGCCGACAACTAAAAAACAGGTTCAGTCATTAGTAGGGATGTTTGGATTTTTTAGAGACCATATTCATAATTTTGCATCGGAAATGCAACCAATTACGGATTTGCTTAGAGGCTCAAATAAACTACAGTCAAAAATCATATGGGGTGAAGCTCAGGAACGGTCTTTACAGAAAATGAAACAGTTGTGCGTAAACGCACCGATTTTAAGGACATACGATGAAAACAAACCCGTGGTAATTTTGGTGGATAGTGCAGCACACGGAATTGGGTCGATCACGGTTCAGAATCACAATGGAAGATGGCATCCTATTCAATTTTACTCAAAACGTTACAGTCCGACCCAGTCTAGGTATCCCGCAACATATCTAGAGCTCACAGGCATATGTGGAGCAGTGGAGAACGCTCGACAATTTATATATATGAGCCCACACGAGACATATGTTATTACAGATCATGCAGCCTTGAGATATGTAGACAACATAACAGAAGCTAGGACGAAAATATTTAAATTAAGTTTGAAATTAAGTGAATACCCAGTAAAAATATTGTACGCTCGTGGACAAACAATGTCAATCTGTGATCATATCAGTCGATATGGACAGAGTGCGGTATTACAGGAAGACGACTTAGAACCAGTAGTGTTACAGTCGGAAAATATTTGTGTAGTAACTAGACAACAAGCCAAAAATATGGACCAACAATTGGGAGATACTGGAAATTCACGTACGGACTATAACGTTATAGATCTAGGGGATGACAAGTACAGTCAGGCCATGTCCCAGGATATGTTTGCGGTAGAAATTATTAAAATATTGAAAGACAATAAAGCATCTTCCACATGCATGAGACGTCACGCAAGAAGATATTCTATAGATGATCAGGGTAAATTATGGTACACGCGTAATAAAAAGAGGTTATGTTACGTACCATTGTCCTTGCGGCGAGAATTGTTAGTTACATTTCATGATAATAGTGGACATTTAGGAAAGCGTAAAACTTTAAAAAAGTTGCAAGCTTTATTTTTTTGGCCGCAACTCATTAAAGACGCAAACAATCATGTTAGCAGTTGTGACATTTGCCGTACTACAAAGACAAACACTCAAAAGAGGTCAGGTATGCTTCAAGAGATGAAACCAATAACCAGTCGGCCAGGTGAGTGTTTGCAGTTGGATTTTTTAGGCCCAATCTCATCATCGACAAATTTGAATAATCGACAATCAGTCCTGCTGATGGTGGACAGACATACACGGCACATGGTGTTAAAATTATGTAGGACTCAATCAGGGGAGGAAGTTATGAATGCTCTTAAGGAATATCAATATACTTGGGGATTTGTGGACATGGTTCAAAGTGACAATGGATCTGCTTTTAAAAATCAGACAGTAGCAGAGTATTTGCAATCAACTGGGGTAAAACAGGCATTTTCCAGCACATACCATCCTAGCTCGCAGGGCGCGACAGAACGGAGAGTAGGTTTAGTAACACAAGCTATCAGGCAGATTTGGGAGATATACCTTAAGAGAATAGAATTCAATTTAAATAACACGTATTGCTCGAGGATAAAAATGTCGCCATTTCAGGCAATGCTAGGACGTGAAAGTAGGATTCCGAATGTGGTAGGAGTTGCTTTAGAAGGGCAAGACGATTCAACACGAATCCGACAGATGCATAAATATTGGGCAGACATCGTACAGTCTCATAGCGAAGCACATGAGACCAATAAACGATTTTTTGACAAACACCGTACGGATCGGAGATACAACATAGGGGATTACGTTTATTTTAAAAGGAATAAGTTATCAGATGATTCGTCGGAATTAACTTCTGCAGAAAAGTTTAAAAATTTATATTTAGGCCCGGTTAAAATAATTGAAGCATATGATAATGGAGCTTATACGGTTCTGAGACGAGTGAATGGAAAAGAATTTCACCAGCGGATAAATATCGATCAAATTGTACCAGGAGTGGCAGATGAACGACTCTCGATTCAAGATGACATGATCAAAACAGACAAACAGAAAACTAACTGAGAAATGAACCACAGAAAATTTGCAAAATCTTAAGGTTAAAGTCGCGAATTTATCCTTGGGAACGCAGGTCGTGAAGCAGATATTCTGTGGGGAAATTTCGAGACAGAATAACTGACATCATATAATTTATGACAGTTAAAAAATTGGTAGGTTCATGAAATAATAAAAACACATGACACATAGGGAAAAACTCTTTCGGATGAGTTGAGGTTGACAACAGCAGCGTATCCTAGTGACTGACGAACCAATTGACAAAGCTGAGTGGATGACCTTCGCTGACGGTGATACGCGATCTGACGGCAGAATGAACACATACTTTTAAAATCTTGTCTTAATAATACGATTATGATATACAATGGTTCGGTGATGTGTGAACATCGGCACTATGAGCCGGTACTGATAACATGTGATGAAACATGTTTAGTGAATATTAACGGACAGAATTACTTACCACAAGAAGCCCCAACAATAACGACGGACGTTATTTTGAATTCTTATCGACAAATGAATATTACGACAGCTATACAGATCAATAGCACGAACGACACGATACAGGACGATGTATTGGCAAAATACTTGATAGAACAGGATCCTTTCAGGAAAATGGGGCAATTAATTGAGTCGGCACCAAAAATAGAAAACAATACGGACATACGACCATGGTGGAAACACGAAATTAAATGGAAACATGTAACAATAGGTACAGGGTTGTTAATTACGGCATTGGTAATTAGTATGGGAGTGATATATGTTTATTGTCTTCGAAAAGGCCACAAGGCGTCAAACATTCATACCAGGGTGATAATCACTCCACCAGTTGTCAATCCACAACATACTTGTTTGTCATCATGAGAGAAGGCTAAGGAAAAGTAGAAAATTTGTAGTAAAATTTAAGCAATAGGATAGGCCACCATGTAAAACCTATAAATACTATATTGGACATTAAAGTAGGAAATTATATGTTTATTCACAATATTAACACAAGAAAACGATATAAGAAGGATAGAAGCTATGATAACAAGATTTAAGATAAACCACTGAGGGTACTCGTGGTAAACGTAAATGTATATTTATATGGTATATTTGCTTTGTTAATATTTTTGTGATTATTTATCCGGAACGTATATGTACATTTATATGATATATTTGCCTTGTTAATATTTTGTGGTTACATGCAAATTAAGAAGAAGCATATTGGGACAATGAGGCGTGGAAGTGAAGTGAACATGTGTGAAATGAGCGTCTGGCGAAACATAACGTGCTCGGAACCATGGCAAACGACGCGTACGAACTACTTCATACCGTGGAATAGGAAAATGGACGGATGGTCAATAGTAAATGTAGTATAAGACATTTCATACTCGTAAGAAGCAAGGATTAATTTTAATTGTATATGTTTAGGTAACACTCCTCACACTCAACGGCGCGGAGACGAAACAACGTGAAAGACGGACAGGATTAATGAAAGCGTGGCACACGTATTAACAACGACAACATTCACATCATGTTCGGGCAACGTGCCCACACCAATCGACCTTCAGCAATGGGTGGGTACGACATAAGGCATCCAAGTAACTCATGTCTCATGTTACAGGCGGCTGATTACGTTCAGTCTTTTCTTCGGAAGGGGGAGATGTCGGAGCCGCTGTGAGACGGGGGTTTCCAGCAGCAGCCCCACTCCGAAAGAAGGTTACATAAGGCTGAACGGCCCGCCGAAAGAGGCACTTTTTTGGTCTTCCGAGTCAAGGAACACATCGGACAGCGATTGGCCCTCGCTGACGTCTCCTCACCTGGAAGCCTGAGTCCGAGTCGATTAGCCCCGTCTCGTCGCTTCAGCGCCTGGATCTCCTTCGTAACATCGAAGTCCCAACCACCTCGAGACACCTCTGGGAGTCCTCGCTACAGCCTGGTCTGAGCCTTCGCCGCAGCTGGAACTTCAGGTATCTTCCGAGGAGAGACTTTAGGGAGGGATTGTTTCGAAGGGGTATTATCCTATATAATTGAAGAAAAGGGGTAGATGTAATAGACAGGTTGTACGTTTTTTATTCTTCCCTGCGCCTACTCCTTGAATTCAATTAAGGCCCTGACAGTTTCAGTCCCAATTGAACTAGGCAACCAGCTCAGATCGATATGACCCAGCAGCCTGGCAAAATCTCGCGATTGGGAGCCAGTTCAAACCATGGAGCATTCCGATTATGGAGTCGCAGGTCAACCTAGCCACTCCGAACTGAGCAACCCGAAACTCAGCCAGAACAGGACAATGCCCCAGAAAATGAATAATGTCCTCTGATTCACCAAGACTGCAAAGGGAGCACAGCGTCCTGTCAAGATTGTCGTCCTCCCGAGCCACACCCGGCCGGCGATTGAGCGCCACAAGGTCCCCTCTGACCATACAGACCCAGCGGAGGACAATCATAGACCTTTTTTGACCCTCCTCAGTCAGATCGATACTTCGGAGCCCCATGTCTAACTGCCAATAAATTCTGTGATATGATGACAACGCCCTTGAGACAGTCAGCTCTCTCCATTGGGATTCCAGCGTCTCTTGCAGGGCTCTGAGCTGAGATCTTCACAATGCTGGATCCTCAAAGTTGGCACCAACAACACAGCCGGTCTCTCTGCACAAACCCCGAAGATTCTTGTACCAGAACAATCTGGTCTGCTAGCAACCGAGGGTACCGGCTCGCAGGCATAAGCGTTACATTAGGAAGGTATTTGTAGTGGAGAGAGAGCGTGTAGACGAACACGGGTATCACGCCAGTTTCCAAATAGACAAAATAATCCGGTGTGTTACGAGGTAGGCCAAACAATCTCTTGATGAAGAATTTTAGAACCCGTTCAATGGCATCGTATCGCTGTGATCCCCATGCCTGAGCACCATACGTCAAAACAGCTCGTGATGTTGCCTGGAAAACCTTATATTTGGCATGGATCGGTGGTGTAATCTAGGTCTGTACAAGAAAAATTGCAGCACAATAGAAACCTATTAATTACGGCACACTGGGATAGTTCTCACGCTGATGAATACTTCTTCAGTCATTTGACAATTTAATTTGTAGGATGATTCAGCTTTTGCGTCACCCTCAGCACACGTTTTGATAACTCTATTTGATGTTTGCATTAATTGTTAACTATTTTCGTTTTGACAGTTATTATTAAAACAGAGAGGGTCACTGATGAGCCTTCTGGCAGATGGAAACTCATTTGGAAACTCACGCAGAGCGGAAATTTACTTCCAAGATCCAGCTTTCTCACAAGAAAAAAAATTGATTTTCTAGATGATTGGGAAACCCTGAAGGAATCAGAGATGTTCAGGACATCCCTAAACATGTTCCATCCAAATATCAAGTTCTCTATTGAAGAGGAGAAGCTGCCATGTATCAACATCCTGTATCTAACCATTCATATAGGAGGAAATGGTTCCAAATTTATGGTCACCGCAAGCTAATGCACACAACAAAAAGACGATTTTTTCTCTACCCAAGGAAAGGAGGAAAAATGTGTCTTTACAAACCAACTTAGCAATGATTGTCTACCCACCCTCCTAGCATTAGTTCACTTCCCCAACAATCCCATAGCGGGGAGCGTGCAGGGGCTCAGTCCTCGCACCTACCGCCCATTTTAAATCTAAAAACTAAAACTAAACTAAAGCTCATGAAGTCACACAAATGTACAGGGTGGGTCACGGGAATTGGGCCAATAACAAAAAGGCATAAATATGGATATTTTAGGAGTACAATAATTTTATTTACATTTTTTTGTTGAGAAATATCTGCAATTTCAAGTTTTAAAAATTACATTGCGCAAATGGTGTCCATCTTTTTTTATAGTGTAACGATTTATATTCTTTGTAAATAATTTATAACAATTGTTCACTCAAGTACGCTGTCTTTGTTCAAAAACTTACACAATCACAAGGCAGAATTCACGGTTGTAAGGCGGTTGTCGCACTATTTTATAACATGGCCCAATTTATAACACGAAGCGTCTATATTCAGACTCTAAACTGAACTGAACTCTGCAGCGTTCCTTGGTCCCTTTTATGCTCGCCCTCTTGGTCAAGAACCTTCTCAAATCTTCCCTGGTTCTGGGAACTCGACGTGGTGTCTCGAGCAAACGGGAAGGTTCCAGCCAATTCAACACGACGCACAAATGTTCAGGAGTGACCCTCCACAGGAGGCCTTGTAATGCTGGTCGCCCATACTGGTGCAGGTGTAATCTTGCAACAATAGCATGAAGCAAGTCGATCCATGAAGTTATCGTGAACGCGCTGCAACAATGGTTCATCAGTTGATGCAATGTTTTCTCTTATTGCATTCTTAAGTTTGTCCAAAGTTCGTGGTTTTGATTCAGTAAGGCTGGAACTTCAACTCACGTTTGATGATATGACGAACAGCCATAGGGCCTGAGCTTGTTAGCGCACCATACGTCCTGGACTCTGAAGAACAGCTGCTCTCACCCTCTCCACATTCTCTGGAGTTGTAGCAGTACGAGTGGGGCCCGGTGGTTTTTTTTTTTTTTTTTTTTTTTTTTCATAATGTTTCCAGTTGTTCTAAAATCATTGACCCACCTCATAATGGTTTTCCGATTAGGAATAGCACCATGACCTTCAATGTTTAAGCATTGCCTGAATGCACGCTGCGCCGCCAGAACTGATTCATTGCTCCTCACAAATTCGTCGTATGCAAACACATGGTGAACAACACCCCACTGCTCCATAGTGTTTACTAAATGGCATGGCCTGACGGTTCGAATGAGCTCTCCCCAACCTCCCTACTCCTTTCTTGTTCGGAGAAAACCCCGCCTACCTTTGGCCCTATTCCTGTGACGCACCCTGTACAAAACGGGGCAAGGACACATAAATGAATCAACACGAAGATTCGCAATTTATAATTGGTGTAGAACGGCGTTGAATGGATGCGCTTCTATTCCTGAACCAATGAGGAGGAATGCAGCAAAAATGCAGGAAGCGTCGGTGATACCAACGCCGCTACGTCTGTCGCAGAAAGACAAACTATCAACCTTCCTCTGACTGATATGCTCGTCGTACAACAATTTTTTAGGTATTGTTAGATTTGCACAAAAACTCCCCTCTCAACTTAATTTCGGCACTGGCCCACTTGGTTATGTGGGAGTGTAGGCCGTTCTCTTCTGAGTGAGGATTAGGTTGAGGCTGCATGTAAAGCAAGGACTGCGTTTTGGGGTAGTATTTTCAACTGCCTGTGGGACTTACAGCTTTTGCCTCGGAAAAGGCAAGAAATTCAAATCGAGTTGAGCATGCTTCTTTCCCGCTCTGCCCGCCATGTTGTGGTTGATCTATTACGAGTAGTATCTAGATGGTTTCTAGATGTTCTCATCTAGTGCCTGCACACGGCGGTTTTCGTATGAAACGTTTAAAATACAGTCCTCCACTGTTGACCTAGAGCCTAAAAGCATCTGTGGCTACAATAGATTCCATATTAGGATAGGAGGGGTTTGGATCATTTTAGGGAGGAAAAGTTGGGTTAATGTCTCTACTTATGCTATCTAATGGTGGTTGATAAATGATACAGCACAATTAATTTATTCAGCGGAATTTAAATTGATTGCACGTCAACCTAACCATGTTCTGCTACCAGAAAATGTTCCTTTAATTGATCTAACGACTTGACGCAGGGGTTGTGGTTGAGTAAATGATCTCAAAATTAATTTAACAAGACTTTTAATAATGATGAAAATAGTAATAGTAGTTTGGGAGAAATTATGAAAAGTGGAAGCGTGAACGGGATTTGTTGAAACGTTGATCGTAGGGATGGCGATGGGAAGAAGGAAATGGATTGGTCTGACCTTGATGGTGATGGAGTTTGCTTCCGGTGTAGAGAAGTGGTCGGTGCGCTAGAGAGTAGTCAAGTTTTCTTGGACGTATCCAGAATTCGGAGTGGGTTCTGGCTTCTCGGACGTATCCAGAATTCGGAGTGGGTTCTGGCTTCTCGGACGTACCCAGAAGTTGGAATGGGATCTGGCTTCTCGGACGCACCCAGAAGTTGGAGTGGGTCGTAACCTTGGAATGATGACCGATACCGCGTTAAATTCGGCACTCACGTCTCGGTGAATTTTCGCGAGTGTAGGAGGCATCCGATACCGATCAGTTGTGTACTTGCCATGGCCGTGGAAGAACAAAAGCGGCGCCGAGCTAAACGATCGTGGCGCCGGTCAGAGTCGAATACAGCACATTCCACTATCTAATATTTCCCGTAAATAAAAGAAATAATAACAAACTTCGAATAACTGATTTACCTGCAATAACAAATTTCGAACTCTAATAAAGAATTTACTAATACCAAACACAAGCTGCTGAAGAAATGAAGGAAAAGTACCCAGCTTCAGCAAAAGCTATGTTTGGACGGCTGCCCAGGCGGTCATAACGAATCAAATCCGATTTACCCAGCCTTGAGTCCCTCCATGTGCCTAGACAAGTTTTATCAACTTCTGCAGTCAGGCTTGAACTCCACGGGTTCTCATAGTGCACTCGCCTGAATTTTCTGAGGGATATTTGACAAACGTCCAACCTAGATCAAAAAATCTCAGGAAACTACTCAATTTACGGGTTGGACAACTTATGCTCTTCACATGTGAAGATATGCCTCTTCTGAAATGGCCTCTTGGACCCTTATTGGCTGTTCATAATGGTGACGATGATAGACCTGTGTGGTATCAAGACCCAGTCTGGTACCTTGCAGTGAAGAACAGTTCCTGTGAACGGTCGGAGCTTAGGTTCACCAATCAGACGACGTCATTATTAGTTAAGTTAGTCTCCATTCTGCTACTGCCTCCTTAACATGTCTCCTCGTTTCATACCGTTAATTCACATTGTTCTCATTGAAACATGAAGTATAATTCATCAAAAGTGAGTCAGTATACTTCCTTACTAATTACCTCAAGCCACAACATACCTACTGAAGAGGTTTGACCATGATTTGTCCCGACAAAACGTAAGAATATGTACCTAGTGCATGTGCTGTCTCAAAGTGCTAATTACAAAGGCTCAGTCTAATCAAGTGCAGTGATTACCAAATTTTGACAGATACTGTGACCCATCAAAGCCATTAATGTCAAATTCATGTTTAACTGAATAAATATTTATTGAACTCAACTAGTTCACGGCCGGCGGCGTGTTCAGTCTAAGCGATTCGAATTGAATTGAGCGCGATTCTTTCCCACTCAACCCGCCATGTTGTGTTGGCTCCTATCTAATCGTATTGTGATGTTTTCTGGATGTTCTCATGTGTTGATTTGTTTACCTGCACATGGCGGTTTTTTATAAAACGTTTAAAATATAGTCCACATTTTTCTGTTTTATGTACAACAGCTGACAATAATAATTTGAACTTTGTGGAACTTGAGGATACTGCTTGAATACTGTACTAGAATATTGCCCCCTGCAAAGGAATTATTTTCCTCCAAGGAACTTTTCCGTCTTACACATCTTCTTTCCCCGCTTGTCATGCGTATTCGTCTTACCCATTTTTAATCAATCCGGCTCTTCACATTAGGTTACCTAGAACACAAAACGAATTGTAGTATTCACGACAACATTAAATATCCAATAAACTTCATGACAGCAATATATCTAAATTTTAATTAAACTGTTCTCCTGAGCATCCACCTTTTGATTATGTGTAAAGATCGATTGTCCTGATGGTGTTCTTCCCAAATGTTCAAATAGAACACTAGCCAAGTGTTTCGATGCTGAGGAGTAATCAGTTTCAGTCTATCTTCTGGCTGGCTTTAAATCCTTATGGAAGTTCTTTAATTCTGGCAAGAATTTCTCTGCCAACTCCAGGTACGAGGGTCGTTCAGAAAATATGTTCCGATTTGGTCTGTAGGGCGGTAGGAGTGTTTTTTGCCAAATCCGGCAACACCGCTCGAAAGAGGAGAGGTGGGGGAATATATTATAATCATAATTGTTGTCCCTCGTTACTCGCCATACCTTTAGCGTCGTTGTGTGTATAGGGTCTTCAAATACCACTATTCAATTTGGTTTCACTGTACCGCAACTAGGCAGCGACAATTTGATTAGTATTACCATTTGGTTTTTCCATGTCGTTCCTTCCCATTTTTGATCCTTCAATCAACCCTTACCGTTGACCCCCAAACAACCCCGATGCAACAACATCGTTGGTAGGCATTAGAGACAACATATTAGAGGGGCACGTGGTGGAAACTACGAGATAGTGATTAGTAATACGAAAGCCATGGAGGCTTATACAGTTGCTGGATATTTATGCATAAACATGGACGGCACTTTTCGATATTGCCCCTTGTTTTGAGGTCTTGCGCAAACTACAAGCGGAGGTGTATTCAAAGCTGCACTCGATAACTGAAGGGAAAATACATCATCCAAAGGCCGACATCGCTAAAAAGCAGGAGTGGATCACACAAAACATAACAAGGCGTAAGGACGGCGAAATTTCCACTTACAAATATATGAAAAAATTGTCCTTCAAGCTCCGGCCTCACTTTGACGATGCTTTATGAACTAACTTTTTCAAAGTAACCTGACGACTCTTAAATTGGGACGATAGACGGACACAGTAGATTAGCTTGACGACTCCCACATAGTTTGGGTGTGAACGCTACATTCTGTTTTCACGCAGACATTGCAAGACTTGTGAGACTGGCTTACCCTACAGCCCCTGATGACTTTTTGGAGCAGCTTGCTGTCCAGACTTTTGTAGATGGAATCAGGGACAGCGAAACTCAGCAAGCATTGAGACTCGCACGACCAAGGACTTTGTGCAAGGCCTTAGCGCATGCTTTGGAATTTGAGGCTGCAAAGCAAGCCTCTCACCTGAGCGGAGCACGTTTGAGACAGGTAGTGGAAGAAGAAAAAGAAGATCTTGTTGAGAGTGTACTAAGGCGTTTGAAGCAAGAGCCCAATTGGAAGGACCTCAAACGACAACTCAGATGCTGGCAATTGGGGGAGTCCTCTCTCAGTTACAAGACGGGCAAGAAAAGGAGACCTTGTCTGAACAACTGCGGCCACAGCTCAATACCGGACCAGCAAGAAGAACACCTACGAATGACCAGTTTTCCTGGGTGAGTGGCTGCCAGAGCACTTGCAGGAGCGGCAAGCAGAAGACCAGGAGCTAAAGGATCTTCTGGATTGGAAGAGAACCAACAGGAGACCCAGTTGGCCAGAAATTAGACATCGTAGTCCAACTATAAAAACCTATTGGGCGCAGTGGAACTCTATCATTCTGGAAGAAGGAATCCTGAAACGTCGCCTGGAGAACAATGATGGTACTAAGACAAGGACGCAGATCATTGTTCCACAAAAGTCGGTTCCCTTGGTTTTGGAGCATCTCCATGATGGAGCATCAGGAGGACATTTTGGCATCACAAAAACGCTACAGAAGGTTAGAGAGCGTTTTTACTGGGTAGATAGCAAACAATCTGTCAAAGATTGGTGTAAGAAGTGTTTGCTATGTAATGCCGGGCAGGAACCAACTGTGAAACCGAGGGCAAAGATGCTGCAGTACAATGTGGGAAGCCCAATGGAACGAATAGCCAGTGACCGGATGAAGATTGGATACGACATAAAGGCAACTGAGGTGGGTTTCCAAGCAGGCGATCTTGTCTGGTTCTACAATTCGCGTCGGAAGCAGGGACTATCGCCAAAACTCCAGAAGGATTGGGAAGGGCCCTACGAAGTCATGAAAAGAATCAATGATGTCATCTACAGGATTCGAAGAACTCCAAGAGGGAAACCGCGAGTGGTAACATCATAATCGGCTGGCAGCATTCGTGGATAGTTAGATAGGAAGACCTATCCAGGACAGTGACTACACCATCAAGTATAAAAGACCCGGCAACCCTGGAGTTCAACATGTTCATGAAGAACTATGGAGGGACTAGCAAAGCGAGATTTGGAGTCACCAACGAAGTGCGTGAGAACCTTTTTGCCGTTGGAAAATATAATGCGCTAGCACACTGTGTAGCTGCCAACCTCAAAATGTCGAGAGGAATTGCCAAAATATTCAAGAAGAAATATGGTAATGTCGACCAGTTGCAGCGGCGAAATCCACGCATTGGAAAAACATTGTCACTGAGGATAGCCAACCAGCTAATAGTCTATCTTGTGACAAAACAGTCTTCCCACCAGAAGCCAACCTACAGGACTCTTTGGGATGCGCTACTTGCCATGAAGAAGCTGCTCATTAAGCAGGGAATGAAGAAGTTGGCAATACCCAAGATTGGTTGTGGCTTGGACCAATTGGATTGGAGGATAGTCCGTAACATGTTGGAGTTTATTTTCCAAGGGACCCAGATTGAAGTGCGGGTGTGTACCTGGAAGCCACATGGAAGAACTGATGTGAAGACTGTGGACTGCTATTTCTACCGCCAAGGCAGCTGCAAGAATGGTGATAAATGCCGCTATCGACATGGGCCCAGTGATGAACAGATGCCCAAGATTGTTCTGGGACAGAACAATTCTAAGGAGGGGGCAGTGTTGCAAGATTCCCGTCAAATGGGCTGCCAGCGTCACAGGGTCAACGATCTGTGGAGGGCTAAGGACCGCTCTCGAACATTCCCGTCTGCTCGAGACAACACGTCGAGTTCCCAGAACCAGGGAAGGTTTGAGAAGGTACTCCACCAAGGCAGCCAGTATAAAAGGGACCCAGGAACGCTGCAGAGTTCAGTTCCAAGTCCAAATATAGACGCTTCATGTTATAAATCGTGCCGTGCCATGTTATAAATAGTGCGACAACTGCCATTACAACTGTGAATTGTACTTTGTGATTGTGTAAGTGTGTGAACAGTGTATTCAAGTGAACGATTGTAATAAATTATTTACAAAAAACATAAATCGTTACAAATCTTTGTCATATTTCTCTACCTCGAGTCTTGGTTCCTTTGGCCAGCATGCCTACCTACTAGAAAATATCTAAACTCGCTGATCATCAAATCTTATAAGACATCATACCAGCAATTTTCGATTATATACGTAACGTACATTAAGCTCGAAAGAAGTCGTTGTATTGTTAGTAGGTAGGTACTGCCCTGGGTAGGGGCCATTGTGTCCTGTATCGTTTGCTAATGTAAATACTGTTTGATAAGCATTGTCGTTCGAGTCAAACCACATCGAACTCTTTTCTGAACACAGGGCTTACGCTGGAGTTAATAATGTTCATAAAAATACGCTTATTTTATAGACATTAGGTACCATGATCAGTTTCTATGAAAAATGTACCCGAGTTGTCCTCTCATAATGTGTGATGGAAAACATATTTTCATGTGACTGAGTTCAAACTGGACGGATTAGAAATTGATACTTTTTCAAATTGTGTACAATCACGTTATTGGGATACTTCCGCTGTTGATAAATATTTCGTCCCTGCTGTGATTAGATTTAGCATTAATTTATTTGGTTTCCGTGTATAGAGGCTTGCTTTTTCTCTTACCTAATTTATTCTATAAATAAATAACTTGTTAAGAATTTTTTTTGCAATTTTTCAAATTGCATTTCGTTGATCTATATTGTTCTGCAAACATTTAACCAGTGGTAGCGTTGATGATTCGAATGACCATAGAAAAACCCTTCCTCTTTCCTTCTCAGAAAAATTCAAGTGATGGCGGTAGTCAGGAATTAATTTAGACCCTCGGTTTTCTCGGCCATTTTTGATCAAAAATGGCATTGTGTTCGGCACATTACCCTTATATGTGCGCTACGGTATATATATATTTTTTAAATGTAAATTTCAATTTATGGAAATCCTTATTAATTTTAAAATGCGCATTTGAATGGAAATGTTACCACAGTTCAGGTTTATATCGGACAGAAGTTGTTTCTCTCCATTGTTGCATGTTGTCGTTAAGACTTATGTTTTATGTAGACGATTTTTGTTCAAGTTCTAGCTATTAAACGCTGACGTTTTCTCAAAACCATGATTTTTTCCCACATTGGGTGGGGTGAGAAAGCTCCACCCTAGTCCCATATTATATTACCATCAATCATTCCATCGCGGCCTTAGTGCGTTTTCAATTACTTGCCAATGTGTATTGTCAGTGTAAAAAAATATGCCACACAGAGCTTCGCTTAATGCGGCATCCTCGATGTGGCTCACAAGATTATGGAGGACTCATTCTGTCGATTTACTCGTAGGATGCCTGCAAATAATGAAGAGCATTTAGATGAAGTTTAAAACTCGTTTACGGATGTTCAGGGAAGGTACTATAATAATAACAATAAGAAAATTCAAGTAAAACCATTCATTTCTAAAAAGAGGGGAATGATGACATTAAAAAACAATTCTCAATAGGAGGCATATGCAATCAAATTTTTATGTAAAAATAATAGACCATAATTCTAAGTGATAGAAATGAAGGCCACATCTATTCACAATAGTTTTTGAGCGTGAGGCGTGGAACAACGTTCATGGACTGTAACTCTTGGAAGAGCAGTTTGCAGGCATAGGGAATACGTGTTGTAGACACTGAAGCACTGCTCTTACACCCGTGACACCTGCGCATATTAAAGGAGAAAAGTAGATTAGGAACGACTATACACCACATACCGGGCACAATATACCCATGGAGGTCGCAGCGCCCAGGGGCAGTACTGCCCTCTGCCCTCATCACAAAGGAAAAAAAACGAACACCACATGAAACAACCCCGTCGTTTGTGCTCTATTTTCTACACAATATTTTCAAGAATTTCCTGCTTCCTTACCATCCTGAATAAGCCAGCTTTCCACACAAATTACAGACGTCGACGTCGAAGGCATCACTGGATACCATCTGCCGCTCTATTAGGAGCATACTGAAATTAGATGAAGATAGGGATGAGAGAAGCGAATTTAACGAATTGTTGGGAAGCGTGGTAGAGAGAGTGGAATGCGTACATTATGAACGATTAGCATGAATGGTCAAATCGTAGCAGTTTCTTCAACCTAACCAGAGAGTACTTTTATACGTACATCGTGACCCCAACTTTTATTGACACACTGAGCTAGGTGCTGCAGACGCTCCATTCAGTTGAAGGCGCAAGCGCAGGTAGCGCTCCAATCTATGAATTTGACACAGGTGGTTTGGATTCAATGCCATCCTTCTCCCCCAAAGATAAATAGATACGAGGTCGCAAATAATTTTTTTTTTTTTTTTTTACATGTTTTATTGCACCAAGTAGATAACTTATAAGCAACATTTCTGTGATAGACTAATACTAACAACTGCTTTCAGAATAAGATACATAACTTTATTCTTAACAAGGCTGTTGAATTGCTTGGGGCACTCACACTAACTGAACCAGTTCATGCGGTTTTGTTCTTTTCAGTCTTCTGAGTAGGTCATTGGTATCAAGAAGGCAGACATCTTTGTTTACATGACTTTGGAGCCTCATAAGGTGATTGATGGCTTGATTTCGTATTACTTCATCGACAGATTCGATCTGTAGCTCGTAATGCAATCTGTCATTCCGGAAATATCTGTATGCGTCAACGCAGCACCGCAAGACATTATTCTGGAACCTTTGAATAATGCTGCGATTGCTTTGGGCGGTGCATCCCCACAGTTAAGCACCATAAGTCCAGACGGGTTTGAGGACTTGTTTGTACAGAATGAGCTTGTTATGGATCGACATTTTGGACTGCCTCCCCATTAGCCAGTACATTTTTCGAAACTTAATCACAAGCTCAGCTTTTTTATTTTTGACGTGGGACTTCCATCTTAGTTTGGCGTCCAGCGTCATTCCAAGATATTTTGCTTTGTTGGCGTGTGGGATTGCCTTGTTATTGAGGTATGTCGGTAGGTAGTTGATCCTTTTATTCGTAAAATCAACATTTACTGACTTTGCCTCATTCAGTCTAATTCTCCATTTACTTGTCCATTTGTGAAGAAGGTTAAGGGACCTATTGAGCTTACCAACAGTCTCATTGTTCGTCTCTCCAACGACCAGGATGGCTGTGTCATCTGCAAACGTATCAGTGGTGTTCTCTTCAGTTTCTGGCAGATTGCAAGTGTAGAGCAGGTACAATAGTGGGCCCAGTACACTGCCTTGTGGCACACCAGCCTCGATCCTTGTAGTTACAGAGAAAGCATCCTCCTGTTTAATTCTGAAGTAACGATCAGTTAAGTATGATTCCATGAGATCTGCATAACATGCTGGGAGTAATTAACGTATTTTATGTATCAAGCCTTCGTGCCAGACTTTGTCAAACGCTTGCGTGACGTCGAGAAAGACGGCAGAGCAAACCTGCTTTTCCTCTATCGCTCTTTCTATGATGCTGGTAATTCTGTGGACTTGATCAATTGTCGAGTGTTCTTTTCTGAAACCAAATTGGTGCTTTGGAATCAATTTACGTCTTTCAATTTTTCTAATAGTAGTCTTTTGCTTATAATTATACTTCGGTATATCGGAAAGTGGTCACTACTGGCATCAGGCCCTTTAGGGTCGCGAGTACAACGTCTTTAAAGGCTTATCGACCGCAATGGTCGCTAAGCTGTTGAAGAAAAAAAATAATAAGGTGTGCAGTGGTAACACTGTGCCACCTTCTCCCAGCATCGTTACCCTCCTCTGGTCCGCCATTGTCTTTTTAGTTCGCTTGAGTAAAACGTCTCCTCTCAAGATATTCTCGTTTCGACCGGGTTTTACCCTTTTACTTATATTTCTTTGTGCGCCGACAGTTTCGTTTCGCGATTGTGCGATAATTTAATTTGTTTGCACAACCAGTGGTTGTTGTGTCGGCGATTTATCACGGCGTGTGTTGTGCCGCTTTTTCAATCGAGGTTATTTTTCGTTCGCCCCGAGTTTTTCTGTTTCAGCGGGTGGATGTCACCCAAATCTCCACGTTTGGAGATTCACCATCAATCTCTGATGGCTGTTTGGTCCCATCTTTCGGTTTCCGGCCATCGTGGCCAAGTGCGCGACCGCGAGGTTCGAGCGTCATGCCGTCGTCACCAGCGTATTTCACGCGAAAGATCTCGCTCTCGTAGAGCGAGTCACCGTTGACGTTGCCGTTGTCGGTCGTCCTCTTCGGTGTCGCCGTCGTCCAATGAGACTTCGGGATCGCTGCCATCGCCACCCAGTTGCCGCCAGTTGGCAGGCTCTCCCGTTCAGTCGGAAGGACCAAGGCCAGTTCTGGAGGGAATTCAGTGGCTTATAAGCGGCAGTAACGGTAAGTAAGTAAGATCAAAGTGCCGCGTCCGGATGTTGACTCGGCTATTGTCGCAGAGTTGGCAAAAGTGCAACGCGAGGGGCTTCCCCTGTTGGCCTACACCTCCTTGAGGGATAGGTATGTAGCGTTGCCACATTTTCCCGAGTTCACGGCTCCCGTGCTCAACTCTGCAGTGTCCGCTATGATCCAGTCCTCCTCAAGGGAGCGGGATCGGTCAGTTGCTCACCAGCAGGAGCTTCTCCTGAGCTTGGTGCTGGCCTCAGTGTAAGGGTGTACCCTATTGGGTGACCAAAACCGCTTTGATTGGGCTGACGTCCAACGTAGAGGTAGACTGGCAGATCTGGTCTACAATGCGGTTTCCATTGTCTCAATGTTCACGGCTTCCGTGCTCAACTCTGCAGTGTCCGCTATGATCCCGTCCTCCTCAAGGGAGCGGGATCGGTCAGTTGCTCACCAGCAGGAGCTTCTCCTGAGCTTGGTGCTGGCCTCAGTGGAAGGGTGTACCCTATTGGGTGACCAAAACCACTTTGATTGGGCTGACGTCCAACATAGAGGTAGACTGGCAGATCTGGTCTACAATGCGGTTTCCATTGTCTCAGCCAGCATATTTTCCGTCTGTCAAACACCCGGAAACGTCAGATTCTGACGGAGTTTAAGCCGTCCATTGCTGAGCGGGCCATGAAACAGCCAGTGGGCCCAAAATCCTTATTTAATGACCAGCTGGGTTCCTGGGGCCAGGAGGCCCAGGCCCAATCAACGACAGTTCCCCGGCCTTCTGTAAAAGCGGGCCCAAGCTTCTTGGCCGCTTCTGCAAGATCGGGAAACTCTTTGCGCCCTGCCAAATCTGCCTGGCCGGCAGCGCTGACGGGCCAGGCGACTTGCAACAAGCGCCCAGTGCAGCGCCAGGATCGTTGCTTGGGACGGGACAGGCGTCCTTAGACACGGTGAGTTTTAGTCCTGGTATTCTGGCTAATCGGGTACATACTTGGGCTTCTCTGGTCAAACCAGGTAGTCCTGTACTTGAATGGGTGTGCGGCTATCGTTTTCTCTGGCGCAAGTTGTCGGTGCCGTCTCCAAGGTCCTCAAGGCCTCTTAGGCATCGGGACCGCAATTTAGCTTCTAAGATTAATGAGCTTTTAGCAATGGGAGTTATCACGAAATTCCCCCGTTCTGGACCCAGTTTTCTGTCGCCCGTTTTTCACTGTACCAAAGCCAGGGTCGGTTTATTGTTAATCTTAAGCAGTTGAACTCTGATGTTCAACAGGTTCGTTTTAAATTGGATCACCACAGAACGGTTTTAAATTTTTTGGAACCCCACATGTATTCAGTTGTTATTGACTTAACAAATGCCTTTTATTTAATCCCCATACATACTTCTTATAGGAAATTCCTGGTTTTTCCAGTTTGGGGACTGCATGACCTGCCTGCCAATGGGTCTATCAACCTCTCCCTACACCTTTCATAAGCTGATGAGGCCAGTGGTGGCTAAATCTTTAAACAGACGGGGTGCGCATCATTAATTATCTAGATGACTCCCTCCTGATAGCTCCCTCGGAGGCAGAGTGTATACTGCCTAGGGACAAGGCGCTTTGCTTTTTCCAGGGTCCAGGCCTGGTAGTCAACCAGGCAAAGAGTAGGCTGCTTCCATCTCAACTCTTCACCTTCTTGGATTTCAATGGAGCCAATGACTATTTCCCTGCCACAGAATAAGCGAGCGGATTTGCTCTCAACGTTGGCAAAGTGGTCTGACGCGCTGAACGGATCGATTCGGTCCCTTTCCCGCCTCCTAGGAAAGTTGGTGGCGGCGGTTCCAGCTACTGGTTTCAGCCGTCCGCACCTCCGCAATCTAGAGCGGGATTGTGTCTTAGCTTTGGCGGCGTCCCACGATAATTACGAGGCGCCCTGTTCCCTCTCTTCTGGTTCCCTCGAAGACATTCTTTGGTGGGCAAAGCTCTTCCAAATGCGACTGTGGGCATTGAAAGGGACTTCTACGATCACATAGTTTTTTTCCAATGCGTCTTTGGCGGGGTGGGGTGGTTTTTCCAAACCCCACCCGGTCTATGGTTGGTGGCTTCTGTCTGAGAGATCAGCGCACATTAACCTTCTCGAGCTTTGGGCCACGCTTCACGTGCTTCGAGCTCTAGCATATCGTTGGAAGTCGGCTTCGGTCCTTCTACGGCTGGATAATACGACAGCTGTTATGATCAACAAGGGGGGTAGTGTAAGGTTCCCCCACTTCTAGGAGGTTGCTTACTCTATTTGGGACTTCCGTGAGGCGCGCAATTGGCGTCTGTTTGCCTTGTACATTCATTACAAAATGTAATTGCTGATGTGGAATTGCGTCAAGCTAATTGGGAGTATGAGTGGGGTTGTCCCATGGAGTTTTTTCAGAGGCAGTTGCGGCCTTTGCCACACCCGGCATAGACCTCTTTGCTTCGACTGAGTTACACCATTGTTCAGTGTTTCTCTCCTGGTTTCCTCAGGATGGGTCATAGGGAGTAGATGGATTCACCCATGATTGGGCTCAAGGGTTTTTTTCTATGCATTTCCACCATTCGCCCTTATTCCACAGGTACTCAAAAAAGATTTGTAATGATAGGGCCACGGGGATTGTGGTTTTGCCCCTCTGGCTAGCTTAGCTATGACAATTTTGCATTCCATCATTGTGGGGCCTAATCATGATCTTCTTTTTTCACCTTACAGCAGTCTAGCCCGTCCATTGGCGTCCAGCCTGCGCCTATGATTGGCGGTTTCGTCTGGGGATGTTTTGCAAGGCAGGGCTACCCAGCTGATGTCATTGACACACTCGTGAGTTCTCGGAAAAACGTCTCGGGAAAGTTCTCGGGTACTATGTCTCAATATAACCTTGCGTACCGGCTCTGGCTGGCGTTTTGCGCTGATAGGTCATGGAACCCCACACAGATAACACCCTATACTCTTCCATGTTTTCACACCAATTGAATACGTCAAATAAGGGTTATAGTACTCTCAATTATTCTCACAGGTCTGCATTATCACTGCTGTCAGCTTCTGACGTGGGTGCTCATGCAGATGTAAAACGGTGTTTTGAAGCTGTTTTCCGGCAAAGGCCTACAAGGGCTCGGTACCAGACTTCCTGGGACCCTGCAGGGGTAATCCAGTACTTATCAGTATCCAATGATACTTATAGAATTTTCCTCACAACTAAGTTGGCGATTCTGTTGTTATTGTCATCGGGACAGCGTCTACAGACGTTGGCGTTGATAGAACGGAAGCTTATTGTTTTCTCTGACGCCGGTGCTACGATCTTTGTGCCAGGTTTTCTTAAAACCACTAGGCGCTCAGCTCACGCCCCCTCTATTGCCCTGCCTTTCTGTCCGGACTTGCCGGCAGTCTATGTACCTTCGGTCCTGCGCGCTTACTTGAACCTCACGGCGGACGCTTCGTCGCCAGTACTGTTTCTTACAGTAAAAAAGCATTTTTCCGCTGCCTCAGCGGCTACCATAGGCCGTTGGGTTAAGTCAGGGCTTGCAAGAGCGGGTGTGGATATTGGGGCCTTCCCGGCTCATTCCACGCGTCATGCGGCAGTTTCCACGGCAGCGCGTCAGGAATGCCCCTACATGCAATTTTCGCAGCATTGGCTGGTTGCCGCAATCGCACATGTTTGCTAGGGTTTATAACAGACTTCTTTCATTGCAGGGACAATTTGCAGCTGCCGTCCTTCGTCCGTCGATGTAGCGCCCTTCAGCTTCAGTCATTTCCGGCGGTCATCCCCCAATGACTCTTCAAATCACATTACGGTTTTTCTATTGCAATTCAGAATTTGGCTCCTTGCAGAGTACCCTTCCAATGCTTCACTGTTTTTGTGTTCATCTCTCGAAAATGTTTTCAACTCAAATTTAATCAGTCCACTTAATTTTGATCCTTTGCTTTAACTGCAATGGGCAATGAACATTTCCAGTGCTACACTGATACAGTTTCAAAAAATCTTAATTTACGGACCACAATGGACTGTTTCACTTCATGGCTGGGTTGCTCTTTGCTGCATATTTCTACATTGCAATCATGTAGATTTAAAAAAAAAAAAAAAAAAAATTAGCTTTCCCTTTGTTCCGTTTTGTGGCCAAAGGTAACAGCAATGCAAGGCGGGGGGCAGTTCCCTTTATCGCCCATTGCCACATGTAGTAGGGGTTGTGAACTTTTTCTTGGTTTACCCCTCCTTCTTTCTTCCCCCACTTTTTGTCTTGCCTCTTTTCCGGTGGACGGGTTTTTCTGCTTTTAACAGCTGCCAGTAGTGACCACTTTCCGATATACCGAAGTATAATTTACTGATCAGCCCACCTGATGGGCAGGCTGATCACAATTTTATTAGGTATAAGAGGAAAGTGGTCACCTACGTCCCACCCTGCATCCCAGACGTCGATGTTTCGAGGTCGTTCGGGCTGCCTCTGTTTTTTTTGTTTCCCCAGCCCAGCCGTCCACCAGGGGATGATCTTCAAACGTGCAATGGCGGACCAGAGGAGGGTAACGATGCTGGGAGAAGGTGGCACAGTGTTACCACTGCACACCTTATTATTTTTTTTCTTCAACAGCTTAGCAACCATTGCGGTCGATAAGCCTTTAAAGACGTTGTACTCGCGACCCTAAAGGGCCTGCTGCCAGTAGTGACCACTTTCCTCTTATACCTAATATAATTGTGATCAGCCTGCCCATCAGGTGGGCTGATCAGTAAATTTTTTCGAACAGTTTTGAGAAAACTGGTAGGAGTGATATTGGCCGATACGATGTTAGCTCATTCGCTGGTTTGCCAGGCTTCAGGATCATAATTACCTCTGCTATTTTCCACAGTTGGGGGACGTGGCGAAGTTTGATGCAGGCATTTATAATTTTCGTTATTTTAATGATTGTTTTACGCGGTAGGTGTTTCAGAATTTGACCTGTGATCAGGTCGTATCCTGGCACTTTTTTGGGATTGATATCCATTTGGATTATTCTTTGCACCTCTTTGACTGATGCCAATGGGATGTCAACCAGAGAATCGTGTGATTGGACATCTTCCAGAGGATTTTCATCCGGAGCTCCAGGGTTTGGTTTAAATATGCTTGCTAGGTAATTAGCAAATACATCAGCTTTTTCCTGATTGCTTCTCACCCACTTACCATTTGTCCCATTTCTAATGGGTGGAGCTTGAATTGTGGGCCTTTTTAGGTGCTTGGTTGGTTCCCACAGTGAGTAATCTGTGTCCCGATGATTCGTGAGAGAGGTGACAAAATCCTCGTTGGTAGTATCATTGATCTCCATGATCATTAGCCGGAGCTCATTCGCTACTTTCTTAGCAGCCCGGTGTGCTGGAGTTCGTGTTCTTTGCCACTTTTTCCTTGCTTTGCGCTTTTCTTTGATGGCATCAATTATTTCCTGAGGGTAGTTCAACCCTTTCAGCCTCATTTTGAGGGGTGGCGTATTTCGGCTCGCTACTCTCTGAATGTTGCAGACTAATTTCGATAATTCCCGGTCAATGTCTTCTCGACTGTCCAGATTGTCATTGAGGTCGACTGCTTGGTTTGTCTCAACCTTGAAGTTGTCCCATTTAGTTTGCTTATTAGATAGGGCCGGGTTGAGTGGTTTTTGGATAACACAATCAGTTAGTATGAGTATAATGGGTGAGTGGTCTGAGCTTAGATCCTGGCACTCTTCCACAACAAGATAGTTTGCCGACAGGTTCTTTGTGATGAAGAAGTCAATCAGGTCGGGAAGTTTTCTTGGGTCTGAAGGCCAATATGTTGGCGTTCCTGATGAGTGCGAATCGCAATTGTGCGTGAGCATGTATCAATGGAGTTCTCGCCCTCGGTCAGAGGTAATTCGTGAACCCCAGCATGTATGCTTAGCATTGAAGTCTCCTCCAATTATGAATCGGTTTCGTAACAGCCCGAAGGCCTCTCTGAAAGAATCTTCCTTAACAGCATGTCTCGGTGGTATGTACACACTTGCATCTATGGTTGAGTAAGAGGCCATTACCTCTATGGCGCAAATCTGGAACATTTCTGTTTCTACTTAGGTGTATTCATGATGGGAAAGGTTCTCCTTGATAATTACAGCACTGCCTCCACGTGCGCAATTGCTCGGGTGAAGTGCGTAGTAGCATTTATAACCACCTATTCCGCAATATGATTCCTTTGTAAAGTGTGTCTGACACAAGACAAATATCTATGTTATTTAACTCAAGAGCAACTTGGAGCTCATTCTTTCTATGGATGAGCCCATTGGCGTTCCAGGCCATTATCTTGAGCCACTTCATGATTATTTTTTAGATTTGCCTTGAAGTATTTTGCTCTCAAGCACTCCAATTCTTTTATTGATTTTGTGGAATCTTTTATCAATGCTCCTCTTTGCAGTTAGCGCATCGAGTATATACTTCATTGGGCTTTGTGCAATATTCAGTTTTATGGGATTTTCCACATTTCACACATTTTGGCATAAGGCCACAGTAGTTCTTTGTATGCCCAAAACCCTGGCAGTTTCTGCATTGGGCAACCATTTTTGGAGTTTTCAACTCCTCTCCTTTAATTTTCACCCCATTCAGAGATGTTATGTTATGAATTTTTTCGACATTTACTCCGTTTTGGAAGGTAAAAGTACACATATCAAGTGGATTTTTGGTTTTCCATTCAAGTTTGCGACTCACATTCACCTGACCAAAGTGAGGGTATTCAGCCAGAAAGTTTTGCTGGATTTCACTTTCACTGAGCGATTTGTGCAAACCCTTTATCATCACAGTGAATGGTCTGGTTTGCTTATCCTGGTATGCGTGAAATTTGCACTGCTCACTTCGAAGAAATTCGCTCAATGCTCTAAATCCCTCAGAATTGGCGGTATTAATTTTGAGTTGGTCATCTTTCATGACTGTGACTTTTGATTGAGGAGCCCGTTCTCGAGCTGCCGCTTCAATTAGTATATAATTTTCTTTTACATTATGTAAATAAATTGGAGGGGGTTTTGGATCTACTGGCGGTTTATTTTTAGTTTCTTTTTTACCTTCAGGGGCTTTCTTTGACAAATCGGGAGAATTGTTTAGTTTTTTCCGTTTTTTTGCCAGGAACAAGTTCAAATTCCTCCTCATCAGTATAGTATTGAACTATTGGTTCATCAATTATTTGGTTTTGAACTTCCACCCTGACATCTGCCTGGTTTTGGGTGTTTTCTGCCATTGGCTCATCTACTTGATTATCCTGCTGTCCCACATCATTTTTCGATAAGAGTTCAGCAATAATTTTCTGATCCTCCTTCATTTGAGAGACTGCATCCAACAAGTGCTGGCCCAATAAGCTGATGAAATTTTTACATTGATTAACTTCCTCTCGGTGGAACTTGCTGTACACTTCAGCAGACTGACCTGGAACAGGCATAGCCATCCGAAGTCCTTCTTTGGCAATTTCCGTAAGTTGATCCATTTTGCGATGGGTACCACGTCAGCGAGTTTCACGATTTCTGGGGCACGGCCAGCACCGCACCATCACGTAATCACTTTCGCGCTGAACGTTTGTTTAAAAACAGTCCGAGCTAAAGAACACCTTCCTCGACGGAGGTTGGAAGACAACTGCCAATAAATTAAGATGTGAAGTTTTCGCGAAAGTACATAACCGACCTAACTCGCAAATGACACAACATCCAACTATTTGATGAGGGACCGGGCCATTGATTTATTGATATACGGCCCTCTTTTTGCGTTTATGTATTTATTAATAGTAACGGAACGAGCCCAATTATATACAAAAATTTCGCATGCAGGCAACAGATAGTGTGAGGGGGGATGGCACATTGGTGAGAAGGGAGCAGAGGGAGGTCCAGAGCAGGTCGATGTGCTCAACCGACAGCACTTAGCTATTCTAGAAAGCTGGCAGAGAGGTCGAAAACGCTTGTTGGTGGGCAAGAAAGGCAGGACAAATATACTCGGGGCACCCGCAGGCCAAACTCGGCAAGCAACGATTGCGCATCAATGCGCTCAAAGAAAATGCCGTGAGGAAGAGGGGCAGGGCGGGTGAAACCGGCGACCCAGGGCACTATAATCCACGTCCTCTTGACGGACCCCCAGCTTGAACGCCAGGCAACGAAGGAACGCACGGTACACCCTGTTGAGCTAATCCACATGACTTTCATATGAGGGCACCAGACGAGGGATGCATACTCCAGGTGAGGCTGGACAATAGCCTGGTAGAGGGAAATGGGGCTTTTGGAAATTGAGCCTTTGCGTAAAGCGCCCTCTACATTCCAATCAGGGGAAACAGCTGCTTGGCAGACTAGGGAACCGCTTCATTCTGGGTGGGAAATTCAATGCCCGACACCTGCTGAGGGTCTCTTGCCTATTAAAACGTGGTGCAGGGGTTTGTCCCTGCTTACCATATTCTACATCACTTCATTCAGACGTTTCTGGCTCTCACCTGGCCCCATAACTAATAAGACAATCTCGTTCCATTTCACCCACTCGGAGTCCACCTTCGCGACTCTTCCCTTTGGTTGGTTGGCGAGTCAGTACAGCACGTGGTCCTCTGCTTCGAGCATGCATTTTGTCTTGAACCATGTGCTTCAACTTTTGGTAGTAAACCTGAAAAGTAAAGTACATATGTCCTGAAAAACAGCAGCCTTTCCTTGGCGTAGCTGTGAACACTTTTTACCAAGGAATCGGATTATTGGTTCCTATGCCAAAGGTCAAGAAAAATCCAGAAAAAAAGTCTAAATTGAAGAAAACACTGCAAATTCTTTCACGCGGGTTGGTTATTCCTTGGACCAGACGCATGGAGACTCATTTCTTCAACATGGGAAAATGGGGGAAACAGTGGGTATGGTGTGTCCTGAAATCATTCCCGGATTCAGCGTCCAAAATTTAGTGAAAAATGATACCCCACACGCCTAGGTACCAGAAATCTCGAAAACAAGCATTCAAAATGGGTAGATAGGCACCATTTTTTACCTGTAACCTCTTCCGGTGGGTGCCAATCGATCTGATACCCATTTTATTGGATTCAGCGTCCAAAATTTAATGGAAAATGATACCCCACACGCCTAGGTAGCCAAAAATCTCAAAAATCCATTTTTTAAAATACAAATTTTGGTCCAAATTTGGTCCGAGCGGGCTAAAAGTGTTGACACTAAAGTCGGGAATGGACCCCCCCTCTAAATTTTAGATTTTTAGAAAATTTTCTACATGCCTAAGTCAGCGTGGACGGCAGACGGCGCGGACATTCGACTTTTTTGATCCAGACACTTTTTTGAAACCCCAGAAAAAATTTTTGGGCCGAATCGGAGAGATTGAATTTTTTTATGAAAACATAGGTTGATTATCCAAGGAATAACTAACCAAAAGATTATGCGGGAATATCAGACTTACCGGACCAGAGTAAATGTATGCCTCTAATGGTTCACCGGTTAGCCCTGAATAGAAGAAATCTTTCCCTTGGTAATTGAACCCATTCTTGATCAACTCGTTGCAAATATCCTCCACTTTGGCACCTCCAAAAGCTGAAAAAGATGAACGAATATTGCCACTGTTACAGTTGATAGGTAACTGAATAACTGGTATCGGAGGAACGGTTCTTCTCTAACAGTAATTAATAGGAAATAAATTATAAGTTTCCATTCAACGATTACATGATTAGCATGTGTATGACATCACATTGGATAGTACAAATCAAGTTTTAACAGTCAGATCAATAATCATTTTTCTTCAGTCTCTTTGGTCACAGGCAGGTGGTTGATTGAATAGTAAGTTCTGGAGTTCCACGTTATGATCAGACTGAAGGAATCCGAAATGGCAACGGCCTGTTTCCCTGAGAACCTCTGTTATCGAGGTAAGAGTGAAGAATCGAGTTTTGGATGTACTGGGAGGACTCAACAACAGTCGCCTCCCAGTTGGCAAGTCCTGGATACTGGGTATTTGCGTAGGAATTTTTGGTTTATAACTAATGTTTGATGACTAATACAATTACACTTTGGAATTCCCTTTTGCAAATAGCTTGCTAAGAATGTATGAAAGTAAATACAGTAGGAGAATTAGCATATTGAAAGGGGAACGGTACCTTCAATTCCAGGGCCACGCTAGGCTCCTGGATATTGGGTTTGCTCTAATAAGGCTTGTTTTATGTGCATACGAGACTAGCGGGAATATATAAAGCAAGTCCCAATAAAACGAGTGTATTATAAGAAAAAACGAAATTAAGTAAAACTGAACAAAACAGGTATTACCTTTTGGTTGGTTATTCCTTGAATAATCAACCTATGTTTTCATGCAAAAGGTCAACCTTTCCGATTCGGCTCACAATTTTTTTCTGGACGTTTCATGGTGTCTAGATCAAAAAATCTGCAAATTCTTAAACACGGGTTGGTTATTCCTCGAATGGGAGAAACAGTGGGTGTGGCAGGTCCCAGACCCATTCCAATCGATTCAGGGTCCAAAATTTAGTGGAATATGATAGGGACACGCCTAGGCACCAGAAATCCTGACACATACAAAATGGGTGGATACATACCCATTTTGACCCATAACTTCTTCCGGTGGGTGCCAATCGTTCTGGGACACACATCATTGAATTCAGCTTCCAAAATCTAGTGAAAATGATACCCCACACGCCTAGGTAGCAGAAATCCCGAAAACACATATACAAAATGGGTAATAAATACCCAATTTGACCCATTACTTCTTCCAGTGGGTGCCAATTGTTCTGGGACCCATTTTAATGGATTCAGCGTCCAAACTTTAGTGGAAAACTATACCCAACAAGCCTAGGTAGCAGAAATCCCGAAAACACATATTCAATTCCCCCAAATTTGGTCCGATCGGGCTGAAAAGTTTCGAGGACCCGTCTCGGCCGGGAACAGACCCCTGACCCAAATTTCAGATTTTTAGAAAATTTTCTACTACCCAAAACGGCGCGGACAATGGACGGAGGACGGCGTATGGCATATGGCGGACGGACATTGACCTTTTTTGATCAGGACATCATGAAACGTCCAGAAAAAAATTTTGAGCCAAATCGGAGAGGTTGACCATTTGCATGAAAACATAGTGTAACTATTTATGTTCTTAGTAAATAATTTATTAACAATCGTTCACTAGAATACACTGTTCACATTCGTAACAATCGTTCACTTGAATAAACTGTTCACATTTGCGCACTTACACAATGACAGAATCACAATACACGGTTTTAACGCGGTTGTCGCACTATTTATAACGCGGCATGGCACGATTTATAACCCAAAGCGTCTATATCCGGACTCCAAATTGAACTGAACTTCGCGGCGTTTCTGGGCCCGTTTTATTCCTGCTGCCTGGCCAAGAACGTTCTGGAACCTTCCCTGGTTCTGGAAGGTTCCAGCCAATTCGATATGACGCACAATTCCTCGAAATGACTCCCTTAGCCCTCCACAGGTTGTTGATCTTTCGAGGCCAGCAGCCCATTTGACCGGCGCAGGTGCCAGCTCGCAACACTGCCCCCTCCTTAAAGCTGTTCTGTCCCAGAACAATCTTGGGCATCTGTTCATCACAGGGCTCATGTCAATAGCGGCATTTATCACCATTCTTGCAGCTGCCTTGGCGGTGGAAATAGCAGTCCACAGTCTTCACATCAGTTCTTCCATGAGGATTCCAGGTACACACCCACACCTCAATCTGGGTTCCTTGGAAAATGAACTCCAACATGTTACGGACTATCCTCCAATCCAATTGGTCCAAGCCACAACCAATCTTGGGTATTGCCAATTTCTTCATTCCCTGCTGTGCCGTGAAAAATTTGAATTCTCGCCTTCCCTCCCAATTCAAACTGAGCGCGGTTTCGCTGCCTTCTGTATTTTCATCGATTGCCACCCATCGATCTGTCCGGTGCTGCCACCTGAGCGAAGTTTTCCTAAACTAGCGTCTTCTGGCGATGTTATCAGCTTCCTCGTGCTTGTAGTACCGTACCGTTCCAATTCCGATGTTCCGATCTCGCTTTTGTTCTCCCGTTTGCCAGTTTTGCTTTCGGGTGCTCTAATTTTTCCGTCCGATTTTAATTCCGTTCGGCTTCATCGACGTCGTGGATGGTCTGCCGTTTATCGCCATCCGTCCCGCAGTTTCGGGTTACCGCTCTACCGCTATCGTCAATCGTCCAGGACATCGTGCAAGACAACTGGAAAATATCCCGTTCCGTCTCGTTCCCTATCCCGATCCGTATTGTTTCCCGTCTGTTTCCACCCAACAAACCGGTAGGACTAAAATTCTACTCTAAATTTCCACGGCTGTCGGAAACAGGTAAAATATATCGTAGCTGTATGTATGTATCTGTGCTAGCTAGCAGATAAAGACAAAGACTGCTAGATAGTCAAGTAACGTTTAATTTCCCTTTTCTAATTTTCTTTTCTTTTTGCAATTTATCGTCTACTGATTATACCTGTGACAAGAATACCCTGAGAAGTATCGGCTTTCGTTTCTTTCTTTCTTTTTTTTTCCTTAAACAGAAATAAATTTTATTCTTTTCTAGTTAATTCAAGTTCCTTCTTTCCCTATTCACATTTATTAAATATTGCTGAGGGTTCATCCCCACCTGTCTCTTGTCTACGTCACACTGCTTAATGAGCAGCTTCTTCAGGACAAGTAGCGCATCCCAAAGAGTCCTGTAGGTTGGCTTCTGGTGGGAAGACTGTTTTGTCACTAGATAGACTATTAGCTGGTTGGCTATCCTCAGTGACAACGTTTTTCCAATGCGTCGATTTTGCCGCTGCAACTGGTCGACATTACCATATTTCTTCTTGAATATTTCGGCAATTCCTCTCGACATTTTGAGGTCGGCAGCTACACAGTGTGCTAGCGCATAATCTTTTCCAACGTCAAAAAGGTTCTCGCGCACTTTGTTGGTGACTCCAAATCTCGCTTTGCTAGTCCCTCCATAGTTCTTCATGGACATGTTGAACTCCAGGGTAGCCGGGTCCTCTATACTTGATGGTGTAGTCACTGTCCTCGATAGGTCTTCCTGCGTCAAACTACCCACAAATGCTGCCAGCCGATTATGATGTACCACTCGTGGTTTCCCTCCCCTGCTTGGAAACCCACCTCAGTTTCCTTTATGTCGTATCGAGTCTTCATCCGGTCACTGGCTATTTGCAAATGGCCCCGGACTTTCTCATGGATATACTGGAGCTTGGATTTTAGAACGCTGACATAGTCCTCCCCAGCTACATCATCTCCAGGTTTGCTCCCAAACTCTAAGTCACACGGTAGTCTGAACTCCCTTCCAAACATTACCGATGCAGGAGTCTCTCCAGTTGTTTCTTGTACCGCTGATCTATAGGCCAAGGCGAACAGATGCAGGTATTGGTCCCAGTCTTTCTGGTGGTCAGAGACCACTTTTGCCAAGTATTTACCAGTTGTCCGATTCATTCGCTCAACCAGGCCATCCGACTGTGGGTGTAATGCTGTAGTCCTGGTTTTACAAATGCCCAACAACCTGCAAACTTCCTGGAATACGGAAGATTCAAAGTTTCTCCCCTGATCAGAATGCAACTCCAAAGGCATCCCAAATCGACAGAAGAACTCTTTAACCAAGACATCAGCAACGGTGGCAGCTTCTTGATTTGGCAATGGATAAGCCTCCATCCACTTGGTGAAATAGTCCATGGCCACCAAGATGTATCTGTTCCCTTTGTCGCTTTCTGGGAAAGGTCCTGCTATGTCAATGGCCACTCTTTCCGTTGGGCTTCCCACATTGTACTGCCGCATCTTTGCCCTTGGTTTCACAGTTGGTGTCTGCACGGCATTGCATAGCAAACACTTCTTGCACCAATCTTTGACAGATTGTTTGCTATCTACCCAGTAAAAACGCTCTCTAACCTTCTGTAGCGTTTTCGTGATGCCAAAATGTCCTCCTGATGTTCCATCATGAAGACGCTCTAAAACCAAGGGAACCAACTTTTGTGGAACGATGATCTGCGTCCTTGTCTCAGTGCCATCATCATTCTCCAGGCGACGCATCAGGATTCCGTCTTCCAGACTGATAGAGTTCCACTGCGCCCAATAGGTTTTTATAGTTGGACTACGATGACTAATTTCTTGCCAACTGGGTCTCCTGTTGGTTCTCTTCCAATCCAGAAGATCCTTTAGCTCCTGGTCTTCTGCTTGCCGCTCCTGCAAGTGCTCCGGCAGCCACTCATCTGGGATAATTCCAGTCCTTCGTAGGTTTTCTTCTTGTTGGTCCAGTCTTGAGCAGTGGCCGCAGTTGTCCAGACAAGGTCTCCTAGATAAGGCATCCGCATTTCGATGAATAGTACCAGCTCTATGCTCTGTGGTGAAATCATACTCCTGTAGCCTCTCAATCCATCTAGCCACTTGTCCTTCCGGGTTTTTGAATTGGAGGAGCCATTTCAATGCTGCGTGATCTGTTCTCAGGCTGAACTGTCGACCATACAGATACTTATGGAAGTGTTCGATTGATTTCACTACAGCCAGTAATTTTCTCCTTGTGACGCAATAATTTCGTTCTGGTTTAGACAGTACTTTACTGAAGTATCCAACTACCTTTTCTTGCCCGTCTTGTAATTGTGAGAGGACTCCTCCAATTGCCAGATTACTTGCGTCTGTGTCCAGAATGAAGCAATCGCCTATCTTTGGGTAGGCCAGTATAGGTGATGTGATTAGAGCCGTTTTCAACCTCTCAAAAGCCTCCTGGCACTCGTTGGACCAGGCGTACTCTCGTCCTTCTTCCGTTAGAGCTGTGAGAGGCTTTGCCACACGGGCAAATCCAGGAACGAATCTTCTGTAATAGGTGCACAGTCCTAGAAAACTTCGTAGCTGATGTTTATCTAATGGGACTGGCCAATCTCGAACTGCATCGATTTTCTGTGGATCCGTCTTGATTCCATTGCTGGATACAACATGTCCTAAATATGTGACTTCCTGCCTGAATATGTGGCACTTGCGATGACTCAACTTCAGGTTGGCTGCTCTAATTCTGTTGAACACTTCTGTTAAGTTCTTCAAGTGTTCCTCGAACGCCTTCCCCACTACTATTACGTCGTCCAAGTAGACCAGACACGTTTTCCATGATAGTCCACATAGGACAATTTCCATCAACCTTTCAAAGGTAGCTGGCGCGTTACATAATCCAAAAGGCATAACTGTAAACTGCCATAGTCCAGTGCCTATTGTAAATGCAGTCTTTTCCTTATCCTTAGGATCCAAGTCCACTTGCCAGTATCCACTCTTCAGATCCAACGTTGAAAACCATTGGGAGCCAGCCAGCGTGTCCAAAGTGTCATCAATTCTTGGTAATGGGTAGCTGTCCTTCTTGGTTACATCATTTAGTTTGCGATAGTCCACACAAAACCTGTTGGATCCATCCTTTTTCTTCACCAAGACTACCGGGGATGCCCAGGGACTACTAGATGGTTCAATGACCCCTTCCCTCTCCATATCGAGTATAATCTTCTCTGCTTCCTCACGTTTTGCCAATGGAAGCCGCCTTGGTGGTTGTCTGATTGGCTGTGCGTCACGGGTATTTGTTTTGTGCTTGACGATGTTGGTCCGTCCATAGACTATCTTTTCAGTCAGTCCGGGTAGCGTCACATCCTTGGTCAACAAAACTTGCACATCCGAGTCTTCCACACCACTGAAGGGCACTTCTTTGTCACCAATCTTCAGGACATCGTTCTTCATATCCAACTGGAAGCGATACTTCTTGATCACATCCATTCCTAAAATGACTTCTTCAGTGATGTCAGCAACTAGGACTTTGTGCTGTAGCTGCTTAGGTCCGATCCTGATGTTGAGTTTGGTAACTCCATGCATTGGGATTTCTTGGTCCCCTGCTGTTTTGAGGCGAATCAGTGCTGGTTTGAGCGCTCCTTTATTCTTGACAAGGGTCTTGTTAACTATAGTCCTAGTTGCTCCAGTGTCAATCAAAAACTTCACAGGACGTTCATCTACTGCGCCATCAACAAAGATGCTGTCATTGCTTAATGTCCCAGTAGTCCGGAGAACCAATTCTGGGGTATTGTTGATATGGGCCGACATATACCCCTCTTTGGCGACCCATTTTAGTTTTCCTTCTTATCTCCAATTTCTGCAGGTTTGGGGCATCTACGGCGAATGTGGCCTACTTCCCCACGATTCCAGCATCTGATTTGTCTTTTGCTGTCCTTCCAATTGGGTTCTTGCTTCAAAAGCCTTCGTAACCTTTCAACAAAATCTTCTTCTTCTTCAATTACCTGTCTCAAACGTGCTCTGCTCCGGTGAGAGGCTTGCTTTGCGGCCTCAAATTCCAAAGCATGCGCCAGGGCATCGCACAAAGTCTTTGGGCGTGCGAGTCTCAATGCTTGCTGAGTTTCACTTTCCCTGATTCCATCTACGAAAGTCTGGACAGCCAGCTGCTCCAAAAAGTCATCAGGCGCTGTAGGGTAAGCCAGTCTCACCAGTCTTGCAATGTCTGCTTCAAATTCCTGTAGAGTCTCAGTGGTCTTCTGGTTCCTGTTCTTTATCTGTGCATGGTAGACTTGTTGAAGATGAGCATCTCCGTATCTCATATCCAGCCTGGCAGTCAACAATTCGTAATTGTTCTGATGGCCAGCCGGTATTGTCTGGAGAATGTTCAAGGCTTCTCCACGCAATGCAACTATTAGAGCTGTTGCTTTGTCATGTTCGAGCCATCCATTTGCAACAGCTGCAGCTTCAAATTGTCTCTTGTATGTTGACCAGGGTACCTTCCCGTCAAATGTAGGTGGTTTAATTTTATTTCCTCTGGTTCCTGTAACCTGTTCTTCCTTGCCACTGTTGAAGCTGGCTTCTGCTGGTATATCCAGGTGCCTCAACTTTATTAGATTGCTTCTCTCTAGTGCTAGAATCTCATTCTTGACTCCATCTCGAATTTTGCTTTCAATTTCGTCTTTAACATGAGAGATCTTATCATAACTGCAGAGATCCTATCATCAACTGTAGAGATCTTATCATCAACTGCAGAGATCTTATTGTCAACTGTGTTGGACAATGAATTCAAATTGTCCTCCAGTCTGTCTACATCAGTTTTTATGTTGGCAACATCATTCACTATTTTATCTATATGACTCACCAAATTCTCTTCCAGTTTTCTGGTGTTTTCTTCTATTGGTTGGTTATTCCTTGAATAATCAACCTATTGTAACGATTTATGTTCTTAGTAAATAATTTATTAACAATCGGTCGAGTACCTTCCAGAACGTTGTGTTGTCTCAAACGAACGGGGAAGTTCCGGAATGTTCGAGACCCTTAATCCTCCACAGGTTGTTGACCTTGCGACGCCAGCAGCCCATTTAGGTGCGAGCTCGCAACACTGCCCCCTCCTTAGAATTGTTCTGTCCCAGAACAATCTTGGGCATCTGTTCATCACTGGGCCCATGTCAATAGCGGCATTTATCACCATTCTTGCAGCTGCCTTGGCGGTAGAAATAGCAGTCCACAGTCTTCACATCAGTTCTTCCATGAGGATTCCAGGTACACACCCGCACTTCAATCTGGGTCCCTTGAAAAATGAACTCCAACATGTTACGGACTATCCTCCAATCCAATTGGTCCAAGCCACAACCAATCTTGGGTGTTGCCAACTTCTTCATTCCCTGCTTAATGAGCAGCTTCTTCAGGGCAAGTAGCGCATCCCAAAGAGTCCCGTAGGTTGGCTTCTGGTGGGAAGACTGTTTTGTCACTAGATAGACTATTAGCTGGTTGGCTATCCTCAATGACAACGTTTTTCCAATGCGTGGATTTTGCCGATGCAACTGGTCGACATTACCATATTTCTTCTTGAATATTTCGGCAATTCCTCTCGACATTTTGAGGTCGGCAGCTACACAGTGTGCTAGCGCATAATCTTTTCCAACGTCAAAAAGGAAATTGAGGTTCTGGGTTGAAACGACTGACAGAGCTGGAATTTGATGATCTGTCTTGATGTGAGATGTGCAGAACCGGAAATTGAGGTTCTGGGTAGAAACGACTGATAGATCTGGAATTTGATGATCTGTCTTGATGTGAGATGGGCAGAACCGGAAATTGAGGTTCTGGATAGAAACGACTGATAGATCTGGAATTTGATGATCTGTCTTGATGTGAGATGTGCAGAACCGGAAATTGAGGTTCTGGGTAGAAACGACTGATAGATCTGGAATTTGATGATCTGTCTTGATGTTTTGATACGAATGAATGACTAAAAGATGAGTCATGCTGAGAGTGGATGTTGACAAAGTGCCAAAACGAAAATCCCTGGGTGCCTGGAGTGGATATTGAGCTCCAGGTGAGAGACGTGTGGCACTTGGAGATACGAATATTGATGGATTGATGGATATTTGATGTTGAAACGAAGGGGGCCCCACTGAGATGTTGATGTTGATGAGATGATGTAGATGTTGAATAAAATCGAGCTCGTGAGATGAAAAGGAATACTGATGCAACTTGAAGTAAGTAGATCATTTGAAGTTGAAAGGTTACCAGACCAAACCAAGAGGAGGGCATGCGCAATTGAGATTAAATAATAGACATACATAGCAGACCGGGTAAAACCATGATGATCCTGTGAAGTGTTCTAGACACAAAATAGTACATGAATAAAAAAACTTTTATAAAAACAACGTTTTTCATATGCACTAAAAAGTAGAAAATAATTTTCCTATGAGCCTGGCAGAATTTCTGAATAAATTGGTCACATTATAGTAACAGACTTTATAACAATTTCCAATTCTTATAAAACGAAAAACGTTGGGCGCATTTTGAATTATTATTATGAATGTTCATTTTAGAATCATATAAATATGAGATTTATATGAGGTAATACTAAACTACTGTTTATTTCTGACAATATATTAATTTTACAAATTATCTATGATAATTATTAATATAATTGAACATATGATTATACCTATTATTTATAAATCACTAATTGTAGAAATCATGATTTTAATGTTCATTTATATGAAAAATTTTGAATTCGTTAATGATGATTAGTATTATTGCATATGATTATATCAAATGATTTCTAATGTTCACAATTCAATTCCGTGAAACTGTATTAACTGAATATTATGTCAACTGAATTAATATAAAGAAATTTCATTTTATATAAATGTGAGCGTATTAGAAAGATCTTGATGTTTGAGTACATGCGCCCAACGTTTTTCGTTTTATAAGAATTGGAAATTGTTATAAAGTCTGTTACCATAATGTGACCAATTTATTCAGAAATTCTGCCAGGCTCATAGGAAAATTATTTTCTACTTGTTAGTGCATATGAAAAACGTTGTTTTTATAAAAGTTTTTTAATTCATGTACTATTATTTTCTACTTTTTAGTTTTGTTCGTTAGAAATTTGTAATCGTAAAATTTTATTGAAGAACCTCGATGAACAATGCTGATGTATCTATGGGGCACTACGACACCAATCCACCAATACAACATTGAGAAAACGTAGGCAAATCAGAAGGCTATAATAATTGTATTAAATTGATTATGAAATCATTGGACATGGCTGCGTAGTTTTGTGACTAAAGCAGGAACGTCATCAGTTGGTTGTGAACTGTCACCAAAAAAATCTACTGGTAGGCGTATAGAGTCTCCATAGAGAATCTCGGCAGGAGTGATGCCATATTCAGGAATGATGTACCCATCTTAAGCCCAAGAGGATGGTGGGCAAGTGTGTAACCCAATCTTCAGTCAATTGTGTTTTTAAATCTGATTTTAATGTACGATGCCATCTCTCGATTGCGCCATTTGCTGCTGGATGGGATGCGGTCGTGCAAATATGATCTACTCCGAGAATTGCAGTGATATTGTTGAAAAGTTGGCAGTCAAATTGTTTGCCACGGTCTGTTGTAATTCGTCGAGGAACTCCAAATCTTGAAATCCATGAGGAGACCAAACCGATAGAAACAGTTTCTCCTGTGATATCGTTGAGGGGGACTGCTTCAGGCCAACTTGAGAACCGGTCGATCATGGTTAGTAAATAACGTGAACCTTGAGAAAGTGGTAAGGGGCCAACAATATCCACGTTGATGTGTGCAAATCTTGACTCTGCAGGTTGGTAAGTGCCTACAGCACTAGCTGTATGACGCCATACTTTAGCTAGCTGACAGGGAACACAGGTTTTGGCCCAAAGTGTAACATCCCGTTTTAAGGATGGCCAACAAAAACGTTCTTGGACCATTTCAATGGTTGCAGAGATGCCAGGGTGTGAGAGCTTGTGGAGTGAGTCAAAAATTGGGCAGCGGAAATGCTCGGGGATAAATGGGCGCAGCTTCCCTGTTGAGGTTTCGCATTTCAGACTTTAACGTTTCGACGCCACAACGGCGGAATTTTTATTGAAACTCTAGCTATTTGTTCACCTTGGTCATCTTCAAGGCCGTGAAGTTTTGGTATTGTACCTGTAGCCATCCTGATGTGAACGAGAACGAAGTGCCGAGTTCGGGGAGATTCACCGAACGTCACAGATAAGAAATTTTTCAGGGGTCACCAATGTATCAATGGGGCACTACGACACCAATCCACCAATACAACATTGAGAAAATAATTTCTATTCGTTGTTTCGGGTAGGCAAATCAGAAGGCTATAATAATTGTATTAAATTGAATTGAAAGGTACGAATAAAAAGCTAGGTCAGTAAATAGAATTGTAGGCAACTGCTCAAAATTGGTTGCTAAGTTTAACAGCTGGTTATAAACAACAGGATATAGAATAATATGACCATGTGTTTTATTTGTTTATTCAACTGAAGTCACCCACACTGATATTCCCCCCGGCCCGGGGGGGGGGGGGGGTTATCCTCATCAAAGTATTATAATATTGCATTGTCATCTGGTTCTGATCTATATGTAAAGTTTCAGAACTATAGATTACCGATAAATGGTCGAAATTTGAGTTGAAAGATTTCGCGGACAAACAAGAAAGCCGGTTAAGAAAAACGTTTTAACGTTTTAAAAATCAACCCCTATGGTTGAAGCTAACGCAGGTTGAGAAGGAAATTCCCGATTTAAGACCTTCTAACTTGTGGATTTGGTGCTAGGGTGCTGTGGGATCAACTAATTAATCGATGCAGTCTACCTCGAGCATTGTTGCCCATTGTTTCCCAGAATACATGTTTTGTACTTAATATTTGCTTTATCCTTGAAATGAATAGATATGAAATGTGTTCTGATGGTTGGAGATGTATTACTGATGATTGTGGATACGTTGATGGATTGTTGATGAATGCTTATGGTTGTTGATTTGTAAGTTCATATTGAAATATTGATGAATCACGTGACCAACTTTTGAGGGTTAAACTAATTTACTGATCAGCCCACCTGATGGGCAGGCTGATCAAAATGTAGTGGACTAATGTTGTTTTTGATATTTACAGGAAATGTGAATGTTGGATAGAAATGGAGGAAAGAGAGTGTGTGATGGGATCTCATGCAGGTGAGTTTATTCAGAACGGACAACTTGAGATGTCAAAATGAAGTGGCAACTCAACATCTCGGGCAGGCTCTGGCCTGGAATGAAGAAACAGCAAATTGGCAAGGTGCAGAAAATGGGAGGTGCACAACCCAGAGAGAGAGAGAGAGAATGGAGAATCGACTAGACCAGATATTGAATGTTGGAAGCCAAATTCATCAATATGAAGGTAATGGGAACCAACCGCAACAAGAGTTTATTCCTCAAGGTACTCTATAGAGCAAGAGAGACGAGTTTTCTGAGTTCATTGAAAAAATGAAGTTCAGCGGATCAGATGACAAATTAGACGGAGAAGCAGATTTCTTTATATGGATGGCTATGTTGAGATCATAACTCCAAGCTCAGGGCATATTATATGTTATTGACTCCAAAGTGACAACTCCTGAAGGTGCAACAGACAAAGGGCTTGAAAGACTCTAGGATAAAGTAAACCATCTAATTCGTAGTCGAGTCTCTGATGATTTTGAAAACCTAATTATCAACTGTGAGAGCCTAAAATAGATGCTTGTAGAACTTGAGAATGCCATCACTCCAATGTCGAGTAAGGAGTACAGCTTGCGTGTCCACTTTGGAAACATGAAACATGACAAAGGAAAAGAGATAGCTCTCCAATTCATACAAAGATATGACACACACACCACATGAAGAGATGCCCAGATATTGAGATGAATGGAAAAGAAAAACGAGCAGGCTTTGTAATTGCAGTAACTGCTCACTCTGAGTCAATCAGATCGAGAGGGTTAGTGTGGGGGGAACCTGACATATGAAACAATGAAAGCTATGCTAGTGAGGAAGAACTCCGTGATTAAAAACCAGCCGAAGAGACACATTGAAGAATGAAAAAGCCTTCAACATTTACCAAACTAAGAATTTGTAAATAAAAGGCCAGGAGAAAATATAAACAAGAAGCACAGAGAACCTGAAGATAACGTGTTTTGATTGATTGATTGTTTTGATTTGTGCAAATAGTTCAACTGAATAAAATTTAAAAATAACTTATGAAGGGGACATAGCCATTAGCGGGAATGGAAAAATATTGATTGCCTCAAAAATATCTTATATACCCCAAATTTGACAGATAACTTAGTTTCAATTCAGAAACTTCGAGGAAAAGGAATGAGTGTGGTATTTTACTGATGAAGAAGTATTAATTAGAGAAAATAAGAGTGGGGAGACAATGGTGAAAGGGTACTTCAAGGATAGGCTATGGTGGCTAGATTTCAATTCGGCCCTTGCTAATGAAAAGCCCAGTGTTGTGACAGGAGTCATGCAGAATTTTGATGGTTGTACTGAAAGGGAGAGGAGCCAACAGAAGGCCAAAGAAAGAGAATATTCTACCTACCAACAAAAAACATAACTGCTTAGGAAACCACCTCCTGCTGTATATGTAAATATATGCTGCTGTATCCAATAATAATGACAACCTTGAGAAAAAAAAAAAAAAAAAAAAAAAAAAAAAAAGGAGGAGAAGAGGAAACTCTATTGCAGAGAGCGGGAGAGAGCAATAATAAGATGAACCAGTCAGACCTTGAGAACATTCAAGCAAAGAGAGTGAAATCCCTAAGGAACTGTGAATCTTTACTATGGCATCTCAGGCTCAACCATGCCTCAAAAGGATTATTTAGAACTTGCTACAAAGGTCCTTCCTGAAATGAAAGGAATACAATTTAAAAAATGAGGTATTGAATTGCAGTTCATGCAAACTGGCCAAAGCCAAAAAGAGCCTGTGTACTACTGTGAGACAAAGAAGCAGAGAAACCACTGTGGAGAGAACTTCAGATCTAATGGGAAAAATTACTCATGTTCCCTTAGATCTGGGCAAATTACATAGTGACATTTACCGATGATTTCTCCAGATTCAGTATGGCGTTTCCAATTCCTGATAAAACTCGGGTAAAAATTGCATTTGGAGAGTTTCTGAAAGAATCAAGGAGACTTCTTGAGGACAACACAATACAAACTCAAATACTACGTACAGATGGAGGATCGAAATACAGGACACAAGCAATGATAGATCTGATGGGAAAAAAAGGAGTTACTCGAGAGACAAGTGCACCAGGCACACCACAGCATAATGATTGTGCAGAACGAATCAACCTAGAGATAGAACAGAAAGTGAGAGTAAACCTCATTAGTGCTGGGATGCCAGCATATTATTGGGCTCATGCCCTCAACTACACAATGCATGTGCACAACTGCACGCCAAACAAGGCTGTGGAATTCAAAAGCCCATTTGAAATGGTTCTGGAAAAAACCTACAGTGAAAATATTACGCAGATTTGGATGTGAAGGATATGTCCTGGTTTTAAACAAAAAGCAATTTGAACCAAGGGCAAGGTTAGGCTATCTCCTAGAATGCCAAAACTGGATACTTAATGTTAATGGTTGACACAACACTAGTCAGATCTAAGAATGTACATTAGTGAATTTGTGTTTATGGAGACAAACTTGGACTTGATGAGAGAAGATCTAGAAACAGATATAATGATTGATCCAAAGACAAACAACGGCCCTACTAAGAGCCTCAGAAAGAATTCAAATCCCTACATTGAATAGGGACAGTCCTAGAACTCCACAAAATTGATAGGCAGGAGCGGCAATTAGGAGATTTTTTGAAGAAGAGGAAGAGCCAGAGAGTGACACTGAATATAAGGTGATTTATTTGCCCAGCTTGCGTTTGGTGAGGATACACCAGAGCAGTGCTGTGATGCCATGAAGTCTTCCAACTGGAACCAATGGCAAAAAGCCATGGACAAAGAACTTGATTCCTATGAAAAATGTGAAACCTGGAAAGATAAAGGGAAAAATTGCCAAAAGGGACTGCAGTATTCAAAGGCAGATGGGTTAATGTACAAAGTTGAAAGCAATGGTAAAGTCAGATATAAAAGCAGGTTGGTTGCAGAACGGTTTGCTGACAGGAACTGGTATGACTGCTCTGAAACCTATGCACCAGTTGCCGCCTAAGTCACATAAGATTTCTTATGATAATTGTGAACAAACTGGACGGACTGGGTACAACTGGATGTAAAGACTGCCTTCCTGAACAGTAAATTAGAAAGCCCGTTTATATGGAGATACCAGAGGATTAGAAGATAGAATTGGTAGAACACTGAAAACTAATATATTGTATGTGAGTTAAAGAGATCCTTATATAGACTGAAAGTCAGACCCAAGAGGTGGTATCTTGAATTCAAGAACTCCATGGAAAAATTGGGCTTTCAAAGTTATCCATTCCAACAGTGCCTGTTTATCAAGTGGTCCAAGAAGAAATTTGTTATAATTCTATTGTATGTAAACGACATTTTGGCAGCATCGAATTGTTCAAACCTATTGAAAGATACCAAAACTTGGCTGAAGGACACATATGAAATGAACGACTTGGGGGAGCCTCAGAAATACCTGGAGATAGAAATTGTGAGAGACAGAACCAACAAAACCATATTCATATATCAAAAGGAATTCATCAAAAAAATTACTGAAGAAGTTTAATGTTGAAGAAAGCAAAGTTGCACACACTACCCTTGCACACCGGTGATAGTATCAGAAAAACAAGAAAGTGGAAACCAGGCAAAACATTGGGCAGGAAAAAGAAGAAACACACGACATTCCATTCAGACGGTTGGATCCAAAGTATTTGATGAGTGGCAGCAGACCAGAATTTGTGTGGCTGTGAATGGTTGAGCAGACGCCAAGCGGATTTCAATCAAGATGACTGGAAGGAGGTCAGGCGAGTGTTGAGATGCCTACCAGGCACACAGATGGGGTATATTCTTTAAGGTAGGACTAATGATATACATGTTTTCCTGATGCATCACTTGGTGTGAGGATGAGCTGGGTCAATCCCTACTGGGTTTGCATTCTTTCTGTTTGGTGACCTACTAGTTTGGAAAACAAAGAAGCAAAGGAAGTGGCTCAATCATCATCAGAAGCTGAATTTGTAGCCATGAGTATGGTGTGCAGGGAGCCAACTAGCTAAGAGATATGTGTGAGAGATTGATAAAATTGACATGTTCCCAGTGTAGTCTTTGAAGATAACTAGGGGGTAATAGAGTTAGCCAAAACTGAGGAATCAGTCACTCTGAAATATTTTATAAATTTGTTTTATCATTATGTACGAGACCAATATCAAAGTGCAATATAAGTATTGAGTGGGTAGATACTAATAAACAAATTGAAGATTCTTTTCAACAGCTTCCTCAAAGAAAATTTGAGGCATTCCAGTATCTAATCATGTTGAACGTTGAGACTAATGCTTTGCATGTATGCTTCTTGAGTTTGACAGGTCAATGGTAACATAATATGTTACCATGAACGATGTTGAGATACGGAGGACTTGAACCTCAGTGCGATACGGAGGCCTTAAACCTCAGTGCGATACGGAGGCCTTAAAACCTCAGTGTGATACAGAGGTCTCACACCTTGATGAGATGATGAAGAAAGAAGAATGAAAAATGCTGCATCGACCTCATCCTCAGCAGTTAGCAGCTGCTGTCATCCTGCTATCAACTTGTCCCTTGTCCATTTTAGTTTCTTTGTCCCCAAACCACTGCATTAGTATCTCAATCAATTTTCATTGAATTTTATTTAAAGACGAAGTTCTATTGATATGACATGTCGTTAAATATTTGACCACTCGGGACAGCTCAAATTGCTCCCTGCACCAACTACCTACCTAGCGGGAGATGAATCAACTACTACCAGTCATATCCTTACTTCGTTGAGATATGATCTACCTGACTTGATAGAAGAGAAACCTCAAGAAAACATAGAAGAAATATTACTCTCACTAACAACAAGCCATACTATTTTATAATGTCATATCAAGTCATATCAAAATAATGAAGTTCACCTCGCAGTTGTCAACACTGCGAGGCCTTCTTGATTTATCTCTCCTGACGCTTGGCGTGGTGTCTTTCTGGTGATGGCGGTCCTAGAGTTTGTTGAGAGTGAAGAATATAATTCGTTCAAGTGACTAAGTGTTGTTCAATTATCAAATCCGTATAATTCATATTCATAGATCAATAGGTAAACAGAAGTGGTTCATTTCATGTGTATGAAATTCAGTGAAGAAACACCGATATTTGGCGCGGTACCGAGAGAGAAGTTGAAGAGAAAGCGTACGGTAAATGTAACCTTGCATTTCCAAGTGTAATACTTCGTATCTGGCAAACTTGGCCAACGAAGTTGAAGTAAATTGCATAATCGATTTGTAAGCAATAGTGTAATCCGATAAATGGAGATAAAATCGGCCGACGGCCGATGCGAGTATTTTTCCAATAATGAAACGGTATGGCACTTGGTTTTTGAATGTTTATGGATAAACAAATCCATTCTCGTTTTCTGCCTATGCTTAGGTCCATCCCTCTCCTTATAATCCTTTTCAGCGTTTCGGTTGCGTAGAGTAGGTTCACGTTGGAGAGCATCGTCGGAGCGGAGAGAATCACCAGAGCCGAGAGCATCGCCGACCGAGAGAATTGCCAGAGTCAAGAGAATTTCAATTTTGACACTTACACAGTACACACTCAAAGCTAGGTGATGTGAACGTTTTCTTTGTGTGAATGACTTGTAGTGTGCCTGGACCTAGTTCTCGAGTAAAGTCATTGATGCAGGGCCCATAGATTCGATGCAGTCAAGACTTAACGCCAGGCAAATTTCCAACTTTTGGGAGTAATGGATGCGTGAAGGACGCTCAGTTGTTAATAGTTCGAGATTTCTTGCCCATTGGAACCCAAACGCACAAACGTAAAGAGGACGGAATCCTAGCAAGTGAGAAACCGAATTTCCTAGAATCTGATCCGCTATGTGTTACTCATGTTGGCTTGATTAGATCAGGTCTCACTCGGAGCTTTTATAGTTGTTTATACTATGATCTACCTACGTTCACCAGGGGTTGTCGGCTTAGTGAATGGGTAGTACACCTCACCTGGTAAGTTGGAAAATGCTCGCAAATTTGTTAATGGTAACTGTTGCTTGAATTTGGTTCAGTGCTTTGTATTATACTCTCCATAAATGGGTCACGACGGCAGTTGCTGGATGATTGGTCATCAGACTAACGAGTAAGTCAGCAGTGGGAACTTACACCTGCTTGGGTATCATATGGGAAGTCTGGACATGAGTTCCAGCCTGTCACTGGTGGTCACGTCAGGTAAAGGGTTGGACACATGTCTGCGTGTACGTCAGTTATGTCTTAAGGTACATGTAGCTCATTAATTTGCGGAAATTTGGGGTATGAGCTCAAGACCTTTTCAACTGGCCGTTGTGGGATCGGGAACTACTAAAAACATAACGCAAACCGGAGCCTGAGATTTAAATTACGGGTTTACTTTTCTGAATTTCTATAACAATAATTCGGATTTGGTTGCTTTGTGAATAACATGAAACTACCTATTTGATTGGAATGTGAGCAATTAAGCTTTCCAGGCTTTTTCTGTCTCCTAGGAATTGTGGAATGTCCATGGCAGAGGAAAGTGATACAGAAGGAACTA
>CM034010.1:371989-549081 GCA_019603395.1 Cyrtorhinus lividipennis | reverse complement strand
CGCCTATTAGCAACAATAATTCTGCGAGTTTCGTGAGTCGAAAGGCTCAGTCAATGTGACTTTACTAGGCGTCAATGGTTCGCCATTGACGGCCATCCACGGGCCACTTGGATGAGTTACCCTTGTGTGTGGAGGCTTCAGTACACTCTGGTCGTTCTCCACCGGTAGCTCATCGTAATAGTGTTTTTCCCATCCCTGGGAATTCGATGTCGAAACTCTGAATCGTCTGTAGACGACTTCATGCTGGGCGGGGTGTTTGTACTCGGTAAAGCGTTGTTCCGCTGCGATCTGTTGAGACTCAGCCTACGCTCGAGTATCGTCGTTGTGGTGATCACTTCGCGCCTCACTAACTGACGGCGAGGCCTCCTCGTTGTGTTGGAAATTGAGATCCCATTTGATTGCGCTGTCAACAGACGCTGTTGGCCTCAGCCATACTATGGAGTAAGATTTGGTGAGACAGGGTGTGCAAATATATGAGCCATTAGTCCACCTCCATTACTCGATAAGAGGCGAGTACCACAGCACTATCGCACAGAGATACACAAGGACGTGATAACACAAGTTTTTGGATTGTCGGCAATGCAGGGTGAGAGAAAGTTTCTCATTAGCTTGCCTCAACCCAGAACGCGAGTTATAATAAACACTGTCGCTTATAACACTGGAGGATTCGTCGTTGTTGTGGTGATGCACTTCGGCGCCTCACTAACTGACGGCGAGGCCTCCTCGTTGTGTTGAGAAATTGAGATCCCATTTGATTGCGCTGTCAACTAGACGCCATACTATAGAGTAAGATTTGGTGAGACAGGGTGTGCAAGTATATGAGCCATTAGTCCACCTCCATTACTCGAAAAAGGCGAGTACCACAGCACTATTGCGCAGACGGTGATAGCACGAAGTTTTTGGATTGTCGGCAATGCAGGGTGAGAGAAAGTTTCTCATTAGCTTGCCTCAACCCAGAACGCGAGTTATAATAAACACTGTCGCTTATAACACTGGAGGATTCGTCGTTGTTGTGGTTAAACTGATCCCACTAACTGACGGCGAGGCCTCCCTTCTTAAATACACACTACGAGAAATGAAAAAAAGGTTTCACTAAAATGGCTGTTGTACTTAAAAGTTTCACTAAAAGGGGTACGACAGTGGCTGTTATTGTTAAAGTTTCACTAAAAGGGGTACGACAGTGCATTTTGCGCAGGTACTCAAGGTTCGTGGCTCTCTTCATCGTGCTCGTTGCCCTTAATTTGTGGTTCGCGTACGTCAGCCTAAACATATATTACAAAATGTACCTGACATTGGTTTTTATGAAAGTTTTTTTTTTTATTCATGTACTATTTCACTATGTACACTTCACTATGTGTTTCACTAAAAGGGGTACGACAATACGTTTAACAACCACAATAAAAGGTTTTCTTTCTATTGTGGATGGGTGGAGCCTTGGGGGAAGGGGTTTTTTTTTTTGCAGAAATAGTCTTTCCTCATCATTCACAAGGATATGCGGCTGGATGGTTTTGCCCTTGGCTGTATCATGTATTATAGCTTGACAAGCTGGCTTCCCAGTTGCTTCACCATCTACAATTAGCTCCATCTGAGACTCATTACTGACCCCCTTGTAAATACCAATTTTACTGATGACTGTAATAACAGACTAAGTACACAGACTAAGCAGGAGGGAGAATCATATTAAGGGAGGAAATAAAATGATATTAATGGGCCTTAACCCAAGGGATGTCATGGGCACTCAGTGCACCAGTGATTCCCCCTTCCATTTTTTTCAGCAAAATAAGATATGAGAAGCCGCCATATGCCATATGAGAAGCATTTGTGTGCATGAGAGAATGCGTTTTATCAAGTGATAACTAGTAGAAAGACAACAGCAAATTTTAGAATCAGAAGACAAGGTGGTTCAGTGGAAATGTTTTTCATTCATCCTCACAAATGTTCTAGCAAAGATTTTATTATTTAGAGCGTATTATTTTATACAAAAGGTTCATTACTGCAAAATCAATGAAACGTTTTTATTTCATTCGAAAATATAATTAAAACTTTGAAAAGTAAATAAATTCTTGAAAACAATGTTATAAGCTCAAAAATGTATAAAATGAAAAGTTAATGATGATTAGTATTATTGCATATGATTATATCAAATGATTTCTAATGTTCACAATTCAATTCCGTGAAACTGTATTAACTGAATATTATTTCAATCTAATTAATATAAAGAAATTTCATTTTTATAAATGTGACGTATTAGAAAGATCTTGATGTTTGAGTACATGCGCCAACGTTTTTCGTTTTTATAGAATGGAAATTGTTATAAAGTCTGTTACCATAATGTGACCATTTATTCAGAAATTCTGCCAGGCTCATAGGAAAATTATTGTTTAATAATAATTCACCAAAATGGCTGTTGTAGTTTGAACGGAATATTATGTCAACTGAATTAATATAAAGAAATTTCATTTTATAAAATGTGAGCGTATTAGAAAGATCTTGATGTTTGAGTACATGCGCCCAACGTTTTTCGTTTTATAGAATTGGAAATTGTTATAAAGTCTTTACCATAATGTGACCAATTTATTCAGAAACTGCCGGCTCATAGGAAAATTATTTTCTACTTGTTAGTGCATATGAAAACGTTGTTTTATAAAAGTTTTTTTATTCATGTACTATTATTTTCTACTTTTTAGTTTTGTTCGTTAGAAATTTGTAATCGTAAAATTTTATTGAAGAACCCGATGAACATGCTGATGTATCTATGGGGCACTACGACACCAATCCACCAATACAACATTGAGAAAACGTAGGCAAATCAGAAGGCTATAATAATTGTATTAAATTGATTATGAAATCATTGGACATGGCTGCGTAGTTTTTGACTAAAGCAGGAACGTCTCAGTTGGTTGTGAACTGTCACCAAAAAAATCTACTGTAGGCGTATAGAGTCTCCATAGAGAATCGGCAGGAGTGATGCCATATTCAGGAAGAGTACATTTTAAGCCCAAGAGGATGGTGGGCAAGTGTGTAACCCAATCTTCAGTCAATTGTGTTTTTAAATCTGATTTTAATGTACGATGCCATCTCTCATTGCGCCATTTGCTGCTGGATGGGATGCGGTCGTGCAAATATGATCTACTCCGGAATGGCAGTGATATTGTTGAAAAGTTGCAGTCAAATTGTTTGCCACGGTCGTTGTGTAATTCGTCGAGGAACTCCAAATCTTGAAATCCATGAGGAGACCAAACCGATAGAAACAGTTTCTCCTGTGATATCGTTGAGGGGGACTGCTTCAGGCCAACTTGAGAACCGGTCGATCATGGTTAGTAAATAACGTGAACCTTGAGAAAGTGGTAAGGGGCCAACAATATCCACGTTGATGTGTGCAAATCTTGACTCTGCAGGTTGGTAAGTGCCTACAGCACTAGCTGTATAACGCCATACTTTATGAGCGGCAGGGAACACAGGTTTTGGCCCAAAGTGTACATCCCGTTTTAAGGATGGCCACAAAACTTCTTGGACCATTTAATGGTTGCAGAGATGCCAGGGTTTGAGAGCTTGTGGAGTGAGTCAAAAAATTGGGGCGCGGGAAATGCTCGGAAAATGGCGCCAGCTTCCCTGTTGAGGTTTCGCATGTCAGACTTTAACGTTTCGACGCCACAACGGCGAATTTTTATTGAAACTCTAGCTATTTGTTCACCTTGGTCATCTTCAAGGCCGTGAAGTTTTGGTATTGTACCTGTAGCCATCCTGATGTGAACGAGAACGAAGTGCCGAGTTCGGGGAGATTCACCGAACGTCACAGCGCTTACAGATCATGGATGATACCAAGAAAATAAAAATTTTGAAATTTTTTTTGGAAGGATCTGGTAATGAATGGTATCACTGCATGCTGATGAAACTTACTGTAGAATCAGGATGTGAGACCTGGGAGCAGAACTTCTGTGAAACCTTTGGGAACAATGGATGGTCACCGAGTAGATATGCTTTATCATTTAAGTACCAGGCGGGTACCTTGCTAGAGTATGCATTAAAAAAAGAGCGATTATTACTGGAAGTGAGGAAAACCATTGACACCGGTACACTTATAGACCTTATTGCATTTGGCTTACCCAACTCTGTTGTTGATAGGATCGACAGGGATGCTTTGAAGGTGCCAGCATCTTTATAATGAAATCGGAAAATTGGAACATCTTGTTGGGAAGAATAAGTATGTGAAGTTCCTCGGAATCTAAATCTCATCTAACGAAGAAAAGAAACCTTGCCAGATATGTTTCAAGGAAAACAGAGGAAAACGCTGAAGAAAATTGCTGGTTCAAAGACAAAAAACCGAGAGCAACCTTGAAAACTGTCAATAACTCGGAGTTGGAAGTTGAACTAAATAAGAATGATCCAAAAAAACTAGAAGTGCCGCCATTAATAGAAATCAAATTATTATTAAATGATACACTGGAAGTGTTTATTAAACGTCTGAACACCTAGGTAAAAGGAGGATCTCTGACCGGCCGACGTGAAGCGCCTGGGTATTTCTAAAGCCAATTTGCTTGCGACTCTATTCGTACTTTTCACAATATTAATACTGTTCGTTAGGTAATTTTTGTACATTACAATCAGAGTGGTTTTCTCAAACAGACTCTTGAATTTAAGAATTTGTGTGACTTTAAATAGCAAATCCGAGGAAAACCTGAGGGGCTTTTTGAAGAGTATTTTGATTAGAAGTTTTTGCGTAATTAAAATTTTGTTTAATTTATTATCATGAGCAAACCCTCATACTATTACACCATATAGCAGTTGAGATTGAATTAGTGCGTTATAAACCAATGTTTTTTTTTTTTTTGTCTGACATGAAGTTACGTATTTCCAGCAGAACAGGTAGGTACTATTTTCCTAAGCTTCGAATTGATTGAATTGGCATGATGCTCCCACGACAGAGTTTGGTCAATAATGACACTTAGATATTTCGTATATTCAACCCTCTCAATATCGGGGCAATCACACCCTAATTCACAACAATTACAATTATGACATACAATTTTGTCAAGTTCGGGGATGTTATTAGTCTTTAAAGCGAAGGTAACAAAGTTCGTTTTCCTGTAATTGAGATTAAGATTTTGCAAGTTATACCAATGCGCTAGTTTTGGTTGGTTATTCCTTGAATAATCAACCTATGTTTTCATGATAATGGTCAACCTCTCCGATTCGGCTCAAAATTTTTTTCTGGACGTTTCATGATGTCCTGATCAAAAAAGGTCAATGTCCGTCCGCCGTCCATTGTCCACGCCGTTTTTGGTAGTAGAAAATTTTCTAAAAATCTGAAATTTGGGTGCAGGGTCTGTTCCCAGCCGAGATGGGTCCTCGAAACTTTCAGCCCGATCGGACCAAATTTGGAGGGGGTAGGGGTTTTTGAAAAATGGATTTTCGAGATTTTTGGTGATTTAGGCGAGTGGGGTGTCATTTTCCACTAAATTTTGGACGCTGAATCCAATAAAATGGGTCCCAGAACGATCGGCACCCACTGGAAGAAGTTATGGGTCACATTGGGTATATATTACCCATTTTGAATATGTGTTTTTGAGATTTCTGGAACCTAGGCGTCTGGGGTACCATTTTCCGCTAAATCATGGACACTGAATCGATTGGAATGGGTCTGGGACCCGCCGCACCCACCCACCGTTGAACCCCATTTCCCCCATGTTGAAGAAATGAGTCTACTTGTGCCTGGTCTGACGAATAACCAACCCCTGTGTAAGAATTTGCAGCGTTTTGCTTATACATATATATACACACACACACACACACACACACACTTATATCCACTAAAAGGGGTACGACAGTGACTGGTATTGTTAAAGTTTCACTAAACGGGGTACGACAGTGGCTGTTTCCCAACTAAGTCTCAAATGTGCCTTACAGTCATCAACTATATTGGCCATGTAAGAAGTGGAAATAACCACTCCGACTGGATGTGCTCACGCATTTGCTAGCATACGTGCTTGGCAATTGGTGAAATCGCATCAACGCACAGCATTGTCGCGACCCTGGTCCAGCCGCTGGCAGCGGTCTCATGCGACACACAGTCAATTCAGAACGCTGGGGACGCGAAATATCGTTCACGGTGCGAAGAATTATGTAAGCGTGGCACATCACCCGCTTCGTACAAACAAGAAGCCGACACGTAAATCGATGTCTAACCCGGGACTTTAAATAGTCCGTCAATATTATCGCAACAATACCGATCTACTCCCTGTGAATAACCGGATATCTCTCCGGAGGCACAGTGATGAGTCGTATCGTACTTCAAGCGAGTGCCCAACATTGCAGTTGAGCGCTCCGCATTGTCGGTATGATGAAATGAATTTATAAAGTTTCGCTTCGAAGGCTAAGCAACTCCGGTTGTTACAGCTCATCGTTGCGTTACAATGCCCGCCCACACACTCGCAGAGCGAGATTGAGGGGAAAAAAGGGTAGCTCGCTCAAGAATCCTCATAAGGAAGATAGTTCTTTCGGGGTAATATCCGTCTGGACTTCTCCTTCGTGACGTTCGTCGGTATATCGTATATCGTAACGTCTGGGGAACTTCGAGCTCATTATACTCTGGTTGATCCTGCCAGTAGTCATATGCTTGTCTCAAAGCTTAAGCCATGCAAGTCTCAGTACAAACTGTATTAAAGTGAAACCGCAAAAGGCTCAGTAAACCAGTCATGATTCACTCGAGTAAACATGACTTCTTTGGATAACTGTGGTAATCCTAGACTAATACATGCAATCAAGTCCCGACCAATCTAATTGGGAAGGACGCTTTTATTAGATCAAGACCAATCGCTCGGCTTCGGTTGAGCGTTCCTTGGCGACTCTAAGTAACACATCAGATCGCATGGTCTCGCACCGGCGACTTATCTTTCAAATGCCTGACTTATCAACTGTCGATGGTAGACTCTATGTCTACCATGGTTGTAACGGGTAACGGGGAATCAGGGTTCGATTCCGGAGAGGGAGCCTGAGAAACGGCTACCACATCCAAGGAAGGCAGCAGGCACGCAAATTACCCACTCCCGGCACAGGGAGGTAGTGACAAAAAATAACGATACGGGACTCAAATGAGGCCCCGTAATCGGAATGAGTACACTTTAAATCCTTTAACAAGGATCCATTGGAGGGCAAGTCTGGTGCCAGCAGCCGCGGTAATTCCAGCTCCAATAGCGTATATTAAAGTTGTTGCGGTTAAAAAGTTCCCATCAAATGTAGGCGGTTTAATTTTATTTCCTCTGGTTCCTGTAACCTGTTCTTCCTTGCCACTGTTGAAGCTGGCTTCTGCTGGTATATCCATGTGCCTCAACTTTACTTGATTGCTTCTCTCTAGTGCTAGAATCTCATTCTTGACTCCATCTCGAATTTTGCTTTCAATTTCGTCTCTAACTTGAGAGATCTTATCATCCACTGTGTTGGACAATGAATTCAAATTGTCCTCCAGTCTGTCTACATCAGTTTTTATGATGGCAACATCACTCACTATTTTATCCATATGACTCACCAAATTCTCTTCCAGTTTTCTGGCGTTTTCTTCCATTCTTCTAGCATTCTCTTCCATTCTCTTAGAATTCTCTTCCATTTTTCTAGAGTTTTCTTCAAACGGTTGTCTAGAATTCTCTTCAATTCTTTTAGAATTCTCTTCCATTTTCCGTGAGTTTTCTTCAAACAGTTGTCTAGAATTCTCTTCAATTCTTTTAGAATTCTCTTCCATTTTCCGTGAGTTTTCTTCAAACAGTTGTCTAGAATTCTCTCCCGTTTTCTGTGAGTTTTCTTCGAACAGTTGTCTAGAATTCTCTTCAATTCTTTTAGAATTCTCTTCAAACATTTGTCTAGAATTCTCTTCGATTCTTTTAGAATTCTCTTCAAACATTTGTCTAGAATTCTCTTCCATTCTTTCAATTTTTCTGGTGAGATCATCCACAAAGTCAAAGTTGTCTGGGTCATTACCTTCTTCAACCAAGTTCTCCTTAAGTCGTAGGCACAGATCTGCTTTTGTTCCACAGGTAGGTAAGCCGCGCTCTTCCAGTTCTTCCTTCAGCTGTTTAACTTTCAAATCGGTCAACTTCATTTTGTTCGTTTTAAGAGTTCAAACGCGCAGTAACACACTAAAGTCACTATAACACTTTATAACTACTGTAAAACACTGTAACACTTTAACACTAACTATTGTCCAACACTATAACACTAATTATTGTAATCCCACTTCTGACACCAGTTGTAACGATTTGTAAATAATTTATTAACAATTGTTCACTTGAATACACTGTTCACATTCGCGCATTTACACAATGACAGAATCACAATACACGGTTGTAACGCGGTTGTCGCACTATTTATAACGCGGCACGGCACGATTTATAACCCAAAGCGTCTATATCCGGACTCTGAATTGAACTGCAACTGAACTCCGCGGCGTTTCTGGGCCCGTTTTATACCTGCTGCCTCTTGGTCGAGTACCTTCCAGAACGTTCCCTGGTTCTCAGACCTTGCGACGCCAGCAGCCCATTTGACCGGCGCAGGTGCGAGCTCGCAACAATATAGAACCGGTACTATGATTTTCCAAAAACAGTTCTATTTTATCTCTCTGGGTCATCATTTGAAACGCTGTTTCCCAAGACCCCATACGGAATTCTAATAGTGCTGTGGCATAAGTAATTTTTAGGTTTGTATAAAGCTATGATAAAATTATTAGATCTATCACCCGCTTTGTGTCATGGAAAAGTGAACGAAAATACAGTCATTTTATCCCACTTCCCGCGAGCTTTTCCAGTCCCCTTAACTTGACATGCCCCCTCCTTTGACTTCATTCTTCTGCTTCTTTCTTCCCATTTATATTTTTTTCTCCTTACCATTTCTTTTCTTCTTCTTGCTCTGCTCCCCTTTTCCTTTCTTTCCTTCCTCTTTTTCTTCCTTCTTCTTCATCATGACAGTTGTAGAAACAATTTGAAATGAGTAAACCATGCCCCTTTTTTAAAACGTTGCCTTTTGGCTTATCAGAAATATTCCACCAAACTTCCCATGCAAACCTAAAACTTTCCCGCTGTTTGAGAAAGAAATTGCAGTCACCATAGAGAACAAGAAGGAGCTCGCCCGTTTTTGGTTGGTTATTCCTTGAATAATCAACCTATGTTTTCATGCAAATGGTCAACCTCTCCGATTTGGCTCAAAAATTTTTTCTGGACGCTTCATGATGTCCTGATCAAAAAAGGTCAATGTCCGTCCGCCGTACGCTGTCCGCTGTACGCCGTACGCCGTCCATCGCCTGCGCCGTTTTTGGTAGTAGAAAATTTTCTAAAAATCTGAAATTTGGGTCAGGGGTCTGTTTCCAGCCGAGATGGGTCCTTGGGCACCCACTGGAAGAAGTAATGGGTCAAATTGGGTATTTATTACCCAATTTGATTATGTGTTTTCGGGATTTCTGCTACCTAGGCGTCAAGGGTATCATTTTCCACTAAATTTTGGACGCTGAATTCAATGATGTGTGTCCCAGAACGATTGGCACCCACCGGAAGAAGTTATGGGTCAAAATGGGTATGTATCCACCCATTTTGTATGTGTCAGGATTTCTGGTGCCTAGGCGTGTGGGGTATTATATTCCACTAAATTTTGGACCCTGAATCGATTGGAATGGGTCTGGGACCCGCCACACCCACTGTTTCCCCCAATCGAGGAATAACCAACCCGTGTGTAAGAATTTGCAGATTTTTGTTGCTCTTGTCCATGTTGATGAGGCGCCTGACGTACTGCTTATATCGTTGTTTTCTGGATGATTTGCTTTTAAGAATATATTATGATATAAGTTATGTCAAATTATCACTGATATTCAATGTATCTATAGCATCTATAAACTGAAAAAATGGGCGCGTTGTTCGTTCGGTCTAGGGAAGGCACAACGCTGTTGATACAATATTGTTAGGTATTTCGTTGCATAGTTGGTATATAACGACGGATTAGTGATACTTGTCATGTTAAACATCGTTGGTATTCATTGAGCCAATGATGACGGTTATGATACTATCTTCAAATGAACAGCCCTTGAAGTTTTTTTTGGTGGACGTCCGAATATCACCCGCTCCGGGGTTGATAAAGGGACTTGTTGAGGAAGAATTAAAAGGACTAAGGGAGCCATAGAGCTGTAAACACTAACTGTAACTTGAGAGACTAAGTGAGCAGAACTTTCTGTTCCCTGCGAGGAAAAAATATGGTCGTTTTTTAAATCAATATCTTCCTATTCTATCAGGCTGTAAGGCACATTGATTGAAAACATTTCAAGCGAACACCAAACGGTTATCGTCAATCTTACGTCGGAAGTTGAAAGAAATCAAGAGAAAGTTGCACTCATTTCGAAAAGATCAGGGGGTAAACGACTACGGTTTTTTCCGTCTTTACTTTTACTTCATGAAATTGTGTCATTTCTCGACCACTTAGAAACCAATCAGACCAATTTCTATGGTTTAATGACTTATAGCGGATTTTCCTTAATATCTACATAATAACTTTGGCGCATGTGCTGAGCGTGTCGCTGATTCAATCCAAATGAAACGGAATAGAACCATATTGATAGTAAAAGCGTAAAACCTCGTAAGTTGAAAAAGCTGAATTTTACAGGAGACGAAAAAAACATCCCATATCACTTGAAAAGAGCAGGCAAAGTTTCGCATTGAGATCTTTGCACGTAGAAACGTCTTGTGAGTAATTTTAAACTACTTTTTGCAGGTATTCGAAGTAATTCACGTTTTTATTGACCTTTCTTCAACTTACGAGGTTTTACTCAACACTCACCTCAAACATACGCGGTTTTCAACTTTCACTTTCCAACTTACGAGGTTTAACCTGAAACCATACCATGAACTTACGCGGTTTCACACGTTATACCCAGGACGCGAGGCATCTTAAAAATAATGAAAAGTAATTAACTTCTTTTTATTCTTAATACTTTGCACTGTAGGACTAATTCTAGAAGGCAGTGCCTACTTCAGATACAGACCATCAATTTCCGAGACCAAAATCACATTTTTTATAGGTAGTTTAGTATTATTTTGTACCAATTACTGTTTTTTATTTTACATAAATAGAAAAACCTAGTCAGTCTTGTCAATTGCAGGTCAGTCTTCACAATCAGTTACCAATATCACAAAAGTTGAAGTTGGAAAGTCATCACAAGTTTTAAAGCACAATAAAACGTTCAAAAGGAATGAAACATTCCAAGGTAGAAATCACAAACATTATCTAAAAAGTACGCCTATCAATGCACCTTCAACCACCTCCGAAGTTGGTGGGATAGGAAATCACAGTCGCGGTTTGCTAATGACGAAGACTGTCATAAAAATTGTGGTAATCTTTTTCGAGGACACTTTTTAGGTGCTGCAAATGCTGAAACTTGTCAGTCTTTATTGGTAACGGGGACTGGTACAAACGGTTGGTGACTCCAGGTAAGGAGACTTTCTTCCTCTTCCTTCTTTCAAAAGGACGCCAGTCTTCAGCGAAAGAAAGTTTATACGACAGCTCTCCTGACGGCGAGTATTTCAGTGCACGCAGGTGGTTCACACAAGGGTCACCAGGTTTGTACCCAGGTCTGATCGAGTCCAACGGTCCAAGCTTGGAAAAATCCTGGAAAAATGTGTGGTCAACATAATCTACTTCGTAGGGGCCAGGTTTAGTCCTGGCAGATCGAATGATGTGCACGTAATCTGCAGGAATACTGATGGTCTTGTTTTTTGCCTTCCGCTCGACTGCGGCATGAATGGAATCGCACTCCATCTGAGTATGGCCCACCTCTAGGTATTTTTGGATGATGGTAATGCCCAACTCCTTGCTCAAACTCAACAGAGCATTAGCCAAATTCACGTTCCTATTTTGGTAACCAGCCCCATCACTCCACAGAATTAACTCCTGACCGGGCTCCAGACTCTGCTCCCGAATGTACCTGGTGATGAGGCTAGCGAATTCGTTGGATGTGATGCCGCCTTCCCCCTCATGCCATACATAGCACTTGACGAGGTGGGTTTTATTGTTGAACAGAGTAAAATTATGGACGCACAGTTTCATGCGGTAATATAGCGCGGAAGCGTTCAAACGGGGGCTGAGGAGGACACCCTGGAGGTCCATTGTTGCGACAAAGTTGGAGCCTTCATTATCCTTCGTCTTTTCTGCTCTAGCTAAGATTACCCGCGCTCGGTGCTCATCGTAGTCATCTTTGGACAGATTTCCGGTGGAATGGGAAACGCACTGATCACATAAGTCTTTCCGCGGGACATAAATTGATAGCTTGAGTTCGTCAAACACAGCGTAAAATGTTGTCAGACTTCTCTCTGGTACAAATTATACACTTCCTTTTTGCTCTGGAATATTGGCTCAAGATATAGTTTGCTTGTGTTCTGCCTACAATAATGAGACTCCATTTTCGGCAGACTTTCGAAAAATTTCCTGAGAGCATCCATTTTCGGTTTATTTCTTTCCTGATTACGAGCTGTCGCAGGTATTTCAACCGTTAATAATTCATCATGGTCAGGGTCCGAATCATGAGTTTCACCAGACATGTACCCTTTTGTCTCGTTTCCATTCACGCAGTTCAAGACATACCACTCTTTGATATCAAAGGTGTTCAGAAACATTGTTTTGCAAACTCGCACCCTCTCCCCTTGGTGTTTCAGGTGGTATTTGAGTGTTTGAGAACGTCTGGAGTTTTCCTCGGATTTTCGGTTCCAGAAAAATTTCGGTTTGGCGACGTCAACCAAAGAAGCTACTATTGAATTCTTTGTTTCCCTACCTTTTGACCAAAACTGTGAAAATATGTCTTTTCTCTCCTCTACCGAGAATACACGGCATTTTAAGAGAGAGTGTTTCAAACTGCGCTTGCAATTGCAGGCTGGTTGCAAATTTCTTGATGGACGAGGCACGTCGTACTTCCACTTCTTTCCATCCGTTTCCAGTTTTTTAATGCCATTATAACTTTTCCCCGATTCTCTTTTCCTTTTCTGCAGTTCTCTGTCCTTCTTTGACTCTCTGGCTTTCTTTGTTCTTTTCCTACTCTGGCCTTCTCTCTCCAGTTCATTCTCAGCTACTTCACCCTCTGGATCATTGATGTGAGGATCGTAGGCTGGGTCTGAATCAGAACTCTCTGGATCGTTGATGTGAGGATCGTACGCTGGGTCTGAATCAGAACTCTCTGGATCAATGATGTGAGGATTGTTGGCTAATAGCATGGATTCTTCACTGGTGGAGGCGGGGGCTTCAAAGCCGTTGTACGGTTCCTCTTCAGATTGAAAAGCAATTTCGTTCATTGCATCTACTTCTCCCAGCAAAAAATCAGCGTCCAGAGTAATTTCAGCATCTGAAGCCAAAAATGTAATATTTAATATCTAGATACAATCAATCTACAGCTTAGCTTTACTACTTGAAAATCAATCAAATAAAGGGGGAAAACCTGAATGATAATAGGAGAGGTCTTCAGCACGGTCACTATTTTGAGGGCATAGCACCACATCCATGGAGGCTGGAGCAACTTCTTTGGCCAATGCACCATGGAGAACTGTGGTTTCGAATTCATCTGGGCCTAGTGAAAGTATCAATAAATTAATTACCTAAGTAACTGAAAAACCGATCAGCTCCAAGTAGAAGTAATGATAGCTTGGAAAAGGAGAAAAATACCACCTACTTACCGGGGAGATCAACACACGATTCATTCATTTTTTCAAATATAAGTTCAGCCCGGGACATGACTACACGACGTTTTTTCTTCCTGATGACAGGGCCGACATTCATCATGATTACTAAAAACACGAATAAAACCACGTAAGTTTACGAGTGACTGATGTGTAAGAACACGTATGTTTTTCCATTTCTGATGATGAAGATTAATACGAGTTGTTTGATGATCCAATGAAACTACTGAGAGAAAACGGAATCAGAACTATCACTAACTAAGAAACAATCGTGTTCATGCAATTTAGTGAACAAATTCTGACAAAAACTTACCTTTTGTAGGGAAACTCCAAAACCGGCAGCACTTTAGAACTAACTTACGCGGTTTTACTGACAAACTGGGAAGGTAACAAACTTACGGGTTATTACAATCGACCACTGAGAACAAACTAGATGTCCTGGCTGAAATTTCACTGTCCCGAATCGTGCGCAAGGCCCCATTTGACCATATGAGCCAAAATCCTTATTTTAAGAAAAATTCAACTTACGAGGTTTTACACTTTTACTATCGATTATAGAAATCCGGAGGAACAATTCTTGGACATTTGATTGAAATATTCATAAGAACATTTTTTTAATGAATTAATTATACCTCGATGAATTATTGGAATCTCTTAGATCTTCGTCTTGAAATATTCACAGTGTTATGACGGAAAAGAGAAAACACGTTTGGGCATGTGCTGATCGTTACCGCTGGTCCTGAGGAACAGGCTAGGGCAGATTAGGCTAGTGATAAACCCTCATGATCCCTTGAAAGTATGTTGCTATTGAATCACAATTTTGGAGGTTATTGCTGTAGCCACAAAATGTTTGAACGTGCGTAGGCAGCATGCGCTACATCCAGTCTCATCTTCTATAAAATTATTTTGCTTATAAATTTTTTTTTTATAAATCTGGTTTTGGTTAGGTGGGTTTTAAAATGAGTGCAACTTATTTCTGAATTATCCCTTGACTATCTATCGTAAAAGACAGCCCTTCAAATTCATTAATTAACTTAAAATTTATTGAAATTAGTCCAAAAATGACATTATCAACGCAGCAGCATTTTTCGATCGTTGTAATATTAATGTTCAAAATGAGTATTGTTACTCATCACGAATATAAATATTAAAGTATCAACAACAGTATGGAGGAGATCAGTACAAGTGATATCCAAGGCGCAACGATACCAAAATCTACTGTTCTGTACGGCTTAAGGTCGGTTTCATAACATTTTTGAAGTTTGTTTGTTGTTTGTCACTTTCTGGTCTTAACTGGCAATCAAACGTTGATTTCTCTCTAATTGTTCCGCCTGTGATGTTTCGAACGTTATATTTTTTTGTTTCTTCACATCGCATGCAGTCAAATCTACTTGAGCCTGTTGCAAAACGAACGTCTGGGGACAACTGCACTATTATCAAATCTTGGGCCTCAGCGCAGTCGTGATAAGGACACGTTATCACTTTAATAACTGTCTCATAGCAGCCTTATTTGGTAGGTACCTACCTTTAGAGCGGTCGTTTTTTCTGTCCATAAGCGTTTGCTGAAAATCTATTCAGCATAAAATTTCTAAGAATACGATGCTGCGCTTGTTACAGTGTAACCTGTAACAATAATACGGCTCTGAATTCCGTAAAATGGTATCTATAACAATATTATTCCGTAAAGAAGTCCATTTTATTGATTCATATGTCGGTTTGTATGTAGGGCAAGAAACCCACCCATAACACGTAGCAGGTAGGTGTTTGCGTCACTCCTCATGATATATCTCCCTATGACGTACCTACCAGCACGATAAAAGTAAGTTTTTGCACGAAAAGAAAAACCGCCTCAGCAAGAAGTACACGTTCGTTAGCCCGAATGACCCTGAATTACGGGTCTAAAGTTGAGTACCAATCTACAATCCAAGGAAAAAAATGTCTAAATTGCGTATTTTACATTGTTTAAACGAGTGGATGTAGTTTTCTGAATTATTATTGCGTTGAGTCAATTGCGACTGACTCCATTTCCACAACACATACACGTATGCAAGTGAGTATGCAATAAATACAGGTTTCAGCAATCACCAGAATAGAATGATAGTCATTTTCCAAATGTAATTTATTGCACTGAAAACTTAAATAAAATAAATGAGTATAGGTATTTCAGAAACAATCTCACTTATTTTTTGTGTTTCTAAATTCTGATCATTTATTAATATTATAAGGCCTAACAGTGATTGTGAGGTCTTATCACGACGCTGAAGTCTAGCGGGTCCTTGCAAACTAGTAGTGCAGTTGTGTCCAGACATTAAATTAACAAATTTTGTTGTCGCAAACTAACTAATTTGAAACAACGTGCTGTTGTCTTTATAGCTGCAGCGTAGCTAAGTGATTTCTGTTTGACTAGGTAGGGTATTCAACATGCAAGTGGCAGAGCTTGTTGAGTTGTCATTTCGTTGGTCAACCGATGGAATGAAAATTGATCCTATTCTTTCTCCGTCTCACGAGAATAACCTATCGTCGTACGGCTAATCGTCTATTTGTAGAACTCGAGTATATAGTCGATTCACTGAGTTCGTCACGAGAGCTTGTGGTGCTTTGACACCATTAAACCATACCAATATCGTCTGCACATCGCTTCATTGGTCATTTTCCCTTGACAATCCTCATTTCACCCATTCTCAACGGGATATGCAGTCTACTTAATACTCATGAAATGATGAATGCTCTTCCACATTTAACATATTATAATAACCGAGCTGAATTATTACAGTTGGGCGTTTTCACGGGAATGCCCTTCTGCATTTCAGTTTCAAATGTTTTCTTATTGTTTCAGGTTGGGAATGTTCATTTCCTATTTACCTCCTTTAATTGCCATATCTTCGCGAATATAACCTTGATAATGGTAGATACTTATTGCCTATAATCTACTATTACTACACTAGTGTGATAACTTGCGCCCATACTACACATGTGACATTCCCAAGCAGTTTTGGTTGGTTATTCCTTGAATAATCAACCTATGTTTTCATGCAAATGGTCAACCTCTCCGATTCGGCTCAAATTTTTTTTCTGGACGTTTCATGATGTCTAGATCAAAAAACATAGGTTGATTATTCAAGGAATAACCAACCAAAAGGTCAATGTCCGTCCGCCGTACGCCATCTGCCATCTGCCATCCGCCGTCCACGCCGTTTTTGGTAGTAGAAAATTTTCTAAAAATCTGAAATTTGGGTCAGGGGTCTGTTTCCGGCCTAGGACGGTCCTCCAAGCTTTTCAGCCCGATCGGACCAAATTTGGGCGGGGTAGGGGTCAAAATGTGTTTTTTGAAAAATGGATTTTCGAGATTTTGGGCGATCTAGGCGAGTGGGGTATCATTTTCCACTAACTTTTGAACGCTGAATCCAATTAAATGGGTCCCAGAACGATCGGCACCCACTGGAAGAAGTTATGGGTCAAATTGGGTATATACTACCCATTTTGAGTATGTGTTTTTGAGATTTCTGGAACCTAGGCGTATGGGGTATTATTATCCGCTAAATCATGGAAGCTGAATCCAACGAAGTGGGTCCCAGGACGATTGGCACCAACTGGAAGAAGTTATGGGTCAAATTGGGTATATATTACCCATTTTGAATATGTGTTTTCAAGATTTCTGGTACCTGGGCGTGTGGGGTATCATTTTCCACTAAATCATGGAAGCTGAATCCAATGAAGTGGGTCCCAGGACGATTGGCACCAACTGGAAGAAGTTATGGGTCAAATTGGGTATATATTACCCATTTTGAATATGTGTTTTCAAGATTTCTGGTACCTGGGCGTGTGGGGTATCATTTTCCACTAAATTTTGGACCCTGAATCAATTGGAATCGGTCTGGGACCCGCCACACCCACTGTTTCCCCCATTTCCCCCATGTTGAAGAAATGAGTCTCCATTCGCCTGGTCCAAAGAATAACCAACCCGTGTGTAAGAATTTACAGCGTTTTTTTATGGTATTCAATATTTTTTAATGACTCGTGAGTAATATACAACGCTACTTCTGTATTGTTCGTAGCCATTTTCTGTTTCATCTTCCGACAAACCTCGCCTGATAAACAAGTTCCCACTCCAGCACGTTGTTTCATTCTTCACTTTGATAGTGTTCTTACTGATGGGCATTGTTATGCGGCTTAACTATCTCTTAACTAGACAAAAATTGAAATATTCTCGAGGTTCATTCCACCTTTGTTCAAAGAGATGCGCTTTAGACGTTTTAGGAGTTATATTTTTTATTCATAAGCATGTGAGTTGATGAAATTTTAATACCATTAGAGCATGGTCGCCATTTTCATTGCACTCTAAATTGTTATCAACTTGACCTGAAAGAGGTGGCTGCCTTGTCGTATCAGCTAACTATAGCTTGTTGGTAACGAAAAGAACACATAGGAGTCGCTGCCTGGTGGAGAAGAGGCACGTTAAAGCCGAGCGCTTGGAAAAAAGAGGAAATTGTTGTTGTTGTTGCGTTGGCAACACTGGTTCGCCGTTTGTTGATAAAACGCGTAGAAAAATATAGTTTTTGCACAAATAGGTACTCCATTGTCACTCATTTCCAATCCGATCGCCCCATGGTGGCCGAGTATGGGTGGGAACGATTTTCGAATCCTTGCCCTGTGGAGTATCGTTTACTTGTAAATATTAGATATAGACATCGTATGGCATTGATCAAAGACCGATTACCACATCCCAAAGAGGGAATCGCAGGAGTTATGATAAGTGCATTGATATTGAGTTATATTTTCTTGCTAAAAAATCAAATTTTGTCCCTCAATTACTTGTTCTGAAGACTTTTTTAATTGAACTATTTAAGAAAAACCTTTGCCTAGAAACTCATTTTATTTTCCGATGGCCAAATTGCGCGCACAACTGCTACATATTAATCTCAGAAGAAGCATCGATTTGAGTTAATCCTATTTTAAATACTTGTACTTAATATTGGTTGACTCCCTGCTTACTATCCAGATCATCTCATCTCAACCTAATGAGAGTCAGTGGAGTGTATCATGGGTCTGTTTTTGGTCAGTTTTTCTTTTTCAATAATGAATTGGGTAAAAAAAAAAAGTGTCAGATACAACAGAAATTGTGTGGATGATGGATTTTCCAAATAAGCTACCCGCTGAACATCTCAACCAGCGTGGAAAATTGAAATGATGGCTACATTTGAGACAATGCGAAGAATTACAACAGCAGTCCTTGGCTTTCTGAGTGCTGCACTCTAGCGGACAACTGCAAGTTGTTATTGTTCTAAATAAACCTTCGTAAATAAGAGGCAACGAAGATGGGTTACTCCAGATATGATACCGGCCAAAGCGTAGCCACCCGTTTTTCAAACCAATGATAGCGATGACTCAGAAACCAAGGTGGACCTTACTTGAATTGTCTTAACAGGGGCGGGAAGGGAAACGCTGAATGCTGACCTCAAAATTAATTCTAGTGCCTTGAGATCGCTACGCCTATTTGTTGAGCCTTGACGGTTTTTCATAAGGTTTTGTTCTTATCATAATTTTATCTTCAGTATCTCAGTTTCGATTTATACTTGGAAGGAGATGACTAGGATAAAGAAGGGTTATTCTTCTTCTTCTCCACGGCGCTACAGCCCTTTGAGGGCCTAGGCCTGACCAGTCGCTAGCCTCCACGCTGCACGGTCCGCGGCAAGTGTGCGCCACCTCATGACACCCATCTGTCGCAGATCATCCTCCACTCCGTCTATCCAGCGCAGCCTTGGCCTCCCACGCAATCGTCTTCCTCCTGGGTGGCCTCTGTACAGTTTGGCAGCTGCCCTTTCCACAGGCATCCTCTCCATATGTCCTGCCCATCAGAGTCTGGCTCGTTTCGCCTCTGCTATGATGTCAGGCTGTCCATACAAACGAGCGACCTCCTCGTTGGTTCGGATACGCCACCTGCCCTCTTCACAAATCCCCCCATAAATTCTTCTTAGGATCTTCCTTTCCCAGCGTCTGAGCTGGTCTTCCTCTTTCCTTGTTAGGGTCCAAGTCTCAGAGCCATATAGCACAACTGGCCTCACTACGGTTCGGTACACTTTAACTTTGGAAGTCCTGCTAAGTAACCTACTTTTGAAAAAACTTGTTAGTGAAAATAAACACCTGTTTCCTGCATTAACTCGGGCTTTAATTTCATGTTCAAGAGAGCAGTCCTTGTTGATAGTTGTTCCAAGATATTTAAAGGTTGAACAATTCTCAAAATACTTTCCATTTATCAGGATTTCTTCCTCTTGTTCTCTCCCCTCATTTCTTTTACTTAGAACGTATTTTGTTTTTTCATAGTTGACTTTTAGGCCAACTTCTCGGGCATTCTCCTCCAAGTATAAAAAACCTTCTTCCAAAGCCTGCAATGTTCTTGCTAGCATACTTATATCGTCAGCATACCCAAGGCATTGGAGCAGCCGATTAAAGAGGGTCCCACCAGGGTTCCCAGGGATATCTTTCATTACTTTTTCGAGAACCAGATTGAAAAGTGTGGCCGACAGAATTCCTCCTTGTCGTACCCCAACTCTGACTCTAAAGGGGGCAGACATGAGACCGTTCACCTTTACCATGCTTCTGGTGTCCATCAAGGTCATCCTTATTAGTCTGGTTAGCTTATCGGGTACTCCAAATTCCCTAAGAACTTCAATGATCTTCCCCCTCTTGACCGTGTCATAAGCTTTCTTAAAATCAATGTACAGCTGGTGAACATTAACGTTAAACTCGTAGCACTTTTCCAAAATCTGTCTCAAAGAAAATATTTGGTCCGTAGTTGATCTGTTTGGTCGGAACCCACATTGGTAGTCACCAAAAATAAGTTCAGCTATTGGTGTTAGTCTAGCATTGATAACCTTGGCAAATACTTTGTAGGCTACATTGAGTAACGAAATACCCCTATAGTTCGCACATTCCAGCATCAGCATTCTTGTGGATTGGGCAGATGACTGCCACATTCCAATTGTCAGGCATTACTTCTTTGTTCCATATATCGGTGATGAGATCGTGCATCTTCACGACTAGGGCATCACCACCTGACTTATAGAGTTCTGCCACAATCTGGTCCTCTCCGGGAGCTTTGTTATTCTTCAGGCTAGTGATAGCAAGTCTGACTTCGGCTATTGTTGGAGGTTCCTGAGGATTCCCTTCGTCTTGTGAGTCGTGCTCATTTTCCATGGGTATTTCAACCTCATCTTCTGCTTGTTCATTGAGTAATTCTTGGAAATATTCTGCCCATCTGTTGACAATCCCCTCTCTGTCACCTATTAGTTCCCCATTGTTATTCTTAATGAAATCAGCTCTTGGTTGAAAGCCTTTCTTAATATTCCTGATTTTTCCATAAAAGCGCCTTACATTCCCAATATCTCTGTCCTCCTCCAATTCTTCCAAGAAACGCTTTTTGAAAGTTCTATGTTTTGTACGACAGATTCTTTTTACCTGTCTTCTTTTCTCTCTATACTGCTCCACGCTATCTCTTGTTCTTCTATTCAGCATTCTTCTTCTCGCCTCATTTCTCTCAGTAACAGCCTTTTCACAATCCGTGTCAAACCATCCTGCCCTTCTGTCCCTTTCCTTGAATCCCAAAACATTTCCAGCAATACCGTTCATGCTTTCTTTAAACTTCACCCACTTTTCTTCTATGCTGCTAACCATCCAATTTCCAGTAATACCCTCTAGGGCTCTACCTAAATCACATTGGTATTGTTGCAGGATCTCTGGGTTTTTCAATTTGGCTGTGTCATAAACCGCTTTAGGTTCAGCTCTCGCAATGTGTGCTCTAGAAATCTTTTGCTTGTATGCGACCCTTACAAGATAGTGATCAGAGTCGCAATCTGCACCTCTGCAGGTAGCAACAGACGTTACATCAGATGCGTGCCGACCTTCGATCAATACATGGTCTATTTGATTTCGGGTTGTCCCATTCGGCGAGACCCAAGTAGCTTTATGTATGTCCTTTCTAGGTAACATGGTACTCTTTACAATCATGTTTTTACCACCAGCGAAATCTGCTAATCTCAGTCCATTGTCGTTGCACACATCGTGCCTGGATCGATTGGAATGGGTCTGGGACCCGCCACGCCCACTGTTTCCCCCATTCGAGGAATAACCAACCCGTGTGTAAGAATTTGCAGATTTTTTTAATAATATTCTTCTCCAGGAAGCCATCGTCATCTTCAACTTCATTGTGAAGTTCAACGATTACTGGGCGAAGTGAGCTGAAATGCGATCAGACGAATCAATAAATTACGCTTGCGGTATTATTGACACTTCAACGTTGATTTGGGTTAGAAAAGCATACTTGGTCAGAAAATAACAGCCCTCAGTGCAGTAACGAACAGCATTAGTAGCTGAAATCTTTCGAGCAAATTCAACAACTCCCTCTTTCAGAGTGTTGCCTCTTTCATCGACTAAAACGGATGCTCGTTCGATCTGAAGTAAAAGGAATTGACAATAATTATCAAAGATACCTTAGTGGGAAGTTTACTTTAACAAAGAGTAATTGTCGGCATTAATTAGAATGGAGCCAACCAAAAAAATGGACAAATGAGAAGAATGCAATGGGATGGGCTAAGTCAGTCTATACTTTCAACAAAATGGAGTTGTTGATTCCATGCGGGTGTCCCTCCTTAATTCGAATTTGAATGATGTATTGAACCTGGGAAGGCTTTATCTGATTATCGAAACGGAACCACTGACATAGTAGTTAAAATGTGTTTTTCGAAAAATAGATTTTCGAGATTTTTGGTGATCTGGGCGTGTAGGTTATCATTTTCCACTAAATTTTGGACCCTGAATGCAATGAGACGGGTTTCGGGACGACTGGCCCCCACCAGAAGAGTTAATGGACACTGAATTGATTCAAATTAGTCTCCATGAGCCTGGTCCGATGGATAACTAACCTCTATGAAAGAATTTGCAGCGTTTTTCCTTTCTTCATCTCAATGTTCAGAATAGAGCCACACACATAAAATTCGTATTTGGAACGTTCTACATTTTTTAAAAACTATAATATAATAGCGCCATGATGGAGAGAAGAAAAATAAAACCAACCATCAATTACCTGACTTGCACTCATGAAATAACTCTGAGGCTCGGTCGCTAATTACATTGTTTCTGTGGTTGGCAACTTTCTGGTTATTTCCGACCAATTTTCATTGACATTTTTACCACTGACCTCGCCAAAAATGGAGAAAGCAAGTTCAAGGAGCTCGTTGGTTACATAGGGCGTGAGATTTCTCACTTTGATCGTCGAGCCCAAAGGCGCGAATCTCACCCAAATATTCCTCTGCTTGAAGGTGGTGCCGTCGAGCTCTCGTTTGGCCTTCTTGGCGGAATGACGATAATCCTACAGACAAAAAAAAACTAGGTAGGTAAATTGTTACAGCGCCAGTAACGACTGCCGCGACATAATATTGACACTCACCAGCCTGATGAAAGCAAAGTTCTTCTCCTTGCTAATATAAATCTCGTGAGTTTCTCCATAAACAGCAAAAATTGCAGCGAATTCCTCTTGAGTGGTATCAGGGTGGAAGTTTCCGACGTAGAGACGTGTTTTGCTGTTGAATTTCTTTTCCTCTTTATTCTCTTTAGGCGGTAAATCCACTGTTGAACCACCAATGGAACTGAGGAGCCTTTCATTAAAATATGCCGGCCCGCCCTAAAAATTCGAAAAATTAAAATTGAAAAATTGATGAAGAAATATTAATAAAAACAAATACTGATGTGCAGGTTGAAGCGATTTGTACTGGTGTCGTCATCTATAGCTCGTTTGAATAGTAGTCTAGTCTACATCACTGTAGACAGGTTTTCAAGGGGACAAAGTGTATTCACCCTGACAGATTCATACAGAACACGTAACGTTGGGGCCATTTGCTCTCAATTTTTTTTTTCTTTAGGGATACGGGTATTTTGGTTGTTTATTCCTTGAATAATCAACCTATGTTTACATGTAAAAAGTCAAATCTCTACGATTCAGCCCACATTTGAGATTTTAAGAGAATTAGGCATGTAGGGTATCATTTTCTGCTAAATGTTGGACGCTGAATCGATTGGAACAAAACTGGGGCACTCCGCTCTCAGTGTTTCCTCCATAACCTTGCTTCAAGGAGTAATCAACTCCAGTGTAAGAATTTGCACCGGTTTTTGAGATAAATAGAGAAACAAAACCCCCAAAAATCGGGTAAATTTATTGCACGTAACCTCATTAACAAAGGATTATGGAAAATTTAATAATATTCACCTGACGAACGTTCTTGAAAGAAAATAAGAAAAAAGTGCCAATAACTGTTATAGGATGGTAATGAGTGTTTTGACACTTTTTTGATCAAATCAATACTACCAAGGAAATGTTGCACAAACCGGTCATACTTTTACTACTTTTTACTCATGGAGTAAATTATAAGAATTGTACTTTTTTAATATTTTCTCAAGACAAAAAAAAAAATTAACTGAAAGTCCCTTCAATTTCGCTATCACCTAAAAAATCTGATGTATCACTCATGTATTCACTCTTTTCAAATCCAATCCATCTTGTCCATCATAGCTTGATATTTTACTCCCACTACCTTGATCAGGTTTTCTCAAATTTTATTCTTGTATTTCATGCGAGTTTTCCAAAGTATCGATACTTTTCATTCTATACTCGAGTAGCATCGAATATACAAATCAAGTATATGTATATGAGCACTGGTATCAATACTTTGCAAGTATCTGTGTCCCCAACAACAGCTTGCTGGTAGATCATGCATCCCATCGTTCACGTTATTACCTGATGTGATGTCCTTGTAGAATTTCTCTAGTGACTTCCTTCACAATGAGGATTAGTGAAAACTAGAATTAACTGATTTCTGGTATCAACTGTAACGCCTCTAATAAGTAATTATTGTAAGACAAATTGGATTCTTCAGGTAAATCTAATAATTTTCACGGGCCACTCTCTTACCGTCATGAATATTAATGCAATACATGATGTATCAGAAACTCGGTTAAAATTTACTATAGGGGCTGCGGGAAGTTATGGGGTAAAATCGACGGCTAAACCCAAGAATAGGGACCGTTGTCGCGTTATCAACTGATAGCAATGATATCGCGCATACGGTGACTATCGATAATCGAGTGTTTTTGTTCTTTCCTCCATCCTTACTTGTGCGTGTCTTGTGTTCCTGCGTGCGTATTCATTCCGATTCGTACCTCTCCGAATATATTTGGAGGAGGACGAGAAGTGAAAGTAGTGATCTGATGAGAGAATTTCTCAAGGATGTGGCAAATGTATATCGGCCATATGGCGGGAGTGAGAGGCTCAGTGAAGCTCGATATTTTTTCTAAAAGATAAGAGTCAATTTCAATTTGAATGTTTTTCATTACATAAACTTGTTCCGATAATTATTTATTCGATTTTTATTTTACGCCATGTGTTGAGATACCTTTTCTGTGTCTAAAAGAACGAGGTAAGTTAATTTCAATTTAGTATTTTCTCTCGTTTTTATAAAAACAAATATGGCGGACAGGGATAAATATTTCGCGTATATCGATAGTGCATAACGACAGAGCGTACTATCGATATCAGTTGATAACGCGACAACGGTCCCTATTCTTGGGTTTTACCAAATTGACATATCAATCTATACCGGCAAGTCAATGTTATTCTTGTTATCTCCCTTTTTTTTCTTTTTACAACATGTAATACCTTGAATTTAACAAAGCACAGAACAGATGATATACGAAAGTAGCTCATAGTGATATAAACAACTATTTACTGAGAGTAAAATCAGCCTAAACAAAAAGATCAACTATGACAATAGCATTCGTCGCCATTTTCTTTAGGTAGAATCATATGAGTGAACAAAACAAAACCAAAGCAAAAAAATCTGCAAATTCTTACACACGGGTTGGTTATTCCTCGAATGGGGGAAACAGTGGGTGTGGCGGGTCCCAGACCCATTCCAATCGATTCAGGGTCCAAAATTTAGTGGAATATGATACCCCACACGCCTATGCACCAGAAATCCTGACACATACAAAATGGGTGGATACATACCCATTTTGACCCATAACTTCTTCCGGTGGGTGCCAATCGTTCTGGGATACACATCATTGAATTCAGCGTCCAAAATTTAGTGGAAAATGATACCCCACACGCCTAGGTAGCAGAAATCCCGAAAACACATAATCAAATTGGGTAATAAATACCCAATTTGACCCATAACTTCTTCCAGTGGGTGCCAATTGTTCTGGGACCCATTTTATTGGATTCAGCGTCCAAAATTTAGTGGAAAATGGCACCCTACTCGCCTAGGTAGCAGAAATCCCGAAAACACATACTAAAAATGGGTAGTATATACCCAATTTGACCCATAACTTCTTCCAGTGGGTGCCAATTGTTCTGGGACCAATTTTGTTGGACCCAGCGTCCAAAATTTAGTGGAAAATGACACCCCACTCGCCTAAATCACCCAAAATCTCGAAAATCCATTTTTCAAAAAACCCCTACCTCTCCAAATTTGGTCTGATCGGGCTGAAAAGTTTCGAGGACCCATCTCGGCTGGGAACAGACCCCTGACCCAAATTTCAGATTTGTAGAAAATTTTCTACTACCAAAAACGGCGTGGACAATGGACGGCGGACGGACATTGACCTTTTTTGATCAGGACATCATGAAACGTCCAGAAAAAAAATTTGAGCCGAATCGGAGAGGTTGACCATTATCATGAAAACATAGGTTGATTATTCAAGGAATAACCAACCAAAAATGACTTAAAATTTGGCGATATGAGGTAAAAAGTTACTATCTAGCGTTTTACTACAATTTTTTTTTGTTCATTAGCGAAAATAACAAGAGTACTGAGTCAATGAGAACGAAGAAGAAACCTAAACGAAGTTAGCAGGAGTGGGCAGCTGACCAGAAAGCAATGGCTAAAGAGCCAAAAAAGCCTATCAATCAGCACATCAAGGGCTAAAATTCTGCACAATACTAAAATATTTACACAAAACCCGAATCTTACCTTGGAATCAGGTCGCCTTGGTCCCCAACTGCCTCCTCCACCAAAACCATCTATGCGATTGCCCATCTGAGGTTTTGGGTTGTCATTAGCCGTACTGTTTGATTCAACTTGAATCTTTGGTTGGCCTGCAGCAGGATTATTTGCCATGTCGATTGGTTAAAAAATAAAATGGTCTCAACAAGAACAATCCTCTACACTGATTGGTGATGATTAGAATTGAACCAAACCAAGCGAGGCCATCCCACAAGAGAACTGAAAGAACCAGGTTTTCAAAGTAACCTCCCGCATAACCTCCTCTCCTCCTTCCCAAAAACAGCAAGTCATGATCCCACCCTAGAGCGCTCCAAGGCTGGGTACACACGTTGAGGATTCCGGAGAGGATTCCTCGTTGATCGAATCCTCTTTGGCCGACGGACCGTGTGGACGGGTCGAGGCCTTCAGTTGAGGCGAACCAAACAGGCCGCCAGGCCTTTCCAATTTTCGGAAAGGGCTGGCTACCTGCTACCTGAGGCCGGGGTTGCGGTTCCCAGAATTGAACCCCTTCCTTCATGTGTATGAGGTGATCGGTTGTAGGTATCGCTCGAGTATCGTCACAGTGGTCGTAGCTCCTCGTTAATTTTTTCACAGTTTTCCTCGAAAGGCTTCTCGCGTGTCAAACCCTCTGGCCGAAGCCTCCTGGTTTTCCCATACGTGTGGATGCTCCGTCCGGCTCCGGCCGCCTCAGAGGAATCCCTCTTCGGAATCCTCAACGTGTGTACCCGGCCCAAGCGGTGTGTAACCTCAATTTCCAACAGTGTATGTCCCATGGTGCGGGAAGGAAGACAAAGACTTTATAACGAGGATGTGCTCTCAATCGGGCGTTTTTATGGTCTTCTCAGTAATTTAGTTACCTTGGTAGAAGTGAAGCAGTTTTTTTATTACGCGGCCTCGTGCATAAGAACCAGACTACTTTTTTGAATTTTTATTAATTGTTTTTTCACCTATTTTGAATGAAGAGATGTTTTATTTTATATTGATAACGGAAGTAATGTAATGTGTCTTCGCAGACACTTTTGAGCCAACCTTTGTAACACCTGACGGTTTTTACAATAAATACCTATTGATCGATATTGAACTCATCCAGCTCCCTCTTACTAGTTGCTGCAACTAAGCTATTGTCGACAGTTATTAATTTGTATTAAAAAGTCATCAAGTTGTTACGAAATCTTATCACGCGCTCATAAAATTCTTGAAAACGGCTCATTCTACCGGGTTTGAACGACATTTCGTGCCCTCTTTTCATTTTAGCACACGGACGCTGAGACAAATATTATGCGATAAATAGTATAATATTGGATATAGGATATACCTAGGACAAGATCAGAACCAAGATGAGTACAATATATACAAGAAAATCAAGTCAACTCACTTGTTGATAAAACGGCTCATAATATTAACAGTCAAGGCGGCTACTATATTTATGGTCTCGATTGATTAGTCTCAGGCCGATGTATTCCTCTTCGACGCAGCAGATGGTTACTTGATTTGAATGAGTGGATACGACGTAATATTTCAGAGGGAGAAAGCTGTATTTTACAAACGGATTATACGTAGGCATGTGAGTCACAGCGGTTTTCCTGAAGAGAGTTAAGCTGGCGAGATAGGAAAACTAAGCGCCCGATTTATTCTCGCCAATTTAATATTGAGTTAAGTAGATAATTGTCTATCGGAAACACAATCGTGCATCCTAGCGATAAGTGCCAAATAGAGTTTAAAAAGTCGCGATTTATTATAACTTATAACTATTATAATTATAACTTATTATACTTTATATTTGGCAGGTTAGAGTTCGTGTTGCAAAATTTCATATCAAAATGGAAAATTTTTTACGCCCCGAAAACGTTCATTACAACTTTATAAACGACATCTGAGACCTGAAAAGTGTATACAGACCCCCTCTCCAGTCTAGCAAAATTATATCGCGGATTCTGAATGGGAAAAACTCGAGAATGGCAAATGGCCGTCTACAGCATTTTCACGTCAAAATGGAGGTTTTTCATATCAAATCAGGGGGTTACACATCAAGTCGGAGATGGCAGAAATACATTTTTTAATTTTTAGAAAGGAATAACAACTAATTAGCGAGTGAAACATAACCAACAAGTAAGAATGAATACGATGAACGGAGAAGAATGAGGCGAATCTACAGGCACCTTCAAAACAATGGCATTTGGAAGAGACGGATGGAATGTCTTCGTCATGTTCTGTTGCACAGAGTAGATATTTCCAGAATCAGCATTAGGAAGGGATGGTCGGAATACCTTCATCATATTGCGTTGCACGGAGTAGATATTTCCAGAATCAGAATTTGGAAGGGATGGTTTGAATGTCTTCATGTTTTGTTGTATGGAGTAGTTTCGGAAACTCAGGGTTTTCAATCATAAACGCATTTCTCAGGTGACCAGTGTAGGAGCTCAATCTTTTAGATGTCAGCATCATACTGAGTATTTACGCCTTACCAAAATGACACAGTAGTCAGTTTAACACTCACGTAAAACAAAGGCGAAGAATCTAACTCATCGTATTATTAACTTTACTAGGATTCCACTTATAATAAAAAGAGAATATACACAAAGACCTGAACACAGTAACTTGGTAACATGCAGTAGCAGAAAAACCAATATGTCCAAAAGCTTCTCTATCTCTGATTATATGATCTGTAGCTCCACTATCTATTGTTAATGTTAAGGTTGATTGTTGTGACTTACTGGCAACGCTGTAGGCCTGTCCAGGTGATTCATCATCTTCATCCTCACTCTTTGCATAGTTGATTGTCTCGTCATCTTTGGGTGCTCTGGCTTCATTCTTTTCTTCACTGTTGAGGTCAGCATAGTCCACATAGTAGAGTTTTTCTTCTGGGTTGCATTGCTCATCTTCTGAATCAGTGAAGACCAGTAGAGCTGGGTGTCCTTCAGCCTGCCTCTTCCTTCCAAACCTAACTGCTTTCTTAAAAGCAATCTTTCTGACTCGGTTCTTCAATCCAGTAATCTTTCCCAATCTTTTTATTTTCAATCCTCTCAGTTCTGTCTGGGTTTTAACTCTTTCAGTCTTTGGCTTGTGATCATGGCGAGATGGACAGGTTGCTGCAAGATGGTCCTTTGTAAATTTTTGACAGCAGTAACACAGTCTTCCTTGTCCTTGTTGGCACAATTGCTGTTTGTGTGACCCATCACGCCACATTTGAAACATTTCAGTATCTTTTTGTTCCATGTGTTATTCTGGCCAGAGTAATCCTTGTTGTCATTATCTTGTCTTTTTCTCTTATGAGCAGTAAGGGCTTTTTCTTCTGAGGCTGCTTCCCTTCTGTTTGCATCTTCTTCATTATATTCTTCCTCTCTCAGCATTCCTTTCAACCTTTCATAGCTTACTTTTCCTCCAAGAGCCTGTTCTGCTACTCGAATTGTCTCGCTTTGCTGTCTCACTGCCATTACAAATCCTGTCCTCTTCTCTTTTTCAGTGATCTCTACATCTGGACATCTTCCAAGCATCCATATGAATTGTTCATACTTTGTATAAACTGAATTGCTGTTTCTGACCCTTTTTCATACCTTATATTTCCCAACTGGATTCTGAGAGTGTACTCATTAGACGATGAGATAGGAGTTATTGCATTTTCCAATCCTGCAATCATCTCTCTAGCAGTCCCACATTGAATGATCACGCCATGCAGATCGTCAGATATTCTACTCCTTATGAGGTGTGTCACCTTGTCCATAAGTCTCTTCATTCCTGAACCTGTCGTATTAGTTGGGATTGGTACGCTCTCATCTATACAATATAGAACTCCTTGCGCTTGAAGTTCAGATTTCAGTTTGGCTATCCAGATAAAAAAGTCTGAATCAGTCTGCAGTTTTTCTTCAGTGTGTGGAAACTTGACCCTTTCAATGGTCTCGTCAAAATTCTGAAATTTTTCATGACCTTGCCAAGGAGTGTCTGTTGCTTGTATGGATGCTGACAAACAGACATTTTCAGAATCATTGCTTGATGAGAGTTTGGCAACCTCTATATTTACAAGTTCACACAGACTGGTGGTTTAGATCTAGACACTTTGAAACGCCCAGATACAAATTTTTGGACCGAATCCGAGAGATTGACTTTTTGTCAGAAAACGTAGGTTGATTATTAAAGGAATAACCAACCAATAATCACCAAACTTACCATTTCAAACGATTTCAAAAACTCCAACACAACGCCGGGGTTTCTATTTTATTCCTTCGGTGCCAACGTGGGTTGGCATATATAACTATTATATAATTATTATAACTATATCGATATCGATAATATGAATTTTTGCTCGATATTATATCAGTATCAATGCCTTTCACAAATATCGAACATGCTATAACATCAGCTGTAATCTCCATCCCCTTCTCTTACCTCGTCATTTCCCGCCTTAATTCAAAAGGGGGAGCTGGTACCCTCGGCCTGCATTGTGGCCAGTTTCAATTTGTTTGTGGCGCCCATACTGCCAGGACACATAAACGCTGCTGGAAATAACCTCTAGCTTTGATAACCTTTGTACTTTAAAAAAATCTGCAAATTCTTACACACGGGTTGGTTATTCCTCGAATGGGGGAAACAGTGGGTGTGGCGAGTCCCAGACCCGTTCCAATCGATTCAGGGTCCAAAATTTAGTGGAATATGATACCCCACACCCCTAGGCACCAGAAATCCTAACACATACAAAATGGGTGGATACATACCCATTGTACTTCAGCGCCCTTCCCTTACATGAAGATGTCCTTAAATTCAATGGAAGTTGTCAGTCGACTCACAACAACGGTGACACTATCTCCAGAATTCATTCTCCAGTTCATCTCAAACTGCATTTCCGCTTGCGAAACGATTGAAAAAATCTGCAAATTCTTACACACGGGTTGGTTATTCCTCGAAACAGTGGGTGTGGCGGGTCCCAGACCCATTCAAATCGATTCAGGGTCCAAAATTTAGTGGAATATGATACCCCACACGCCTAGGCACCAGAAATCCTGACACATACAAAATGGGTGGATACATACCCATTTTGACCCATAACTTCTTGCGGTGGGTGCCAATCGTTCTGGGACACACATCATTGAATTCAGCGTCCAAAATTTAGTAGAAAATGATACCCCACACGCCTAGGTAGCAGAAATCCCGAAAACACATAATCAAATTGGGTAATAAATACCCAATTTGACCCATAACTTCTTCCAGTGGGTGCCAATTGTTCTGGGACCCATTTTATTGGATTCAGCGTCCAAAATTTAGTGGAAAATGGCACCCTACTCGCCTAGGTAGCAGAAATCCCGAAAACACATATTCAAAATGGGTAATAAATACCAAATTTGACCCATTACTTCTTCAAGTAGGTGCCAATTGTTCTGGGACCAATTTTGTTGGACCCAGCGTCCAAAATTTAGTGGAAAATGACACCCCACTCGCCTAAATCACCCAAAATCTCGAAAATCCATTTTTCAAAAAACCCCTACCTCTCCAAATTTAGTCCGATCAAGCTGAAAAGTTTCGAGGACCCATCCCGGCTGGGAACAGACCCCTGACCCAAATTTCAGATTTTTAGAAAATTTTCTACTACCAAAAACGGCGTGGACAATGGACGGCGGACGGCATACGGCGGACGGACATTGATCTTTTTTGATCCGGACATCATGAAACGTCCAGAAAAAAAATTTGAGCCGAATCGGAGAGGTTGACCATTATCATGAAAACATGGGTTGATTATTCAAGGAATAACCAACCAAAACGCTACCAGAGAAACCAGTTCGTCCGTGAAGTTTGCTTCTTCCTCCAGGCTCTCGTCAGAAAGAAAATCATCAACGCGCATGATCTGTTCCTCGAAATACAGGAGTTCTGCACTAAATACAGTTACCTTGAACAGGCTGCTGCACTTCTCCAGCACCTCGAAAAACTGGAGGACGGCCCACCCAGTGGCAAATAAGTTCCTCGTCCGTCTGAAACCTGCACAACTCTTATTTCTTCCTGCTAATCAGAAACGTTCGTTGCGATGAGGTTGACATTTCACTACTGAATTTCACTTTTAAATTTCTTTCAATTCAATTTTCTTATTCTTTTAAAATTTCGTTCTAATTTTACTACCCAAAAATTCATGGTTTACTAAATAAAGAGTTCATTTCAAGGAGTTCATCAAGGAGTTTGGTTTCCTAAATTCAAAAAGAAAATTGATGATAACTTCTAAATAGGGTGTATCACAAGTTGCTACCCCTACAATCGTCCAAATAGGAGTAAAACTAAAAAAGTTTTGGTAAGGTCATAAATATAATTGCGCAAACGGGAACCCCAATTTTGAATTGCAGATGAAAATTTGATCCCTTAATCAATTTGTTGGAATGCGCGCAACCGGTTAGTTATCACATTCCCCTTTTGTATTGATCATTTTTGGTTCCAAATATGCGGAAATATCGATCTGATAAATGGGACCTTAAGATCTGTGCGTACTTTTGCGGGAGCATCTTTTGTGGTTAATTATTGAGCCCTTCGTTCCAAACTTTGTTTAATGCTGTGATGTCGATGAAGATGGCAGAGCATACTTTTTGCTCTTTGAAAGCTAAATTCAATTGTAAGGGTTATTTGGTAAACTTGATCAATGTTCGAATGTTTGTTTTTGAAACCTAATTGGTGTTTTGGTATGAGATTTCGTTCTGAGGCATCCTGAAACAGTCTTTTTTTTTTTTTTTTTTTTTTGGTTGGTTATTTTTTGAATAATTAACCTATGTTTTCATAATAATGGTCAACCTCACCGATTCGGCTCAAAATTTTTTTCTGGACGTTTCATGATGTCCTGATCAAAAAAGGTCGATGTCCGTCCGCCGTACGCCGTCCATCGTCCGCGCCGTTTTTGGTAGTAGGAAATTTTCTAAAAATCTGAAATTTGGGTCAGGGGTCTGTTCCCGGCCTAGGACTGTCCTCAAAACTTTTCAGCCCGATCGGACCAAATTTTGGCGGGGTAGGGGTCAAAATGTGTTTTTAAAAAAATGGTTTTTCGAGATTTGGGGCGATCCAGGCATGTGGGGTATCATTTTCCACTAAATTTTGGACCCTGAATCGATTGGAATGGGTCTGGGATCCGCCACACCCACTTTCCCTAATTCGAGGAATAACCAACCCGTGTGTAAGAATTTGCAATTTTTTTTTATCTAGACACCATGAAACGTGTAGAAAAAAATTTTGAGCCAAATCGTGAACATTTGCATGTAAACATAGGTTGATTATTCAAGGAATAACCAACCAAAATTCGCCGAAAACCGTCCACGCCGTTTTTGTAGTAGAGTTTTTCATAAAGTGTGTGCTCAATCTCCCCTCCTGCTCAAATGGCCCAAATTTGGAGAAGGTATGGGTGGAAATTTATATTTTGAAACCCAATTTTCGAGTTTTTCGGTGACCTAGGTATGTGGGGTCTCATCTACTGTGAATGCTGACTCGATTGCAATGGGTCATGGACACTCAATTTTTACCCCATACTCTTGCTCTAAGGAATAAGAAGCCACTGTGGAAAAATTTGCTACGTCTTTGTCTGAATCAGAGATTGTCACAATCAGAAACTCAGCGTCAATTTGTAATGTTTCGTCTTTTCCTGACCAGGCATTTAATAATGATGGGTGTTGTCTCAGTTCCCAAGCATGCTAGAAATTCCCGGCTCGTGAAGCATTTGGACCGCTTAAATCTGATGGTAATATCCCCCCCCCCCCTCCACAGTTCAACGATCGTTGGGGAGGAGAGTGCTGAACGTAATGACCGCCAAGGGGGCTGTTTCACTCAACCGGCTATCGTCATCTATTTCTCACAATTTCCGTTTGTTATCGTCGTAATTGCCAGACTTTTAATTTGTAATCTTCATCGTATTCTCGAGTTTTTTCTACCTGTTTGAGGGGGAGCGGCTCCCGATGGTTTAAAGTTTGAGAAAATGGCTAAAAGTTAAATGAATTTATTGATTGGATGAATTATCTTCGTATTCGATTTTATATTTTATACTAATACAAAGATTAATTATACCTAACCAAAGTGGAATCCACTCGCAAACACCTTACATTGCGACTAGATCTGGTGCTGGAGGCTGTGTTATGAACTGGAAATTTGTAGGTATTCAATACTTCGATTGAGTGCAATCAACGTGACTGTAGTTCTCAACAGCGCAAACTGATGATGGATGCAACAACGTCCAATTAAGAGAGTTCAAAAACGATATTACCGCTAGCTAATCGTTTTGACTGCCTAAAATGATTCGATCAAATCAAATTGAGATTCTCAAGAATTTACTGAAAATTCGAAACAGCGGGCTGTAACTGGGGGAAAAATATTCTTTTGCAGCTGCAAAGTACATTCGTTAACCCTTTTGTGCGTGATTTTTTTATTTTTTAACGAATAAAAGTTTCTTTATAGATTTTGGTCTGTAGAACACGGGAAAAATAAGGAAAAAATTCCCCACACATTATTTATCAAGATACTGTAACGATTTATATTCTTAGTAAATAATTTATTAACAATCGTTCACTTGAGTACATACACTGTTCACATTCGCGCACTTACACAATGACAGAATCACAATACACGGTTGTAACGCGGTTGTCGCACTATTTATAACGCGGCACGGTACAATTTATAACCCAAAGCGTCTATATCCGGACTCCGAATTGAACTGCAACTGAACTCCGCGGCGTTTCTGGGCCCGTTTTATACCTGCTGCCTCTTGGTCGAGTACCTTCCAGAACATTCCCTGGTTCCGGGAACTCGACGTGTTGTCTGGAGCAAACGGGGAGGTTCCTGAATGTTCGAGACCCTTAATCCTCCACAGGTCGTTGACCTTGCAACGCCAGCAGCCCATTTGACCGGCGCAGGTGTGAGCTTGCAACACTGCCCCCTCCTTAGAATTGTTCTGTCCCAGAACAATCTTGGGCATCTGTTCATCACTGGGCCCATGTCGATAGCGGCATTTATCACCATTCTTGCAGCTGCCTTGGCGGTAGAAATAGCAGTCCACAGTCTTCACATCAGTTCTTCCATGAGGATTCCAGGTACACACCCGCACTTCAATCTGGGTCCCTTGAAAAATGAACTCCAACATGTTACGGACTATCCTCCAATCCAATTGGTCCAAGCCACAACCAATCTTGGGTATTGCCAACTTCTTCATTCCCTGCTTAATGAGCAGCTTCTTCAGGGCAAGTAGCGCATCCCAAAGAGTCCTGTAGGTTGGCTTCTGGTGGGAAGACTGTTTTGTCACTAGAGAGACTATTAGCTGGTTGGCTATCCTCAGTGACAATGTTTTTCCAATGCGTGGATTTTGCCGCTGCAACTGGTCGTCATTACCATATTTCTTCTTGAATATTTCGGCAATTCCTCTCGACATTTTGAGGTCGGCAGCTACACAGTGTGCTAGCGCATAATCTTTTCCAACGTCAAAAAGGTGAGTCCGGATCGAGCCGTCAACCGAGACGGGTGTGTTTCGAAGTGTCTCTTGAAATTCGTCGGTTTTTTCCCGGATTTCTCGATGCAGTGTCGGTGAAAAGTTGACAGGACGTGTACCAAGAGGGGATCTCCCTATCCCGGACGGTAAATCATTCAATTAGTGAGTAGCATACCTATAATTTAAACTTAAAATCTTCCATAGGACCTTTGTGAGGGAAGGAGACAGACGACGACGGGGAGAGAGAGGAGCGACGCTCACGAAAGGAGGTCAGCACCCGGCTCGCGGCGATAGCTGAATCAGCGCCTGGGCCCAGCCGACCGACACTCGCCTTTCCTTCGATCGTTATATTCCATCGCATTTATTATTTTTTTTCGTTGATTTCCGCACTCCTCGGGACAATGCGAAACGAAAAGGCGAGTAGAGAATAAGTGAGTAGGTATACAAAGAGGACAAGGAATGGGGAAGAAAGGTTTTCTGATGCCTGGACACAGGTATCTCGGACCGGGAAACCCGCTCCCCAATGGTCAGCCAGTGGACTACGATGACCAGCTGGCGATGGAACATGATTGGGCGTATAATCGCGCCACTGGACCATCGTCAATCAGGAAAGCAGATGCAGATGCGATTATCGGTTTCGGATCCGATGTGCTAGTAAACGGCAACCTCCATTCCGCCGTAGGTGCCGTGTGCCTGGGGGCAAAGTACGCCGTGGAAACGGTGACTGGTGTGACATACCCCCCTAAACACGGGCCCCTGGCAGGAATACTAGGAAAAAATACAAGAGAGAGAGATAACAACACGGAAAACGAAGCGAAGGAAACCAACCGGGAACAAATCCAGGGCATCAGGGCCTTTCATAGAGAGTGTGAGGTAAGAGCAGCCTTTCCTGAACTGGTAGGCACACAGGGGCACAACAGAGCCACCAGACAGCAACAGAGAGGAAACTGGACTGTGCAAACCAGAAGGGAAGGAAGTAAGACACACAACTGGGGGAAATGGAATCCAGAGCCCTTTCTCAAGAAGAAGGAAGACCGAGAGAAGGGACTGGTACACCAGTCCTGGAAGGCACCTTGCGGGTACAAAGAAAAAGAAATGTGGAATGAAAACCCAGAAGGTGGATCATGGTTCACGGCGCCCTCTACAAAGGGGGGACGTGAGGAGAAGGCATGGACAGAGGAAATCTGCGAGAAAGAGCTCTTCTCTTACAAACTAGAGCCACAGTCAAATCACTCTCTGACGCCACTACCCCCTGGTACAGGCCAATCAGGGATCACACGGAACCCCGTCTACTTGCCCTCCTCTGAAGAGAGGAGCAGCAATGAAGAAGATGGACCCTCGCGCCTGCTGACGCCCCCGGCGTGTCTCATGGAAGAGCAGCGGCGACCTGCACCAGCGATTCGGAAGTTGACAGCAGAATACATCATTGGTCTCGGAGCAGAGGATGCTCCTAGACATTGGGCCAATGCAAAAGGACCAACAAGGATTGCGCTCATGACTGGAGAAGAGAGTGAGCAGACAGAGGATGATGCAGAAAGCAGAAAGGGGGCCTTTGGTGGAGCCATCCCCAAAGTAAGGAAGCGGAAGAACCTGCTGACCCCCAAACGGCTGCCAGCAACCTCACTGTGCACGGAAAAACTGGAAAAGGTCAGGGAAAACTTCCATCAGAAATGGGAGAAATGGGGGGCAAACCCCGACAATATTGGCGCCAGACCCTTCAAGAACGCTTCTGCATTGGTGAAAGAACTTCTAGATGAACTCTTTGGGCCAATAATGGCAAAAATGCAAAACCTGGAAGCAGAGCTGGAGCACAACCGGAGGTTAGCTGAGGGAGTGACCTCTCTCACAGACTCAGTGGAAAACTTGGACAAGGAGATAAGGTCCATGAAGGACCAAAGGCAGGACTGGGGAGAACTGAGAACAGAAAACCTTACTGATCCAACAGCCGACCTCGGGGCAGTCGCCACTGCGATGCAGCTCATGGAGCGCATAGTGGTAGATGGCCTTGGAGAAGTGGGGCAGCGTCTCACTGCCCTTGAACGCAAACAGGACTCCATCGCGGGGAAACTTGAAAGCATCGAGAGAAAGGGCCTCTCAGACCTTGGGCGGAAAGTAGACGTGGTGTCTCGAAGATTAAAGGAAAACCATTCAGATGATAGAACAAACCTCCGAATGGAGCTGGGACGGAAAGGAATCGAGAGAAAAATCATTGAAACGGAGAGTGAAGCAGATATGTCAGATGCGACAAGAAAGCGAAACAGGACCTCAGATGAGGGTGAGAGCGAGGCCAACAAAAAGAGGTCGCGCAAACAACTGCAGGAAACATCAGATGCAGGTGTCACTTCAGGCAAGGGGCAGCAAAAAGTGAAATGGGAGACAGTAGAGAAAAAGAAGAAGAGGAAAAAGAAGACCATGCATATGAGCCAAGATAGTGTACACCCTCCCTCAGAAAGCGAAAATGAGCATAGCACATTGGAAGCGATAAAGAAAAGGAAGCAAAACCCTGAAGAAGGAAGAATTAGCAAAAAACATAAACGTGGGAAGATGGTGGATAGACAATGGGAAGCGAAAAGGCTGGATCGTATTTTGGACAGCAGCAAGCGGCTTCTACAATCGGACAAACCAGCTCCGCTGGTCGTCCAGAAGGAGAAAGTGCAGTCTCTGGACAGGGAAATGATGGAGGATGGAGCAACAAGCTCAAATACAGAAGGTACAGAGGGAAAAGTGACCTACGCAAAAAAGGTAATGATGTCACCCCCATCATTAAGGAAGGAACTCCGGGAGAAAGTGGACCCATGCTCCCTGGGGGTAGGGGTAAAACAGTTGAAGACAGCTGGAAAAACAAAATTGATACTCACAGCTCGAACTAAAGAGGAAACAAGAAAGCTAGCAACAACCCTTCAACAAAAAGGTTTCAAGGTCACAGACCAGGGTAGGAGGGAGAACCCAATATTGATGAGGATACACCGGGTGGACAGCCGAATTCAAAAAGGAGATCTACCCCACAGGGTGCTTGCTCAGAACAGCTGGTTGTTGGAACATGTCACTGCACAGGAGTGGGAGGAAGGTTTCAAGCCAGCATTCCAAAAGGGGGACAGGAAACGATGGCCTGACGACACCATTTGGGTGTGCCAAGTAACAAGAAAGATCAGGGATGTCTTAAAAGGTGACAAGCCACTGCATATTGGGTTTGCTCAATGCTATGTCATGGACCACGCTGACGTTAGTAGATGCTACAGGTGTAAGGCTTATGGTCATGCAGCCAAGACCTGCAGATGGAGTGTTGCTTGCGCCAGATGCACAGAGGAGCATGACACCAAGGACTGTCCCCAACAGGAGGCAACAAGGTGTGTGAACTGTAAAAGAGCTCAAATGGAAGATACACATGCGGTATGGAGTGACAAATGCCCAGCTTACCAATGGGCTTGGAAGCGATATGTCAGAAGCATCAAACCATGAAAGTTCTACAGGGCAATCTCCACCGCAGCGTAGTGGCACAAGACCTATTGTCACAGCTGCAACGTGAGAAGGGCGCAGACATAGTCTTAATCAGTGAACAGCACCATAATCAAGACAACCACACATGGTTCTGCGACAATTTAGGCACAGCAGCCATATGGTCAGTCACACCAGGAAGAGTGGAAGACCATGGAGGAGGCTGTGGATATGTATGGCTAAAAAGAAGCGGACTCACATTTGTCAGCTGTTACTTCACTCCAAATGAGCCCTTTAGAAACTTTGAGGAGAAGCTAGGACACCTGGAAGACTTCATCCGAGGGACTAGCGGGGAGCTTATAGTAGCTGGAGATTTCAATGGGAAAGCTGTTGAGTGGGGGATGGATCACTCAGACCGGCGAGGCCGGCTAATTATGGAGATGGCCTCAGGAGCAGGTCTAGAAGTCCTAAATGAAGGAAGCACCCCAACTTTCCAGAGGATTGGCCAGCAGGGAACAATTCCAGACATCACTCTAGTATCTGAGAGACTCATGCCTAGAGCCAATAACTGGGCAGTTATAGAAGACTACACAGCTAGCGACCACCAATACATAACATTTGTGATCCATGAAGAAGGGAGGCAAAGGACTAACAGAATGAATGACACACAAAGGCTAAAGTCATGGAACCTAGCCAAGCTCGATAAGGCGAAAATGGTGGAGATCCTGCAGAGTGGAGATCAGCCATCACCTGGACACGGAAGGACGCGAGTTGACCCCAAAACCGCTGAAGAACTGACTGAGCAGGTCATGAATACCATTACCAGGGCATGTGATGCAGCAATGCCAAGGAGGGGACAGGGACCTAGTAAAACTCCTGTGCACTGGTGGAATGAAGAAATAGCCGCACTCAGAAAAGTATGCTTCCAACTGAGAAGACAGGCTCAGCGAGCGCAAGCCACAGAGGCAGCAAGAGAGCTTAATGACAATCACAGAGAAGCAAGACGAAATTTAAGACATGCAATAAATGCCAGCAAGGCCAAATGCTGGAAGGAAATCATCAAAGAAGTTGACAATGATCCTTGGGGGCGGGGCTATAAAATAGTGTGCAACAAATTAAAGAACAGTAGCGGCCCAGGCCCACTAGATCCAGGAGCAATGGAAGGCATAGTCAATGGTCTGTTCCCGCAGTATCCTGTACGTGCCGAAAGGATATTCGGCCAGATTGCTGACTTCCCCTTATTCTCAGAAGAAGAACTCAGAAAGGCGGTCAGAGAATTGAAAAATAAAAAGGCCCCAGGACCAGACGGCGTGCCAGCGGAAGTTCTCAAAGTTGTTGCTGAGACCTGTCCAGATCTTTTGCTAGGAATGTATAACACCTGCCTCACAGCAGGAATTTTTAGCAAGCGTTGGAAGCGAGCCCGACTTGCCCTCCTGGACAAAGGTAAAGGCGACCCTCAAAGCCCATCCTCATGGAGGCCACTGTGCATGCTAGACACAGCAGGGAAGGTATACGAGAAACTACTCCAACAGCGACTGCAGCCAGCATTGGAGGAGGCCGGGGACCTCTCCCCTATGCAACATGGTTTCAGGAAAGGGCACTCAACCATCAGAGCAGTATCTGAGGTGCTCACAGCACTGAGGAAAACTTAAGAAGGTACTCGGCACAGTCGAAAGATAGGTCTCCTAGTGACATTGGATGTCAAAAACGCCTTCAACTCAGCAAGATGGGAAAATATGCTGGAGCCTCTGGAGACCACTTTTCATCTCCCGGGGTATCTCCTGAGGGTCTTAGACAACTACCTCAGAGACAGAACACTGATATACACCACAACACTTGGACGCCGGGAAGTACCAATTACATCAGGGGCAGCCCAGGGGTCAATACTTGGACCTACCCTCTGGAACATATCCTACGACAGTATATTCCAAGTGGCCCTCCCAGAGGAAACTTTCCTGGTTGGATATGCTGATGATGTGGCAGCTGTAATCTTGGCCAATACAATGGAGCAAGCGAAAGAGAAGTTGAATGAGACCATGTCCAGAGTGGGAGCATGGATGGATGGACACAGTCTCTCACTAGCCACTGCCAAGACAGAGGTGGTACTATTCACACGAAAACGCATCCCAAATATCATGCAAATCAGAGCGGGGGAAGTTGAGGTGGAAACAAAACCAGTAGTCAGGTACTTGGGAATAATGCTGGATACCAAGATAACTTTTGGGGAGCACATAAGGATGGCAGCAGCCAAGGCAGCAAAGACAACAGCAGCCCTGAGTCAACTAATGTCAAACATTCAAGGACCTAGACCGTGTAAGAGACAACTATTAATGTCAGTTGTACACTCCATCCTGCTATATGGGGCAGAAGTGTAGGGGTACATCCGGAACATCCTGGAAGGCAAGCTCGTCGAGGAAAGGGCCCGGCAACGGGAACTGCAGGCAAACGGGACCAGCTAGCAGGCAGAAATCGGATGTCGACGGACGAGGAGGAAGAAGAAGAGACCTCCGAATCTTAGGAAGAAATGAATACTTACACATAATTTTAGTATAATTGGAGTACTGTAATTCGAGGTTGTTATTATTATAACCATATAGATGTATATATATGTACCTATAGGATGTTGATTGGCATAGGCTTATAAATTACTTGTCAATGAGTATAAATAAAGAACGAGACTTGAGGATGAAAAGTCAAGAGAGAAGAGGCAAATTGCCGAAGAGGGAGAATGGCCCACCCGAAGTAATGTGTTAAACAGTCCCGGGTGGGCCATTGCCCCAGAAGTATCACAGGGACCACTTGGAGTCGTCCTCCTCCTACGCCCTTGAAAAAAAAAAAAAAAAAAAAAAAAAAAAAAAAAAAAAAAACGTCAAAAAGGTTCTCGCGCACTTCGTTGGTGACTCCAAATCTCGCTTTGCTAGTCCCTCCATAGATCTTCATGAACATGTTGAACTCCAGGGTTGCCGGGTCTTATATACATGATGGTGTAGTCACTGTCCTCGATAGGTCTTCCTGTGTCAAACTGCCCACGAATGCTGCCAGCCGATTATGATGTACCACTCGCGGTTTCCCTCTTGGAGTTCTTCGAATCCTGTAGATGACATCGTTGATTCTTTTCATGACTTCGTAGGGTCCTTCCCAATCCTTCTGGAGTTTCGGTGATAGTCCTCGCTTCCGACGCGGATTGTAGAACCAGACAAGATCGCCTGCTTGGAAACCCACCTCAGTTGCCTTTATGTCGTATCGAGTCTTCATCCGGTCACTGGCTATTCGGTCCATTGGGCTTCCCACATTGTACTGCAGCATCTTTGCCCTCGGTTTCACAGTTGGTCCCTGCCCGGCATTGCATAGCAAACACTTCTTACACCAATCTTTGACAGATTGTTTGCTATCTACCCAGTAAAAACGCTCTCTAACCTTCTGTAGCGTTTTTGTGATGCCAAAATGTCCTCCTGATGTTCGATCATGGAGATGCTCCAAAACCAAGGGAACCAACTTTTGTGGAACAATGATCTGCGTCCTTGTCTCAGTACCATCATTGCTCTCCAGGCGACGTTTCAGGATTCCTCCTTCCAGAATGATAGAGTTCCTCTGCGCCCAATAGGTTTTTATAGTTGGACTACGATGTCTAATTTCTGGCCAACTGGGTCTCCTGTTGGTTCTCTTCCAATCCAGAAGATCCTTTAGCTCCTGGTCTTCTGCTTGTCGCTCCTGCAAGTGCTCTGGCTGCCACTCACCCAGGATAATTCTGGTCCTCCGTAGGTGTTCTTCTTGCTGGTCCGGTCTTAAGCTGTGGCCGCAGTTGTCCAGAATAGGTCTCCTCTTCTTGCCCGTCTTGTAACTGTGAGAGGACCCTATTGCCCCCCTATTGCCAGCATCTGAGTTGTCGTTTGAGGTCCTCCCAATCAGGCTCTTGCTTCAAACGCCTTAGTACCCTCTCAACGATGTCCTCTTCTTCTTCCACTACCTGTCTCAGACGTGCTCTACTCCGGTGGGAGGCTTGCTTCGCAGCCTCAAATTCCAAAGCATGCGCCAGGGCATCGCACAAAGTCTTTGGGCGTGCAAGTCTCAATGCTTGCTGAGTTTCACTGTCCCTGATTCCATCTACGAAAGTCCGGACAGCCAGCTGCTCCAAAAAGTCATCAGGCGCTGTAGGGTAAGCCAGTCTCACCAGTCTTGCAATGTCTGCTTCAAATTCCTGTAGTCTCAGTGGTCTTCTGGTTCCTGATCTTTATCTGTGCATGGTAGACTTGTTGAAGATGGGCATCTCCGTATCTCATATCCAGCCTGGCAGTCAACAATTCGTAATTATTTTGATGGCCAGCTGGTATACTCTGGAGAATATTCAAGGCTTCTCCACGCAATGCAACTATTAAAGCTGTTGCTTTATCCTGTTCGAGCCATCCATTTGCAACAGCTGCAGCTTCAAACTGTCTCTTGTATGTTGACCATGGCACCTTCCCATCAAATGTAGGTGGCTTAATTTTATTTACTCTGGTTCCGGTAAACTTCTCTTCATTGCCACTGTTGAAGCTGGCTTCTGCTGGTATATCCATGTGCTTTAACTTTACTTGATTGCTTCTCTCTAGTGCTAGAATCTCATTCTTGACTCCATCTCGAATTTTGCTTTCAATTTCGTCTTTAACTTGAGAGATCTTATCATCAACTGCAGAGATCCTATCATCGGCTGTAGAGATCTTATCATCAACTGCAGAGATCTTATCGTCAACTGTGTTGGACAATGAATTCAAATTGTCCTCCAGTCTGTCTACATCAGTTTTTATGTTGGCAACATCACTCACTATTTTATCCATATGACTCACCAAATTCTCTTCCAGTTTTCTGGTGTTTTCTTCCATTCTTTTAGAATTCTCTTCCATTTTCTGTGAGTTTTCTTCAAACAGTTGTCTAGAATTCTCTTCAATTCTGGTGATATCATCCACAAAGTCAAAGTTGTCTGGGTCATGGCCTTCCTCAACCAAGTTCTCCTTAAGTCGTAGGCGTAGATCTGCTTTTGTTCCACAGGTAGCTAAGCCGCGCTCTTCCAGCTCTTCCTTCAGTTGTTTAACTTTCAGATCGGTCAACTTCATTTTGTTTGTTTTAAGAGTTCAAACGCGCAGTAACACACTAAAGTCACTATAACACTTTATAACTACTGTAAAACACTATAACACTTTAACACTAACTATTGTCCAACACTATAACACTAATTATTGTAACCCCACATCTGACACCAATTTTAACGATTTATATTCTTAGTAAATAATTTATTAATAACCGTTCACTTGAATACACTGTTCACATTCGCGCACTTACACAATGACAGAATCACAATACACGGTTGTAACGCGGTTGTCGCACTATTTATAACGCGGCATGGCACAATTTATAACCCAAAGCGTCTATATCCGGACTCTGAATTGAACTGCAACTGAACTCCGCGGCGTTTCTGGGCCCGTTTTATACCTGCTGCCTCTTGGTTGAGTACCTTCCAGAACGTTCCCTGGTTCCGGGAACTCGACGTGTTGTCTGGAGCGAATGGGGAGGTTCCTGAATGTTTGAGACCCTTAATCCTCCACAGGTCGTTGACCTTGCGACGCCAGCAGCCCATTTGACCGGCGCAGGTGCGAGCTCGCAACAATACATAAGAAAAATCATATGTTGTAAATTTGCAACACCATGCGTTCCAGGACTTCTTGCGAGCTCTTGGGTGAAATAGGAATTCCAAAATTCTAAATACTTCAAAACGCCAATTAAATGTATATTTCTTAGAAAAATTAGTCAAAATAAAATATACAGTAGGTCCTACTTATTTAGCATTACTAGCTTTGCTATCACAAGAAGTAGGTTTTTGTTAGGTAGGTATCCATCGTCACTTGGTATCACAGTCGAGTGTTTTGGCAAAATCAGTCTTTTAGTTGAGATTCAAGGGGGAAAGCCTCATTTTTTTGATCCCATATGGTATTGTTTGAAGCAGTTTTTGGCCTTCGTGAAACAAAAACACCTGGGATTTTTCACATGTTATCGACGTGAACCCAGTGCAGTTACAATTCTTGCACCTCATCCTTCTTTCAGCGTCAATTACAGGCCAGTGAGCGATCTGGTCCTTTCGTACATCCTTGGGTGGTTCAGGTATTCCTCGGTTTCTTCTTTTTCTTCGTAGTGGTGGACCAGACTCTTCAGCTGAAGGCCTTCCTCTGCGGACCATCAGTCCTCTTCCATGGTTTAGGAGGCTGAGTGCCAGTGAAATACGAAAACGTTTTTGGGTTAGAGGAGTTTTCACACCTCTAGAAAGTTCAAGCCTCTTGAAGATGATCCAGGAGTTTGGTGGTGACGTCCAGCAGGTGATGAAAGAGACGCATATACCACTTTCTTGATTTGAGGCATATCCTGAGTCTACCAATGTGAGAATCCATGAGGTCTACACCTCCCATGTGTCGGTTGTAGATTTTGGTTACTTTTAGACAAGATATCTCAGTAAAGCTTCGAGAAGATTTGTCAAATCTTCTTATTTTTTCGAGAGGTGCGACTCCACAAAAACTGGACAGGATCGTAACACACCTGTTATCAATCCAGCGTGAGGATGGCATCAGGCCCAGTACTACGTAGTTTGAACTCTACAGCTTCCCCTCTTGAATATTTTTTCCATTTTCTTTGAACAGTAGATCATCTTCATCCATCCTACAACACAAAACCACTAAAATTTAGTTTTATAACTAGAAAATACCACTCGAAACTCAGGGGTAGAGAACATGACACCAGTTGCAGATTTGCAACATAAGGATTTCTTTGTATAAACCGTAGACCGAGTTCCTTCACTTTCGATGGTGTTCCCAGCTAGTAAACTAAGTGTTCTTCTATGGAGATAATTTTTGGTGTCGGAAACATAACGAAATAATAAGTAAAATTGCACACAAACCTGAGTAACTCCGTCAGCTTCCTGCCAGCCGCACTTTATCAACTTTTATCGTCTATCAGTCGTAACTGATTGTTGTATCATTTTTCAAGTGTGGCGTGAGCTCCTGAAGAATTAGGACTCAATTTGTTGTTACCAACGGAATCTGCTGCGTTCTATCCATGTTCATTTCTTAAACTGATACACTGGACTCCCCTTGTCCCGCGTGACTTATACGATTGACCCATTGAAAACCCCCTCGCACGTGAGTCGTATTACTGATCAGCCGGTAAAGGTAGGTTGATTTATTTGGTCTGGATCTGTAGTCCGCGTAAATGGTCGAGATCTCTCCGTTGAGGGTTGTCTACCTACGTACAAAACGTAGTTCAAACTCCCAACGTTTGATGTATCGCCCTTCTGGAACCACTGGTATCCCTTCGTCCCAAAGATCGTAGATCTTTAACTCTCCCAACGTGGATTCTACCACGTACGTTACTTTGCCCGCGACATGCTCAGGAGAAACAAAATGGTCGGTCACAAGCCCTAGTCGGTGTCTATTTTTTTGGAGGAAGGTGAGGAAAATATCATAAGATGATGCGGGGGGACCGCAACCAAAGACCCGGGTATGTGGAAATTTTTACCCACTAAAAATCTCGCCTCCTTTTCCCACGTTGGGGCCCAGCACGGAACTGTTTGACACATTACTGCAGGCTGGGTTCCGATTTCTGCCTGCTGGCAGGTCCCGTTTGCCTGAAGTTTCCGTTGCCGGGCCCTTCCCTTGACGAGCTTGCCTTCCAGGATGTTCCGGATGTACCCTGCCGCGGCATTCCACTATGACTTGATCTCGAGCATCCTGGTCATCATATCCTCGGGGGTGGGAGGGCTGGTCATTTCTAGCTCCCATGCAATCTGCCATTGCTCTCTCTCTCCCACCTCTCGCATTCGAAGAATGTGTGTTGAGCGCTGTCCTCTTAGTTGGTGCAATGTAGGCATCCTGGAGATTCCACAATACGCATCCTATGGATATACTGATAGAACATCCCGTGACCCGAGAGGAACTGCGTTATATGATAGTTAACTTCACTGTGTTTCCTCTCTAGCCACGTATATTGGGCACCAGTCAAGCCGTTCATCTTCCTCTTGTTTCTGTCTCTCAGATTTCCTGCCAGGAGTCGAGTGTGTGTTCCCGCTCTTGTTTGGCTAATTGAGCCCGTGGCTCCTCTTCCCTTCGCTCGTACATCCTTTTCCTCTCCCTTGCAAGCAGATGTATTGGTATCACTCCCGCTAGGAGGAGCACGGCTGGTTCCATCCATCCATGCTCCCACTCTGGACATGGTCTCATTCTAATCGGTGTCTTGAGAACGTCCATGGTACAGACTCTTCGAATACGAGACTTTTTGAGGCTTTGACGTAAATATGAGGCAGAGTGGTGAGATTCTTCCAATGTCAGTCAAACGATTCTAGGTTTTGATCAGATGATGAGCAAATCATATCAGAGCCAATCCCCTTAATTCTTCTTCTTCTTCAAGTGCCGTCTCCGTCATAGAAGGTTGGCGATCATTTCTGCATATTTCTCGCGGTCCTGCGCCAGGTGAAACAAATCTGCTGCTCGGTGAATCCCCGTCCAGCTTCGTATGTTAGATAACCATGATGCGCGCTGTAAGAGTTATATTCCTGCCAGTTTTAGCCTCTAAGCGGACATCACTGCCAGGAATCTGTTTGTCCACCCAATGCCTAGACGCAACCTTTGGACTTGCAAGGAAGGAGAAAAAGAACAACTGTTTTTTTGAGTAGGTAATTAATATTCTCCGAAATTGAGACAATTAGGATCTATAAAATATTAACATAACAAAATGAATTCCTACCTATCAGCTCAACCAGATTGATCTTTCCTACCTCGCCTGTTCTTCTGGAAGGTCGGAGAGGGTGTGTTCCGGGCCGGACTTGAACTCCTGCAGTCCGGCTCGTGATTCTAGAGGTCTTCTAAGGCTGTCGAAGTACACACTTCACCTGCTGGACATAGAATGCTTTTCCTCGATTTCTCGTGTTTTCTCCTGGGCCCAAAGTTTGCGCAAGTTTTCCTTTGGGCCCACCCCTCAGCCAATCGTTTGGTTCTAGGCGTCCCCAAAATTGCTCCAGACTCTTGGAGGGGGTTTGAAAGAGGATTTTATTCGGTGAAGTAAGCAGTGGTGGGATCTTGAAATGTCCAATCGCTCAATGGGCGGTGTCTTCCCATCTGCTGACTCGCCGGACACGTGGAGCTTCTGAGAGCGCCTCAAATTCCGAAATGTTGCGGATTTCTCAGCGCTTGAGTTTTCTCACGGCCCGTGAGAAAATGCTTTGCTGGTGATCCTGCGGCGACGGATGTCTGGGTTTCGAGTTTCCCAAGGGTGTTGTCTCCTCGCTGCTATCTGGTCTGAGCGTACGACTTCAAATTGTACGGTCTTAAGTCGTACAACTCCCCCTTCTTCAAATGACGGTAGCCAGGGTGGTCAGTATTGCTGGCGCACGTTGAGGGTTGCTGTGTAACGGGGCGGCAGAGTCCAAGCGCCCCGTCAAGAAACTTCGGCGGCGGGGTACGGATCGAGCCCTCTCCCCTCCAAGCGCCTGAACCAGCGGGGCAAAAGGCGTGTCCTCATTGGACACATCGGAGTAGGAGGAGGGGAAGGCGACTTGACGAGTGGGCTGGGGAAAGGCTGGGCAGTCAGTCGTGTACAAACTCAAGTGAAACGAGGTTGGCCCCCCCTGCTCGCCATAATCTCGAGAGGACGAGGCGAGGCAGGGGCGGGGCGGAACAACCTGTTTCGGGGCGGAACAACCCGTTTCGGGGCGGAACAACCTGTTTCGGGGCGGAACAACCGAAGCGGAACATTGAAGCGAAACAACCGACGCGAAGCAAATCAACCCCTTGTGAAGCTGGTGTTGTGAACGTGACCTGAGGGAACAAGTGTATCGTGGTTCCTTCAGGGTGAGAACTCGGGAATTGGGAGATCAGCCAATTCCTCTCCCGTAACAGTGGGCCCTTATACGAACTGAAAATCCCCCGTCGGACCCGAGTGTTGATTCGTTCGCGCCCGATTTGACGGCCAATAGTCCAGGTTCCCCACGCACCGCCAGTCGTCGGACCTCCGTCGGAAAGAGCCTCGCCTCCTCCGGCCTGGACGGCGTTCCCCTGACCGAAGCCGAGCAGCGAAGAGAACATCACCCTGTTGTCTCCATCCTAAGGAGTTGGTACACGTAAGTGGCGAAATACCTCTATCTCGTGAAGAGAACATCACCCTGTGGTCTCCATCCCAAGAAGTTGGTACACGTAAGTGGCAAAATAACTCTGTCTCGTACCCTCGCAACGCAAAAGTCGAATCTCTAAATCTGGCCCAAGCCCTGACGTTTAGTCACCAGAAAGCTGATCATAGAGTGTACATTGTAGCCGTATTATTTAGTGTTTTGTCTGTCGTGCGTTAGGAAAAGAGAAAGGAATTAGGGGAGGACATTAACAAATCACTTCCACTTTTACCGTTATTCAAACCAAACATTTTGAGCCTTCAGCTACCCCGTAAATTCATTTGGCCCTCAGCCCTTCACTTTTGCCTACTCAATAATTAGGTTACGTAATAGTCAATATCCTTCTCGGCCGAGACATTCCGTATTTTATATTTCTGTCAATTGCGTTTATTATAAGTCAATATTGAACCCTTGTCTTTTCAATCACGAAACCCCATTCCTCAGAGCTTGGTAAATTCAGGTGTACTTGGCGTCCATGACCGACCATTGCAGACATTCCAGACGGTAAGTGAAAGTCTTTAATCTCCCACTAATTATTCGCCTAGGTCTATTTTTGGATCCCTAGCCCGTTACGTGAAAACGACGGGTTACAGCTGCTGCCTCTGGTTGCTGGCGGTTGCCTCCTTTGTCTTCACATGATTTGGTGGCGACACGCACTGCACGATTTCCACTACTGGTTGAGCTTTAACATGGAACGTTTTACAAATGATTCCTAACGCACTGTTTTTGGCTACTGGTTGAGCTGTCCCCTCTGCTCAGCATGGGGATTTTAATTCTAAATGAGCACAAACAAAAGAGAAATTATCGTTCTTTCAATAATTGCGGTTAAGTATAAAAATGTATCAAGTTTCTTAGTCGTACTTATCAATATAATTATAATCTTATTACATTGTTCAACCTATACTTAAGCTAAATCAAATTTGTTTCTGTTGTAGTAACTTAACTGACTGCTGATCGTATTACATTATGATTATGAGATTCTTTATTTATCACGGGCCTAAATTCTCGGTGCTTCTCGTGAAAGTAACCTGTGGCTGCAAAGCCACAACCGTGGTTGGTGGGTTAGCGTTGTGTTTCCGCTTGAATACGTAGACAATTATTGCCACCATAATTAGTCCTAGAAGGATAATCGAACCAGTATTTAACTCAGGCCAGTGTGACTGCATATCCGTTAACCAATCGTTTTCAGGAAGTTCAAGTGGTTTTGGGATTTGTTCTAGTGCCTTTGAGTACAATTGAAATTCCGGGTCTTGAAAACTTTCAACTATTCCGGTGATTTTTTGGAGATCTGCGGTTTTTAAATAGTTCGCATACTGCGTTAAATTTGTATCTATAGCTTCAAATTGTATTGTTACTCGCGACTGTCGCTCTAGCGGGGGTGTTAGAATTTCTCCTAAAATTGCCGCTTGGCAGTTTCCAGTACAATGAAAAATATAAGTTCCATCTAAAATTACTCGCTGTTTGATTCCATCATCTTGAATCGGCATGGGTGTACCCAATAGGGCTGATATTTGAATTTTCGAAGCGTTCGACGGAAGTGGCTGAATGAAAGCCGCGTCTAACTTAAATAGCCGGGTTTCAGCTTGGGCATACTGGCTGTCGTAATCCATCATGACTGGTATATGTTGAGCCGAGCAAATTATGATGTTCTCTTGATGATAAAAGCTTATCTTAAAGGCTTCTTAGAAGCGCGAGTTGCCCTGGGCGAGTCTTATCTCTTGCTTAGATTTGTTATTTTGTATAGGTATCCCTGTGAGTGGGGAGTGCGTCGTATGAAAAATTTGAACTGGAAGTCTTCATTCCCCAAGTCCGCTCCGCGGGTGAAGTGCAATCTGTGCCGTTATGACTTACTTTTTTTCGCGCCCTGTTCCGCGGTTGTCCAAAAATTCATACTCTCAAGCATTTTTTTTGGTATTTTTTTTTTATTTTTTCATTTATTTTTTCATTTATTTGATAATACTAGTATTATGATTAGTCTTTTTTTTTTTTTTAATTATCTTTCTTATTATTTTTATTTCACAATAATTATTACTTTGATTTTATTATTATTTTCAATTTTATTGTTATTGCTAATTTTATTATTATTTTAATTTTATTATTATTTTTAATTTAATATTATTTTAATTTTATTATTATTATTACCATTATTTTTATTTTTTATCCTAGCTTGACCGTCGGCGATCTGCACCAGGTTAGTCTCGCTGGTACTTTTCACCTCATTTACGAGTAATCTATGCGCGATTGTCCACGCCGTTTTTGGTAGTAGAAAATTTTCTAAAAATCTGAAATTTGGGTCAGGGGTCTGTTCCCAGCCGAGATGGGTCCTCGAAACTTTTCAGCCCGATCGGACCAAATTTGGAGGGGGTAGGGGTTTTTGAAAAATGGATTTTCGAGATTTTTGGTGATTTAGGCGAGTGGGGTGTCATTTTCCACTAAATTTTGGACGCTGAATCCAATAAAATGGGTCCCAGAACGATCGGCACCCACAGGAAGAAGTTATGGATCAAATTGGGTATTTATTACCTAATTTGATTATGTGTTTTCGGGATTTCTGCTACCTAGGCGTGTGGGGTATCATTTTCTACTAAATTTTGGACGCTGAATTCAATGATGTGTGTCCCAGAACGATTGGCACCCACCGCAAGAAGTTATGGGTCAAAATGGGTATGTATCCACCCATTTTGTATGTGTCAGGATTTCTGGTGCCTAGGCGTGTGGGGTATCATATTCCACTAAATTTTTTTTTTTTCTTTTCTCAACATACTCTTAAGTTCACTAATCCTACCTTATGGGTTTGATCAATTCCCCTAGGATTTTTCTATATTTTTTTGTTGGTACCGGTTCATTTGATTTCTTTTATATTCTCGCGCTTGCCGTATTATTATCTGGTTACTTTCCCGATATTTTCGGCTTCATTGTCCTTTTCTGCTACTTAAGCCTAGTGTGTCTGAATTCATTTAGGCTTTAGCTGACCATATAGTTACTGACGACCTTGTTTTTGATATTTTGTCGTCTCTCTTTTCTTTTAATCTTACTTAACTATTCTAATGCATAGTTTCCCCGTTTATTTCCTCTTTGTCTCTCGCGCCCGCCCCCTGGGCCCTTTATGGGTAAAGGTGGGTTAGCTTGACGCGTGAATATGGAGTATATTTTTTTAGGGTTTTCTACATTCTTAACCTATCAATCGTTACTCATTTATTTACATACTTATTCAATTATTGATTTAGGTATTTATTTATTTATTTTTTTTTTTTCAATTCTTCCTAAGCAGGTAAGTTATCGTGGGCCAGGTCTGCTCGAGTAAGGAATGGTTTGAGCTGACTGACATTGAATTTCCGAATTCCTCCCGCTTTTTCGCCGTCGGGAATTTCTATTTCAACAATGTTTGGGCCACACGTTCCCGCTACACGGTATGGGCCTAAAAATTTTGCCAAATGTTTTGGTCTAAACGGGTAAATTGCAGTTGCATTTATGAGGGCCAAATCTCCCTGTTTTAATGTAAGCTGTTTAACCCTTTTATCATGCTGCGTTTTTCTCTGTTGGAACGTTTTATCGTGAATTTTGGGGGTCTGATCCCTTGCCTCCTGCAGCGCTTCCCTGCGTGATTCGTCGTCTACAAAGTCACTAGGTTGTAGTGGGTTTACGACGGGGTGCAGACCATATGTGAGATAATGGGGCGAATTTTCAATACTTTTATGGTAGGATTGATTAAAATGTTTCATCGCTTGGCGAACGGCTTGATGCCAGTCACCTCCGGTTTCTTCCAAATAATTGGCCATGTATCTGTGGATTTCCTTGTTCAGTCTCTCCACGGCGCCGTTTGTGGATGGTTTCCGGGCGATTGAATTCGTCAACCGAATTCCTTTTTCTTCCGCGTAACGTTTGAAGGCGTCTGACACGAAACAAGTTCCGTTGTCGGATTGTATGACCTTCATTTGCGGGAAGAAAGTCAAATAATTCTCTAAAGCGTCTATGACACACTTTGTCGACGGGTCCTTAATGATTTGGAGGAATACATGTCTAGTGAAAATATCTATGAGTAGAAAAATATGCCGTTTTACTTGCGTTGAACCCTTCCCGATGTTCACGGGTCCATGAAGGTCCACTTGAACGTGTTCAAACGCTATATTTGCTCCCTGTATTTTTTCTAAGGGTCCGTATTTATAACCTGAGTTTGGTTTCACTCTTTGACAAATAGGGCAGGCTTTGACGTAGTTCTTTACATCAGCCTGAAGCGATTTCCAGTAATAATGGGTGCTTAGTTTTTTAATGACATAAGTCACTGATTTGTGGCCTCCTTGTTCGGGGTCATCATGGGCTGCTCTTAGCATGTTTATCCTATAATCTCTGGGTACATAAATTTTCCTACGGAGTTGTCCTCCTGTTGTATATACATAATACAATATGCCAGTATTTTTATCTATTTCAAAATGTTTTGCTTCGTTACGTAACATTCTGGTGCTTTTTTTATTGTTCACTAGAATTTCGGTTATTTCTAAATAGTATGGGTCGGAGTTTAAAATGGTTTGAAATTCTCTAACGTGCTCCGGGGGTGCACTATTCTCGTCTGAATTTTGATCAATATCACTCGTAAGGTTCGAAGTTCCTTGCTTCCTTAACTGACCTCTTGTCATTACTCCTATTCTAAATGCATCTTCTGCTCTTTCAGATTTATTCTGTACACTCTGAATTTCATCATTTGTTGGAGGACCCAATTCTGACGTTATTAGTTCTGATTCCCTAAACTGATCTTTTTGCACGGGGTATCTGCTCAAAAAATCGGCTAACTTATTTTTTGCTCCCGCTATATGTTTTATTGTTATATTTTCTAAGTTTGGGATTGACAGAAACAGTCGGGCTAAGCGAATATTGCGAGTTTTGAATTGCTGCAGCATGCTTAAAGATATATGATCTGTGTATACGGTGATCTTTCGGAGGAATGTCTCCTTATGGAACACATCTAAGGCAAGTTTAAGGGATTTTAATTCCATCTCTGTTGCCGAAGTTACTCTATCAATGGTTTTTGAAAAAAATTTTACAACCTGTGGTTTCCCTGACTCTGGGTTTTCCTGAAAAAGGTATGCTCCTAGTGCTACGGCCGAAGCGTCTATTACAATATTCACGGGCAATCGATCATTAAAGGGTGCTAATGCACTAGATTCGCAGATCGCAGTTTTAATGTTAATAAAGGATTTCTCCATGTCGGATGTCCACTCTATCGTGTCGCTCCCCGATTGGGCTCCTTTGAGAGCGTTTGTTAAGGGCTTCACGATGTCGGCGAATTTTGAAATGTGGCTCCGGAAGAAGCCAGTTGCGCCGAGAAAAGAGCGGAGGTGTTTTATGGTCAACGGCCTTTGAATGGCCGATATTGCTAACTTGGAGTCATCTAATATCTCAATTCCATTTCGTGAAATTTTTTTCCCTAACAGTACTATCTCCGTATTAAATAGGTCGAGCTTCTGTACGCTAAAACGAAAACCTGTTTCACGAGCTTTAAGCAGTAGGTTTCTAAGGGTTTGAAACAAACCTTCGAAGTTATTGTCTGCCGCACAAATGTCATCTACATAAGTACAAATTTTTGGAATCCCTCGTAATAAATGCTCAGCAATTCTAGTGAAAATTGCTGGTGATAGACTGAGTCCTTGTGCTAGTCTCTGGTATTTGTAAAATATATCATCGGCAGCGTGAAAAGTCGTAATCCAGCGGCTTCCCTTATCGAGGGGGCAGCTGTGAAAGGCATCTTTTAAGTCTAGTTTAAGGTACATCTGTTTTCCCGCTAGCTCCGCATGAATTTCATCAATCGAAGGGGGGTTGAAAACAGTTGGCGCTAATCTTGCGTTGGCTTGCCTTAGATCAATTAAAACGCGGTAGCTGCCATTCGGTTTTTTCTGCAGAAAACAGTTACTACTCACTCGGGGATTGTATTCTCTTTCTATTACGCCTAACTTTTCTAATCGATCCATTTCGTTGAGAATAATCTTTTTTTCTGCGGATGACCGCTGAAATGGTTTCTGTTTAAATGGGGTATGATCAAGAATGTCTAGTTTTACGGGGGGCACATTTAGTTGAACGAAATCCTCTTCAGTCTTTAGGATGACGTCACTAAATTCATGGAGGAGGTCAACGACCTTATTGTGTTGATCCACCGAGAGTTGGCTTCCTATATGTGCCGTGCAACCGTTCACTGTGAACTGCCTCTTCTCCTCGAGTTTACTTGCAATTAAAATTGCTAGCTTGTTGTCACAGCTCTGTTTTTCATGCGGTACGTTTTTTCCATCGCCTGGGTCTTTTATGAGCCCATACGTACCTTCCGTTTGGTGGAAAACTAAATTGATTGTTTCCCGTTTTTTCCTACGTTTAAAGCGAAAATGGTAGCACTTATTCCCTATTACAATATTTACATGAAGTCCTATACATCTGATGACATCTAACACTTGACTTGGACGCCATTTTATGGGTAGTTTTGACCATCCTAAATTCTTAATGCTAGTATCTATGCTTTTTGTCCTAATATCTACCGTTTTTAGAGCTAGTGTTATAACTTCTAACGCATTTTGTGAAGGGGGTAGTATTTCATTCAGATTTCCTACCTCAGTAATTCGTTGGGGAGTATATGGGAATAACAACGGAATGTTGTCATCACCGCTCTTACCAACAGCATGTATATAATGAGTCACATCGTTCTCCATGCTAAACGGGATTACTATATTTGGGTCTTTCAAGGTTAATAGTTCTGTCTCATAGTCCAGGCTTGCTTTTCTACTTTTGAGAAAATCTGATCCTATCAAAATTTGAGGATTCCCTTGCTCCTGTTTTTTTCTAGAATTTTGGTAAACGAAAAAGGTGTGCTTTAGGGGTTGCGGTCCTTCTCCTAATCTGAAATTAACGACGCCGATCCCTTTCAGTGGGATTTCGTCGTTTTGAAGCCCTATCAAGGAATGAGCACCAGGGTCCTGCAATTTTATTGAATTTGGTAGGATTTCGTGCGGTAATATGGATGCTGACGCTCCACTATCTATTGTCGCATTATACCATTTATTCCCGATCTGTATTTTTACTCTTGGTTGATTAACCGGAATATTCTTAGCTATGTCATTGATATTTAATTTCGGCTGTACAGTTTGAATTTTATGCATATTAGTTTGAATGTTGTTTATCCTCGATTCAGAACCCATGCCTGAATCGGTCGAATCTAGTTTTTTGAATGGTTATTGTTAGAATTATTGTTATTACGGGGCGGCTGTTGGGCATAGTTTTGGTTTTGTTGAGGTCCTTGGGTCCAATTTCCTGAGTTTTGAGGAAATACAGGCATCCAGTTTTGAGGCTGGTTGGGATAACTTTGATTTTGATCCTGCCCCCAGGGGTTTTGCCATTGCCAAGGATTTGGCGGATTATAAGGGTACCAATTTTGCTGGCCATTTTGAAAGCTGTGGCCTTGACTATTCGAACCTCTCGAATTATTCCTACCCCTATAATTTCCTCTAGCAGAGTTACCCCTGTGGTACCCTCGGGATCCTCCCCTGTTGTTACTTTGGTTCGAGCCCTCATCATGGGAGTTTTGGGTGTTGGCTCCACCTCGCCCTCGCGAGTTTGAGCCACCACGATATGATTTTGAGCCGCCTCCACGCCCGCGTTGTTGCGATTCTGGTTTTTGATCGCCTTTTCCTTTTTCCTGACTAACCCTGAGCGAATTTATTTCTTTTTTAATTTTTTCCAGCTCCTTTTTGAGCTCATTGTTCTCTAAGGCTTTTCTGGTCTCGAGGACGTCCAGGGCCGCCTCTGCCTTGAGTAGAGCCGATTCTAACTGCTCTAAATTGTTGCAGTCTGACGTTGCAATCATCTTAGTGAACACTGGTTTCATCCCTAATTTTATTAATCTAATTAGTTCAAGCTCAGAGAATTTGGGGTCTACTTCGTATGCTAGTTGAATCATAGTATGTAAGTACTCGTGGACTCGCTCAGTCCCCTGTTTTAATTGGTATAATTGAGTACGTTTTCTTTCTAAGTGCGCTGGATCCTGGAATCTAGTGATCAAGCGCGCTTGCCATTGATCTATGGTATTCGGTGGTTCCAGTGACTGTGCCAACCTCATGTAGAATTGGTAGGCTTTCCCGCATAGATAGGCGGGGAAAAGGTCTATTTTTGTTTCGTCGGACCACTTCGCACTTTTCGCCACTTGATTGAAGTGCGCCACCCACTCTGTGACACTTTCGGTCGAGGTGTTGCCATCGAAATAGCGTGGCTGCATTTTTGGGCGATGTTCGGCCATGGTTTGTATGTCGTTCGTGCGAGTGGTTGTGGGGATGGGAGGAGGATTAATCCCAGGTGGTCCGCGCAGAGTCGTCCCTATGCTCCGGGGTAGGTTTGCGGATCCCGCTACCACTTCTCCCTGACTTGTCAGTTTTTCACTTAACAAATCTTCAAATTCGTCCCTAATTACTTGCCACTCGGACCTATGTGTATTTTTGATTGGCGAAGCTATCAATCTTAAATTTTCCTCTACTAATTTAATCGCGGATAAAAAATTAATATTGTTTTGACCGACTAGTAAAACCTCTTGAATTTGCACTAAAACTTGATCCGGGGTTCTTAGTTTATCCCAATAATTTTTAATTTTTACTCGTAAGTCGTCTCGGTTTATGTAGTCACCTCTTTTCTTCAAAATGCCGGTATAAATACCAAACTTGACTAAATCTGGCCTAGTTTCTGATCCGATTCTTCCTACTGGAGTGTTTTCGTCTTTACTTTTTTTTATTAATTTAGAAATCAGCGATAAGAAAATACTTTTTTCTTCAGCCATTAATTCTTATTCTAACATGCACAACGATATATACATGGTTACAACTAAATATGATCATATTATGAGAATTATGATATGATATGTTTTCTTACGTTATCTACACAAATTAAATCCAAAGGTCGAGTTGAGGTAAATACTTTCACTTTAACTTGGAATTGGAACAATTTAATTTTCATTATTTATAAGGAATTTAAAATACATATTTTCTTTATTTTATTTAGGTACATTTAAAAAAAATTAATTATTCAACTGTTAATATCAAATGTAATCTTTGGGGGCCGAGTCTTAAGGCGCCTCCACCATTTGTAAGAGTTATATTCCTGCCAGTTTTAGCCTCTAAGCGGACATCACTGCCAGGAATCTGTTTGTCCACCCAATGCCTAGACGCAACCTTAGAACTTGCAAGGAAGGAGAAAAAGAACAACTGTTTTTTTGAGTAGGTAATTAATATTCTACGAAATTGAGACAATTAGGATCTATAAAATAACAAAATGAATTCCTACCTATCTGCTCAACCAGATTGGTCTTTCCTACCTCGACTGTTCTTTTGGAAGGTCGGAGAGGGTGTGTTCCGGGCCGGACTTGAACTCCTGCGGTCCGGCTCGCGATTCTAGAGGTCTGTTGGCTCTCGAAGTACACACTTCACCTGCTGGACATAGAATAGTTTTTCCTCGATTTCTCGTGTTTTCTCCTGGGCCCAAAGTTTGCGCAAGTTTTCCTTTGGGCCCACCCCTCAGCCAATCGTTTGGTTCTAGGCGTCCCCAAAATTGCTCCAGACTCTTGGAGGGGGTTCGAAAGAGGATTTTATTCGGTGAAGTAAGCAGTGGTGGGATCTTGAAATATCCAATCGCTCGATGGGCGGTGTCTTCCCATCTGCTGACTCGCCGGACACGTGGAGCTTTTGCGAGCGCCTCAAATTCCGAAATGTTGCGGATTTCTCAGCGCTCGAGTTTTCTCCCGGCCCGTGAGAAAATGCTTTGCTGGTGATCCTGCGGCGACGGATGTCTGGGTTTCGAGTTTCCCAAGGGTGTCGTCTCCTCACAGTTGTCGGGTCTGAGCGTACGACTTCAAATTGTATGGTTTTAAGTCGTACAGTGCTGAAATAAGAAACAGCAGATGAAAGATCTGGGAGAAATCGAAAAACGAATTTTTGAGATTTTCTGCTATCTAGGTGTGTGGTGTGTCATTTTCCACTCAATTCTGGACGCTGACTCCAATGAAAAGGGTCCCAGAACGATTGGCACTCACTGGAAGAGGTCATGGGTAAAAACGGGTATCTATTACCCATTATGAATATGTTTTCAAGACTTCTGGAACCTAGGTGTGTTGGGTGTTATTTTCCACTAAATTTTGGACCCTGAATTGATTGGAATGGGTCCGGGACCCACCACACCCACCCACTGTTTCCTCCATTTTCCCCGTTTTGAAGAAGTGAGTCTCTATCCGCCTGGTCCAAGGAATAACCAACCCGTGTGTAAGAATTTGCAGCGTTTTGGTTGGTTATTCCTTGAAAAATTAACCTATGTTTTCATGCAAAAGGTCAACCTCTCCGATTCGGCTCAACATTTTTTTCTGGACGTTTCAAGGTGTCTAGATCAAAAAAGGTCAATGTCCGTCCGCCGCACGCGCCCTTTTTGGTAGTAGAAAATTTTATAAAACTCTGAAATTTGGGACAGGGGTTTGATCCGCCTTCTATCGTCCTGGTCTCCTCCACCTCACCTCCGCCTTCTCTCGTCCCGGTCTCCACCTGGCTTCTGCCTTCTATCATCCTGGTCTCCTCCACCTCACCCTGGTATCCACCTCGCTTCCGCCTACTCTCGTCCTGGTCTCTGCCTCGCCTCCACCTTCTCTCGCCCTGGTCTCCGCCTCGCCACCCCCTTCTATCGTCCTGGTCTCCTCTACCTCACCTCCGCCTTCTCTCGTCCTGGTCTCTACCTCGCCTCCGCCTACTCTCGTCCTGATCTCCTCCACCTCACCTCCACCTTCTCTCGTCCCGGTCTCTACCTCGCCTCCGCCTACTCTCGTCCTGGTCTCCTCCACCTCACCACCGCCTTCTCTCGTCCTGGTCTCTACCTCGCCTCCGCCAACTCTCGTCCTGGTCTCCTCCACCTCCCCTCTGCCTTCTCTCGACCTGGTCTCCGCCTCACCTCCACCTTCTCTCGTCCCAGTCTTTACCTCGCCTCCGCCTACTCTCGTCCTGGTCTCCTCCACCTCACCTCCGCCTTCTCTCGTCCTGGTCTCCACCTCACCACTGCCTTCTCTCGTCCTGGTCTCTACCTTGCCTCCGCCAACTCTCGTCCTGGTCTCTACCTTGCCTCCGCCTTCTCTCGCCCTGGTCTCCGCCTCGCCTCCACCTTATATCGTCCTGGTCTCCTCTACCTCACCTCCGCCTTCTCTCGTCCTGGTCTCTACCTCGCCTCCGCCTACTCTCGTCCTGATCTCCTCCACCTCACCTCCACCTTCTCTCGTCCCGGTCTCTACCTCGCCTCCGCCTACTCTCGTCCTGGTCTCCTCTACCTCACCTCCGCCTTCTCTCGTCCTGGTCTCTACGTCCGGGACCCGCCACACCCACAGTTTCCATTTTCCCCATGTTGAAGAAATGAGTCTTCATGCGTCTGGTCCGAGGAATAACCAACCCGTGTGTAAGAATTTGCAGCGTTTTTCGATCTTGACACCTTAAAACGCCCAGAAACAAATTTTGGGCAGAATTGGAGAGATTGATCGTATGTATGAAAACATAGGTTGATTATTCAAGGAATAACCAACCAAAGAGTTCAAATGTAGTGTGCAACGTGCAAAATTGGGGATTTAATGAGTACGCATGAGATGTCAACTCCAAAACAAGTTATTACTCTCCAGGAGTCGACCTCGTGGTTCTCTGCTTCGGAGAAGCGACATCAGGCAAAACGCACACAATGTCCGGGATCAAGGAATCGTTCAGCAATCGAGGTTTGATACCGCGTTCTCTGGAGCAAATTTTTCAGAGAACAAGAAGGAATCCGGACCTGAACGTCAAAATTAGCATCACCTACGTAGAATTCTCAGAAAATAACTGTTACGATTTGCTCATGAAAAAGCCAACAGTAATTCTTCCGAGGAACATCCAACCAGTTGAAGTAAAGCAATTGAAAGACGCTTTGGATTTATTGTTCCGTGGAGAAGCTGTTCGCAAATTTGAAAGGCCAAATCTGAATTGCGCGACTGCCGTTTTTTCGGTGCATATTGAATTCCATTCGACGAAATCTACGAATTTGAACGTCTCCAGATCCATTATTCATTTTGTTGATACGCCTGGGATAGAAACGTTGTGGGAATCAGAGAAGTCAGTTCCTTGCGCCATTTCAGCCAATATGGATAAGTTCTCCGTCGATAGAACTTCCAGGTGGGCCTACTATTTGGCGAAAAACCTAGCGAGACCAAACACGAGAAATTCTGCTGTGAGTGGTACGTCGAATTTGGTTAAGTACCTGGGCAGAAGCTTTACACATGGGTTGGTCATCTTGTTGGGAATGGTGAGGCCGCAGGGAGACAAAATTCGGTTGACACTGTCGACGTTAAGATTTGGTTGTAAAGTGGCTCGACTACATCGTGGTCAACTTGAGTACCATAGGCGTCCATCGTCTGCTCACCTGACCAACAAACTACAAAGTGAAATCGATACGCTGAAATCTCTAATAGAAACGGCCAAACTTTTGAATTTAGGAGAGTACGACAAATGGAACGTCTGCCAAGGAGAAGCCAGGCACGTTGAGAGATTGATCAAAGCCTACTTGAATTGTACACGTCCAGACACTGTGACAGAAACCTGCCTGCTATCTACAGCAAAACCAGAGCTTCTACTGGCAGAAATGAGGCGGCAATATCAAACAGAACGCAATTTCATAATGTCGCATTTCCCCCTAAAATCGAAGCTTGCTACAAGCTCATTGGTACAAGAGTCCCACTTCAACATGAAACCCAAGAGAAGCCAGCGAGGATTAAGGAAGAGACGAGGCACAGCCACATCAAGCACCTCAACAGCTCATCTTGGAGCACCCGAGACACTAGGATCACCAACAGAAGAGTTGGAGGATTCACAAAGCATCAGAAGCTCCACCAGCAGAAAGAGTCGCAATAATAACAGAAAAAGTAAAAGCAACGCGTCCCGAAAATCATTAGCTGCCCGAAAGTCTAAAATTGGAAGTAAGTCCGTGAAGAAGAAAGGGAGCAGAGTCAAGATACCGCACTTGAAACCCACAACCGTTGACGAGGCGTTTCTCCAACAAGGGCGTAAGGACACATTTTGGCTCTTTAACCAGTTTCTTATGCACCACAAAGAACTTGCAGAAGAAAAACACACAACAGAAACAGTTTTCAATTCAGCCAGAGACAGTAAGCGGTCTAAATACCACGAACTCGACGATCTGAGAGCATATTTGAGCAGAATAAGGAGGTTGTTAGTAGATGCAGAGTGGAAGAGAATTCACGAAGATGGCTTTATAGAAACACCAAAGAGCCTCTCTGAAGAAGAAAAACAATTGCTGAATAAAGAGAAGGACACGAGTTCTAAAATAACCAAGACTGTTGAAGAGTTGGTGGCATTTCACGCAATGTACAACCAGACAAAGGCTGTTTTGACGAAATTCCAAGAAAAACTTGAGAAGGAGTTCCGCGCCTGGTGCAGAGAGCTGTACGCGGATGATGTGCGGGAAATGCCCACTTCGGCGAGCTACTTTGACAAAGAAATCCCCCGACAGCAGGATTATCCAACAAAGCAAATTGTGACAAATTGAACCAAATGAATGTTATTGAGTTGATACGAGTTGTTGTTTGCGGTGTCAGCTGAGATAAGCACTGAAATACAGGGTGTCTACTCAAAGGGTTTAACAGTAAAGATTCGTGAGAAATATGCATTTAAATGCAAAAAGGAAAAAGAAAAATTATTGCTGCTGAATACAGAAACTGCATTGCTTCAAAATTTTGAACTTAAGCAATTTGTTCACCAATCAGGACAGAATAAAAAAATCTAATGCTATTTCCAACGGTATCCTCAACTATTATTTTTCATAATAATTAAAGGGAGTTGGAGCCGTTTTCCGGGAGACATGGTCGGAAACACAGAAAAAATTTTTGATTCTGAGTGAAAAAACGCTGCAAATTCTTACACAGTGGTTGGTTATGTAACGATTTATGTTCTTAGTAAATAATTTATTAACAAGTGTTCACTTGAGTACATACACTGTTCACATTCGCGCACTTACACAATGACAGAATCACAATACACGGTTGTAACGCGGTTGTCGCACTATTTATAACGCGGCACAGCACAATTTATAACCCGAAGCGTCTATATCCGGACTCCGAATTGAACTGAACTGGGCGGCGCTCATGGGTCTGTTTTATACCTGCTGCCTCTCGGTCGAGTACCTTCCAGAACGTTCCCTGGTTCTGGGAATTCGACGTGCTGTCTGGAGGGAACGGGGAGGTTCCCAAATGTTCGAGACCCTTAATCCTCCACAGGTCGTTGAACTTGCGACGCCAGCAGCCCATTTGGCCGGCGAGCTCGCAACCATTATTCCTCGGACCAACCGCATGGAGACTAATTTAGAAATAGATTCAGCGTCCATGACCTCTTCCAGTGGGCGCCAATCGTTCTGGGATCCATTTCATTGGATTCAGCGTCCAAAATTTAGTGGAAAATGATACCCCACACACTTAGATTGCAAAAAATCTCAAAAATCCAATTTTGGTCCAATCGGGTTAAAAAATGCCGAGGACTAACTAGAGCTATGACCGGACCCCTGACCAAAATAACAGATTTTTTTTAGAATTTCAGCCAAAGTCAGCGTGGACGGCGGACGGACATTTGTTAATAAAAAAAAACTTGCATTTAGTTGGTTATTCCTTGAATAATCAACTTATGTTTTCATGCAAAAACCTATGCTGTTTTGACATCATTGTCTCTGTCCAAGCAAATAACATCCAAATGTCGACCTTCTAATAAATAGGGCAACAAAATGGTAGATCTTAAATTATCATAATTAATGTTTTTATTTTCCTTGATACGCAAGACTGTTAGACTGTTATTATGGGGCAGAGATAACAAACTATCGATTTCACTCGAACTATCGAGCTCGAACAACAAGCTGATCGATTGTCCGTCTGACGTCACTCCTTCAGTCTGCGACACTTATATTATTTTATTATTGATTTTATTTGATTATGATTTTATATTTTTTCATATTTTATATTATTCAACGCGATATTGGTTTAACTACTACTAATTAAATCCTATGGAACCTGGGGAAGATGATAGGATATAATCGATATACTTTTATTCTCGTTTAATACGTCTTACAGAAGATATAACACACTTTCACAGTCGAGCGCTAACAAGATTGGTTTGATGAGTATGTAGGTGTTACTTTAATAATAGCACCTTAAGTTTGAAACACAATTTTTAATTCCGAACAAAATCTTGACTCCATAACAGTACTATTCCATCTAATCATTCCCTTATCACTAACTTCAAAACAATCAAGGTGGCATTAGTGCTAAAAAATGTGGTAAAAGTCAAGAATAGGGACCATTGTCGCGTTATCAGCTGATATCGATAGTACGCTCAGTCGATATGCACTATCGATATATTATACACGAAATATTTATCCCTGTCGGCCATATTTGTTTTTATAAAAAAGGAGGGAAAATACTAAATTGAAATAAACTAAAATAAATAAATAATTAAATAATAAATAAAAAATAATAAATAAATTGAAATAAACTTACCTCGTGCTCACTAAGCCTCTCACTCCCACAAAAACCTTCGATTATCGATTATCGACCGTATGCGCGATATCATTGCTATCAGTTGATAACGCGACAATGGTCCCTATACTTGACTTTAGCCAAAAATGCATACAACTTTCAACTGCCATTAAAAGTAATTTTAGTTAACAAAAATGAAAATTAAAAATTAATAAATTCAATTACCAATATATTGTTCAAGTCCAAGAAGAAACAAACAAACTATGTATAAGATCTGGGCAAAACAAATCCTTTATCTGCAGGATATGGATATCAGCCTTGCTGTTACGTGTCCCTACGAGTAGAACTGCCCATAATGCATTCGGAAGTCTGAGGCAGCAGGTGGTTCCTTGAAAATTGTGCCTGCGTGAATTGATATTTGCTGTAAACATTGATTTTCCAGGTCGAGAAGCAGAGGAAGACAGTCAAAAGGGTAAACATAAAGTAAAAACCAAGAGGAAGCAATCCTGTAAGAGCGACTTTTCATGAAATCATACGCATGACTATTTAGTCTACAAACCAACTTGAATGTATATATATATTTTTTTTTTTTTACATCCTAATTTCTAGCCAATGATCGATTCAAATCCCCAGACAGCTCTAGAGCCTCCAGCCAAATGAAAAGCATGATTATTTTGCCTGATTTCACTCCTGATGTAAGCATCAATGCTATGGGTTCTGAAATGGCGACTTCTCTGTCGCAATCATTACCAGACCACCGGTAAGGAACTTTACTCCTTTAAGAACTCATTTGCTTACGATGAGTGCCGAGTTGAGAAGTATTTTGAATTGAAGAAGAGTCCCTGATGTAACACCATTGTCAATTTCAGGGGGAGAAGGAGGCGCGCTTGTGAGACAAAAGAAGTTCACTATTGCAGGATGAAAGATGCCAACAGAAGATTACAGCAATGTCACAAGAGCCCAAGAGAAATATGTTGTTGTGAATCCCGGCAAAGTTCCAGTAATGTTTTCAAATGTACAATTTGTACTTCTTTATGAATCAAAAGAAGCCCATATGGCGTGTTCTGTTCATGTTGCTTGGTGAACGCGAGTTTCTTTGGTGGTAACTGAGACAGCAGCAATATTGTGGTATCTTGTTCAGGCAAACAGGTCAAGGCAGCTCATAGAAGTCAGATGATTGGACAAGGAGAAAAAAGAAGAGCATCGAGTTTGAAGTCAACTTCTCAACGACGATCTATAAAGTGCCTTCAGGCCTGTGAATCATGCCGTAAACACCAGTGCAATAGCGAATATAAAAATCAACAGCGTAAGGGTTACAGATTATAGCAGTTCCTTCACGGGGATAAAGATTTTTCCATGTCTGCATGGTATTAACCCCGTAGGTATTGGAACTCTAATGAAATCTGGGTTCCTTGAGTAATTTATGATTTACAGTTACAAGATGTCGAGTACGGGATGAACAAAGGAAATCTCACTTGATGATTGGTGGCAAAACAGTGTATGAGCCCCAAGAAGGTATATTTAGCTGAATAATACATTCCATTATGTCAAAAAACGCTGCAAATTCTTACACACGGGTTGGTTATTCCTTGGACCAGGCGCAAGGAGACTAATTTAAACCTCGGACCAGGCGCATGGAGATTCATTTCTTCAACATGGGGAAAATGGAGGAAACAGTGGGTGGGTGTGGTGGGTCCCGGACCCATTTCAATCGATTCAGGGTCCAAAATTTAGTGGAAAATGATACCCCACACACCTGGATTGCAAAAAAATCTCAAAAATCCATCTGTTGAAGTAGACATTTTGACCCCCACCCCACCCAAATTAGGTCCGATCGGGTTAAAAAGTTCCGAGGATCAACTAGAGCCATGAACGGACCCCTGACCAGTATTTCATAATGATTTTTACTACCAAAGTCGGCGTGGATGGCGGACGGTGGACGGACATTTGCTAATTTTGATCTAGACACTTTGAAAAGTCCAGAAAAAATTTTTGGGGCGAATCGGAGAGATTGCAATTTTTGCAAGAAAACATAGGTTGATTATTCAAGGAATAACCATCCAAAAAAATCACAAATTTCCTATGGCGGATTTGAAAACACTGCCCTCATTTTCAGAATCGAATCCAGATGTCGCTCCAGTAGCAGCAGGTACAGGTGAGTAGAACACAAAGTATGTACCATTTGAGGCCAGGATTCTGGACTATCAAGGATTTCCTTTGAATCGCGCTATTTCATTGTGAATTAGTATTCTTATTTCAGGTAGTGATAATGAGGCAATAGGCTTCTTGAATGACACTGAAGCTGCAATGGTAGACACCTTAGGACTGACCCACCCATTCTTGTCTCAAGCCCATAGCGGTGAGTGTAGATGGGCGTACAATCTAATGTTCACCCGGCTAAAGTCAAGTAGGTATAGGGACCGTTGTCGCGTTATCAACTGATAGCAATGATATCGCGCATACGGTCGATAATCGATAATCGAAAGTTTTTGTGGGAGTGAGAGGCTTAGTGAAGCTTAGTGAGCACGAGGTAAGTTTATTTCAATTTATTTATTATTTTTTATTTATTATTTAATTATTTTAGTTTATTTCAATTTAGTATTTTCCCTCCTTTTTTATAAAAACAAATATGGCCGACAGGGATAAATATTAGTGTCTAATATATCGATAGTGCATATCGACTGAGCGTACTATCGATATCAGCTGATAACGCGACAACGGTCCCTATTCTTGACTTTTACCTGTTCACCCTTTAGTTTGACCAAAATTATTGATTTTCTCTTCATGTTCCCATAGAGTCACTGAAAAGAGAATTTTTAATTTCTGAAGAGAGATTTGCTGAACATAATACAACAGTGATGGACACACAAAGTAAATTATTATTTTATTATAGGAATATTCGTTCATTGTAGATACATACCTATGCTCAACAACATTACTATCATTGGTATGATTTCAGGGTCGCATTCACGTAGTCCACAGAAATTGAGAACAAGCCTTAAAAGAGGAGAATTGTCACCACAACACAAAGAACGGAAGACAAAACTGGCAAGAAGTCGATTGTCTGAAGAACAAACACTTGTTAGGACAATCAGTTCTCAAAAATTGTCACCAGAAAGTAGAATTAGTAGAATTGAAAGAAGCAAATCCATGTCAATGAGCCCTGAAAGTAAACGAAGTAGAGAAGAAGAGGATCCAAAGCTAAAGTTCAGTTCTCATATGTTATTGCTGGAAAAAAGCTCTGAAACAATCAACAATGATGCAACAATGCTAATAGATCTTCACAGTTCTCAGAAGATGCGAACAGTTCAATGTACAAAAGGAGGAAGGGAGAAAAGTAAATCAGCAGAATTGGGCAGTTCTTCTTCTTCAAAACCAGTTGCCCAACCAAAAGAATTCTCTTCATCAGTTAGCTCTGAGAGGCTGAACCGAGGAGGCTCAAAACAGTCAGTTAGTTCTCAGAAAAGATTGACAACAGAAAGTCGAGAAGAATTTCAGACTTCAGCGTTGCAGCGTAGTTCTCACAGCATGAATGATATATCCCATGAAGCTGATGATTCTTCAGTGGCAGCGGTACACGAAATGGCAGAAGAAAAAGCGCAAAGTGAATATGACTATGAGCAAGATGATTGTGCTAAAGTGTTCCACAGGAGTGATGAAGGGTTGAGAATGGATGAGGGGAGGGAGGGGGTCTTGGAACTGCCCCACTACCTAGGCCTTCTTATTTTCTAACCTCATTAATAATTAAGTATGAAAGCCTATGTTTTCATGCAAACAGTCAATATCTCCAATTCAGCCCAAAATTGTTTTCTGGACATTTCAAGGTGTCTAGATCAATATTAGCAGATGTCCGTCCGCCGTACGCCGACATAAATAGTAGAAAATTTTCTAAAGATCTGAAATTTCTGTCAGGGGTCCGTTCATGGCTTCAGTTGGTCCTCGAAACTTTTCAACCCGATCGGAACCTAATTTGGGTGGGGTAGGGGTCAAAATGTGTACTTCGACAGATGGATTTTTGAGATTTTTTGCTATCTAGGAGTGTGGGGTATCATTTTCCACTAAATTTTGGACGCTGAATCCAATGAGACGGGTCTCGGAACGATTGGCGCCCTCTGGACGAGGCTACGGGTCAAAATGGGCGCCTATTTACCGATTTCGGATGTGTGCTTTCGAGATTTCTGGTACCTAGGCGTGTAGGGTATCATTTTCCATTAAATTTTGGACGCTGAATCCAATTAATTGAATCCCGAAACGATTGGCGCTCTCTGGATGAGGTTATGAGTCAAAATGGTTACCTGTCTTCCCATTTCGAATGTCCGTTTTCGAGATCTCTGGCACCTGGCGTGTGGAATATCATTGTCCACTAAATTTTGGACCCTGAATCGATTGGAATGGATCCGATACCCGCCACACGCACCTGTTTCCCCCATTTTCCCCATGTTGAAGAAATTAATCTCCATGCGCCTGGTCCGAGGTTTTTAAACAAAGTGTAGGAAGCTCAAAAGAATGGTTATAGTATAACAAAAACATGTAAATGTTCCGTGTATTTCTCCAGTTGAAGACAGTGGATCAGAGGCAGAACATGCAAAAGACGAATTGGAACTCTCAAATAAATCCAAAGAGCACTCTGCTGCCCACATTTCCATAAGTGAGTGGCCATACAATACTATAATCTACTCTACTGCTCAAGATCTCGCAACATACAAACCAGTACATTTTTAGCATAGTTGGATACTTTGTATACCAAATGTTGAGGTAGTTATTGCATTTAAAAAATAATAATTTTAATAGTTCTAATTTACGCATATTGCCAGCTGTGACCCAGGGGGAAAAATCCGATGTATCGGACTCCGAGAGGATTATTCATAGGCGACGGCAGAGTAAGATTTAAATTATCATTTGTGAATAATCTAAACTTGGTCAACTGTTATCACCAAAATTGACAATGTTTTTATTACTTCAAGCTGCTCTACCTTCAAAGGCTCTGAGAGAAAGTAAGTAATGATTTTTTCCATTAAAGTGAAAAGGTATAGCCTATTATACAAACTGTTCAATTCATATGAGACTATGGGCCCTGAGCATTGCATAATATTTATCATACTATACAGTCCAGTTAATAGCTTGTCGGTAAAGAAAACAATATGCAGGATTCGCTGCCTGGCGGAGAAGAGGTACGTTTATGTTAAAGCTGAGCAGTTGGAAAAAACGCTGCAAATTCTTACACATGGTTTGGTTATTCCTCGGACCAGGCGCATTGGGGAAAATGGAGGAAACAGAGGGTGTGGCGGGGTCTCGGACCACTCCAATCGGTTGAGGGTCCACAATTTAGTGAAAAATGATACCCCACACGCCTAGGTACCAGAAATCTCGAAAACACACATTCGAAATGGGTAGATTGGTACCCATTTTGACTCATAGCCTCATCCAGAGGGCACCAATCGTTCCGGGACCCGTCTCATTGGATTTAGCGCCCAAAAGTAAAAGGAAAATCATACCCTACACGCCTAGGTAGCAGAGATATCGAAATACATATTCAAACATGGGGAAAATAGGCGAAACAGTGGGTGTGGCGGGTCCCGAACCCATTCCAATCGATCCCGAGTCCAGAATTTAGTGGAAAATGATACCCCGCACGCCTAGGTACCAGAAATCTCGAAAACACATATTCAAAATGGGAAATAGATACCCATAACCTCTTCCAATGGGTGCCAATCGTTCTGGGACCCATTTCATTGGATTCAGCGTTCAAAATTTGGAGGAAAATGACACCCCACACGCCTAAATCGCCATAAATCTCGAAAATCCATATTTCGAAATACACATTATGACCCCTACCCCGCCCAAATTTGATCCAATCGGGCTGAAAAGTTTATAGGACCAACTAAAGCTGGGAACGGACCCCACCCATATTTCAGATTTTTAGAAATTTTTCTACCTTCTGCGTGGACGGCAGACATACATTATTTGACTTCTTTGGCCTAGAAACTTTAAAACCCCCAGAAAAAAATGTTTGGGCTGAATAAGAGAGATTTACTTTTTGCATGAAAATGATTGATTATTCAAGGAATAACCAACCAAAAGAGGAAATTGTTGTTGTTGAATTGGCAACACTGGTTCAACGTTTGTTGCCCGTGTGCACTGAGCGATGTTTATCAATTTTTGCGAGTTGATTCGGTGCTGATGTTTGTAAGGGAGATAAATCGAACAAACAGGAAATTTTCCCCCTTTTTTTAGCATCTTCTCCGCCAGGCAGCGACTCGTATGTATTCTATTCATTAATGTCAAGCTATAGTAAAGCAATATTGTAAGGAGCATTAAAGATGGCTGATTCAATTAGGCTTAACATATTAAAAGATAGCATCGAGGTTGCTGAGACAGAGTGTTCGCAAATTGACTGGGAGTTTGAAAAGAGAACAATCTGAGAAAAATTGTACACAGATGAACAACAGCTTTCAGTCATGAAAACAAAGTGGAACAACTGGAATTTTTTCATCATAAGTGTCTATAGTCATTAACTTGTGTTACTCCTTGAACTGGGATGGCCAAGGGTGAATTGTGAACTATCCAGGAATGTATTATTGTACATTGTAGAACTTACTGAACTGTACATTACAGAACTTGCCATTGAAGATGAAGAAGAAGAAGGTGAGGATGTAAATGCTCGATTACACTGGGCGAGTTTACAAGCTAGAAGCCGGCTTTATTAATGTCATCGACGCACTCGCTCTAAAGCTGCTTTTAAAAAAGCTGTGGAAAAAGCTGACTCCGCCGGCGACTTCACACGCCACTAGCTGGCTTTTGCGCGAGCTAGATTGTAAAGTAGCCAAGTGTACTCACACTAGCTTGTGCATAAGCGACTGACTGGCTTTCAAGATGTCGGAGGAATTGGTTCTAGCGTGTTTACTACTCGCCAGCTACTTGGCTTCTGAGCTTATTGGACAGTTTCGTGTGTAATCGACAACAAGCTCACTCGCCGGCTTCTAGCTTGTAAACTCGCCCAGTGTAATCGAGCCTTAAAGCCTCGATTACACGGGGCGAGTTTACTCGCTACTCGCCGGCTAGTTGGCTAGTAGCTAGTAAACTCGCCCCGTGTAAACCCATACTAGCCGACTCGCCGGCTACTAGCCGGCGAGTAAAAAAGCTGAAGAAAAAGTAGAAGACCGGTCAACTTTACTTGCTACTAGCCAGCGTTTGAGCGAGCTTGCTAGTAAACTAGCCGTGTGTAAAGTGATTTGCTAGTTTTAAAAGCGGCAAGTGACAAGCCAGTTGTCGTGAAAATGTCGGAGGAATTTGTTATAGCCGGTGTTGTTGTTTTGTCAAATGACTTGAAAAACGAGTTAATACGCAGGGAAAATGAGATATCATCAAGATCAGACATTAAACGTTTTACATTTTCCTCCTTCAAAGTTTTATTTGTGTAGTCTTTGTCCTTTATATTCCACAATAAAGGACATTCACGGTAAAGTACAAGAAACTTAGCAATATCACCGCCATTCCATTTCATTTTCACACAAACACGTGTCACAACAACTCCGCAACTAGTTGGAGAGTGAGCGAGTGAGCGACTGGCGCTAGCTACGTGAAATCGACCACTAGCGCACTCGCCGACTCGCCGGCTTTTTACTAGCCAGCGAGTCGGCGAGTAAACTAGCCCCGTGTAATCGAGACTTAATGGAGGTGCTATGTATGAGAGGACCGGCAAAAACACAAAGGAACATTAGTTACATTTCCCCAAATAAGAGCGCTAGTCTGTTTCCTCCCAGCTGATCACTACCGCTCATTTTGGTTGGTTATTCCATGGAAAAAGGACCCATTTATCCATTTACCCATTTTGAATATGTGTTTTCGAAAGATCAGGTACCTCGGCGTGTGGGGTATCATTTTCCACTTATTTTTGGACGCTGATTTAAACCTCGGACCATGCGCATGGAGATTCATTCTTCAACATGGGGAAAATGGGGGAAACAGTAGGTGTAGCGGGTCGTGGACCCATTCCAATCATCCATTCAGGGTCCAAAATTTAGTGGAAAATGCTACCCCACACGCCTAGGTACCAGAGATCTCGAAAACACATTCGAAATGGGTAGATAGGTACCCATTTTGACTCGTAACCTCATCCAGAGGGCGCCAATCGTTCCGGGAACCTTTTCATTGGATTCAGGGCCTAAAATTTAGTGGAATATGATACCCCACACGTCTAGGTACCAGAGATCTCGAAAACATATTCAAGATGGGTAATGGATTCCCATTTGGACCCATAGCCTCTTTCAGTGGGTTCCAATCGTTCTGGGACCCTTTTCACACCTTGATTTCAAAAAATCTATAAAATCCATTTTTCTAAATACTCATTTTGACCCCTACCCTATCCGAATTTGTTCCGATCGGGTTGACAAGTTTCGAGGAGCAACTAGAGCCATGAACGGACCCCTGACCAAAATTTTTGGAAGATTTCTAGAAAATTTTCTATTACCAAAGTTGGCGTGGACGGCGGACGGACATTTGCTAATTTTGATCTTGACACCTTGAAACGTCCAGAAAAAAATTTGGGGCGAATCGGAGAGATCGACTTTTTGTATGAATACATAGGTTGATTATTGAAGGAATAACCAACCAAAATGAGCGGTATTGACCAGCAGGGAGAAAACAGTACAGCGCTCCAGTGTGGGAACACGGAACTAATGCTCCAGTGTGTTGTACCCTGTTGTACCTTGTACGAATGAACTTTTGTAATTTGGAAAACAACAACGTTGTTGCAAACGCGCTTGTCATTTTATAGAGAAGGGGACTCGCGAGATTAAAATTGAACGACAGGAAAGTGAGGACAAAGTAACTGACACTGACAGTCATGGTATGAGTGGAGCAAGCAGTGGCAGGACCAATTCAAGAACAATGTCAGGAAGATCTTCCTCGCCCTGTGTGGAAAGCGATGACAGATTATCACCAATCAGCCCTTGCAGAGAAGCACCCAAGCACCAAGCTGCAGTTGGAGGCAGTGCAACTACGTTTGTTCCAACTCAGACTGGCACGAGTCTGATTGAAATGGCGCAATCCATTGAAGGTTGCGAGGTTTACTCAAGTGAAGAAGAATGCGGAAGCGCTCCTGATGTATCTTCTACACTTTTGGATGATGTAATTGATTTAAGTGGGAGTGACACTACGCGTAAGTTATCCACGTGGCAGTAGTTGCGGTTTAATCATCGCAATACATTATTAAGAACCAATCAATCCCATATGAACTCCATTTCATTTTTCAGTAAGCGCTCAGTTAAAACGAAGTAACGCATCAATGCGACAAAGCTTTGCCTCTCGGCGGCTGACTGCCGACCAGGTGGGAGTTTCAGGTGAGCTTTTTGAATACTTTGGACGTAATCAAAATGATCTACTTGTATGAGGCTTGTCCATAAAATAAGTTCCACGGACTGCTGCTGGCCCCACGAAGCGGGAACCAGGAGAGCCACTTTAGGCAGGGTGGGCTTGGCAGGCTGCCGGGGATTTTTCCCCCTCCCTACTGTCCAGCTGGTGGGTGTGCTCAGGGTTAGTCTAGACCTAAGCCTCAGGGGAAGGAGGAATATAAAGTACTCTCTTCCCCGACCTAGGCTTTTAAAAAAGAAAGTGATATATATATACGCCTGTGATAATCTTATTAAGCTAGTTAATTTTAGGCATTGTATCCAGGCCGGGGAGGCGCCCATTTCGAATGTCTGTTTTCGAGATCTCTGGTACCTAGGAGTGGGGTACCATTTTCCTCTAAATTTTGGACCCTGAATCGATTGGAATGGGTCCGGGACCCGCCACACTTACTATTTTCCCCATGTTGGAGAAATGAATCTCCATGCGCCTGATTTGAGGAATAACCAACCCGTGTGTAAGAATTTGCAGCGTTTTTTATGTGAAGAAAATTCGTGGAACTTATTTTACGAACACGCCTCGTACATCCACCTCATTTCTCCCTAACGTGGACGATACTTTTCAGAACGGTTGGTAGGTATCAAACCTACTTCTCGAAGAAGCCAACCTCCTTCGGAACAAGGTAGTATATTAAATTTGTACAGTAAATTTATATTCACCTGAGTCCAACCATTATAGCGAACGTGAATCATTATTTGGTTCCTTTTAACAGGAGTGGACTTTCTCGAGACAACCCAGGATCCTAATAAGAGAATAGAAGGTGAGGAATCAGAAACCTTAATGGTTAACTTTGGTTAGAATTGGTAGCTGCTCCATTCTTGAGCCTAATAGGGAATCATTTAGTTTTCGTTTTCGACCTTTACTGGCATTTTCGGCATTAGTACAGCCTTCGTTGAATGAATAAATAAACTTGAAAATATACGCCGGCGTACTAGAGATCTCGAAAACAGACATTCGAAATGGATAGATAGGTACCCATTTTGACCCATAACCTCATCCAGAGGGCGCCAATCGTTCCGGGTTTCATTTAGTTGGATTCAGCGTCCAAAATTTAGTGGAAAATGATACCCTGCAGGCCTAGGTACCAGAAATCTGGAAAACATATTCAAAATAGGTAGATAGGCACCCATTTTGACCCATAACCTCATCCAGAGGGCGCCAATTGTCCCGGGACCCGATTCATTGGATTCAGCGTCTAAAATTTAGTGGAAAATGATACCCCATACGCCTAGCTCGCCAAAAATCCATTTTTCAAAATATACATTTTGATCTCTACCCCACCCAAATTTGGTCCAATCGGTGTTTATTGATCTAGATCATTCGTGTTACGTAAACTGTCAAATTTTAGGGCCAATGAGGGGAGAGGTTGACCATTGACATGATGCAATTTTTAACAATGAAAAATATATTCAACAATCAATAATAACAATATACAAATTAACAAAAATCAAACAAAACCACCATAAACGTTCAACTTGATTTTGACCAGCGCGATTTGTGATTGTTCTAGGAAGGGACTCCAGAGATTCAGCTAAAAGTAGAGAAACCGAAAAAGCAATATCGAAAACTTCTCTTCGAGGTTTGTATGTTGAGAGCGTTTCTAACCTGGAAACCTGATTATAATTTATCTAAAGAAATACAGCTTAGGCAGGAATATTTATGGGGCAAGGGGTTTGATCAGAATATTATCATTGTTTGAACAGGCGCCAGCTCTGACTTCAAGAAGTCTATAAGAATCAGCCCAGGTAGGAATCGGTACATAGAACAAAAATGTCTTGTAGAATCAATAGTTATTTCATGGGATGTCATGATTTAATGAGAAAAATCCAATGACAGTGATGTTGATAAGAATGGTGCGAGTGGACAATATGTTAACTACTGGAATGGATGCCTACTGGGGAAAAGTAAATGTTCAACCACAGCTAAGGCAAAGTTTTATGGACCAAAATCAACTTGAATTTGAGACAGGGTTGTGGTTTATCAACTAATAACGGCCCCAGATCAGAGCTTGATTGCTGGCAGAGGGGTAATAAATCTTTTGTACCCTTCGTTGCCAGAAGAGCAAATGTGTATTGAAAGAAAACTTCCAAAACACTCTCTGTCGAGCAAAGTAGGGAAGCACAGAGGACCAGGGAAAAGGCAGAAATGTATTGAAAGACATGTTCGAAAATGCCCTCTGCTGGGCTGAGTTGGGTCAACCTGTAAGCCCCCAGGCTTGCTGCCTCCAGAAGGCTAGAAGGGAGAGAGCATGCGCCAAATGCGCGCGCAGCTCCTGCCTGGACGTCGCATTTAGAGAGGCCCAGCACTCACTCATTCCGAAGGCATCCAACCAGGCGGTCGTCGTCGAGGCGCCCCTCGGGGCCGAGGCGCCCAACATGTTGGAGTATATATTTTTGTAACCCTGTCGTGCAAGAGATTTCTCACTCAGTCCATCCTGGCTTCGTCCTGTGCTCGCTCTGATGTGAACTCTTCTACCATGCTGAAGTCGACCGAAGCTGTAATATTGTGTTCCCCATGAGATAAAGGACTCAAGTTAATAAGCCTTGCTGTGTACCTGCGGGACAGCGAGCCCCCTCCTGTTTTTCCTTCGACGTCGACGCCGTTTTTGTCAGCCGGTATCGTTGCACTTGTTCATTAAATTGTATTTCATGTACATCATAATTTCAAGTCACTTGTATTAATTGTATTTTATGCTCCACATGTTGTCTAATTTACTTTGTCGAATTACTTTGTCTTGTATCAATTCTAGCCCAGGTTGAGGCATATTTTCCTTTGCAACGAGTCCTTGTTTTCAATTATAATTCAGTTTGTATCAATGTATTTCATGTTCATCCTTGGTATCCCTAGTTGCTCAGTCGTAAGTCTTGGACTTACATCCTGTATCCTCTCGCTAGGTCGCTTCCAAATTCTCCGGAGAAACCCGAATTAAATCATAGTAAAATTCATAACACATTTTAATTCGAGAGAGGCTTACAAACCGAGTTTGTGACATTACAAACCCTACAGAAGCAGTTTGTATGTCAGCAGTAAGTACACAAACACAACTGCTGAATAAGCGTCATTGGAGGCTTTTGAGAAACAGTGTAGCACATGTTTTTGATTAGGGAATTCCATACATGCGAAGAATCTCAAATGCTGTTGCCACTTTAATGAAGCGAGCACAACACTCCCACTCCTCAATCTTATCATCTGACAATTTGTCATTGTAGTTGTCCCTCCACAACTCCTGTAACATAAGTCTAGCTGATAGTGTATATGGAGCGACAAAACAACATGGGTCGAGGATGTCTTTCAATACATTTCTGCCCTTTCCCTGGTTCTCTGTGCTTCCCTACTTTGCTCGACACTTTTCTTTCAATACACATTTGCCCTTTTGGCAACACCCTTCCCTGTGTTATCAAATGATGCTGGGCGAATGGGTAGTGAGCTCCTGCTCTGGAAGGGAAGCAGTTTTTGCTGTTTTTAGAACCAGTTTCCACCACCTGGAGGTTCATCTACAGTTCCTATCCATTTAGGTTAACATGAGAAATTAAAAGTATTCCAGTTATCAGTTAACAAACAAGCAACTTCCGTTTACTATTTCGTTCTTCGCTTTCTGTTTATTATTCTCCGACTATTTCTTTTCTTTTTAATGCACAGGACCGAGTGAACCTAAACCATTAAGCCCGCTCAGAGATCTAGCTGAACCTTCGAGCTCAATTCTGAAAGTTCGAAATCCTTCAACTCGAACTCCAAGTCCAACTGAGGATGAAGGTGAGATATGGGTGAAAGAAATGCAGAAGCCAGTAATCAACGGTAGTTACCTAATAACAAAGTACACTGAGACACCACAGGTCCAATGACCCTTGTTTAATTGTTGCAAAACTCTGCTGTCAACAAAATTAGCGGGTGAGAAATTTCGTTGATTAAAACTTTTTCGCTATTTACTATTTGATCAAGATCTCACCAGCAACCAGCTAGATTCCACTGAGGGCAGAACAACAAGCAGAAAGTCCAAAACTCAATCGACTACTTCAAGTCAGGACCAGCCATTATATCAAACAGGGATGAAGACAGAAGGAACCTTAAGGAGTAATAAACATCTATTTCAAAGCTAAAAAAGTTTATAAGCTATTCGAACAGATTTGTAAATGTGCACTATTTATTACAGGTGAAGACAGCACAACGATATCTGGTAAGCTGTTGTGTAGTGTATAAATGTGTATATTTATGGCAGGAAGCACTGGTTGAAATTAACCTATCAAGAACTGTGCTTATGCTCACCAGATGAACTTTTGTGTTGTTTTAATTTTAACATGACATTTTCGTCCTCAAAGCAACTAATACTACTGTTTACAGAGCTAGTCACAGATTCTGAAGAAATAAATGCAACACAAATATGTGGATGTAAGTTGAATGACATTATTCATCATCTGCCAGTATGGTAGTGTACCCCATTTGAACGCTATTCCTTACACAAACCTTGCCTGGTGAAGTGAAAATTGGAGAAATCATAACAATCTTCATTCAAGGGGTTTCATCATCTGCAGGCAAGGTTTTCAGAAGTTCTACCTATACAGTGCAAACCACTAAATTGGAAATTTGTTCACATTTTGTATTTATTGAAGGGTGAGACAATTTATACAACTTACCTTAATCATGAGCACTGAATGGCTGACAAATGACAAATTTTGGCATTCGCAGGTAAAAGTTGCGAGAAGACATGCCACTGCTGCGCCTCATGCCCATGTTCAAACAAAAGGAAACCAGGTGCATCATTTATCTGTTAGTAAAACCCTCAAATGATAGACCAAATAACTAGCTTTACCTCTCATATTGCTCATTTGGCAGAGGATGTGCCTTTATGGTTCGAGTGTGACACACCCTGTGGTGCTCAACCTGACAAAGAAGTCAACATTATGCAAGGAAGTCAATCACTACAGGGTCATGAGCCTCAACTTTCAAGAAAAAACAGTAAGGAACTAAGAACTTTAGCCCTGATTCGGCTAAACTAGGAACTTGAATCGATTGGAACGAGTCCTTGGAGTTTTCCATACTCACTGTTCTCCCCCATTTTCTCCTTGCTCCTGGTCCAAGGAGGAACAACCCCTGCGAAAGTATTTACAATGTTTTGGTTGCAACATTTGGGCTTTGGGTACGGTACCCACCACACTCCCCCCCCCCTCCCACCATTTCCCCCATACTAGACGACTCAAGCGCTTGGGGTGTCGTTTTCCACTAATTTTTGGACGCTGAATCGTTTGGAATGAGTCTCCATGCTCCTGATCCGAGGAATAACCAACCCCTGTGTAAGGATTTGCAGCGATTTTTCTTACCTGAAATCTCGGTCAGTAACTCCAGTAAGGCAGGTCTGGTTAAAAATCGTTTAAATTTTATGGTTAAACATTTGAAAAAGGTTTTGAAAAAGAACCAGGTCCGAAAATCAAGTATTACTTTTCACTAAATTTGTCAAAGACGTCAAAAGATAGTAAGGAACTAAGAACTTTATCCCTAATTCAGCTATTTTGTTTTCAGTTGCCCTGTTTATTACCAAACAGTTGCATTCATCTTAAATCTTGCTTGCTTATTGTACTTTTTCAGAAATTTCGCATAGGATCCGCAACTCCCCTGTAACGAGTGAACATTGTAAGTATGAGAAGAATTCCTACTAACGGCAGCAAAACCTGTCACTAAAGCCAACAAAGATCACAATCATGGCCACCAACATATCACTGACTGAAATTATTTTCTTATGTAACTGAAAAACTGCATCCTTTGCAGTTTGTCATTACCTACTTGGCCAACATTACCTGTTGTGTTAGTTAATGCATTTTTTTTCCACATATTGGATGAAGATAGCCGCTCTGACGGGCAGGATTTGGTTGGCAGACGCACTGATCTCAAAAGTAATTATCATGTCAAACATGTGTAACAGATGAGAAAATAAGTCTCTATAGTGTGGTGTTACATGCTGATTGTGACCTGCATATTGAATCATCATGCATGTGGAGCACAAGGGATGTAAAACCCAGAAACGCTACCCTCACCTGAACAGGGAAATTACATTCAAGTCCTATGATTCTTTCTCAATCTTCTTTCAGATAGGTTGCACGTTGTTGACTCAAGAACTAGACTTCTAACCAGAAGTAGGTAACATTGAATTTATGCGAATTTTGGTTGGTGATTCCTTGAACAATGATGTATTATTTATGAAGAAAACTGTGAGGCTGTATGATGTGGGTGCATTTAAATGTAACACCAGTGGGCAATGTTTATAGCCATGGGTGCCCTTGGGCCTCTGCCCACCTTAGACATTGAGACCCTTGGCCAGTGTTGTCTGAAGGCCTCACTAGGGCTTAGCTTCTGGAAGCTCTCAACTTAGAATACTTGCCTTGATGAAAAGAATGTGGACCATTTGGGCCTGATGACCTTAGCCACTAAGCGTTTAGGACATTGAAGGCTTTGGCCATTGTAGACCCTGAAAACCTTACCCAAGCATAAGACGGGTATTTTCCAGCGTTAGCCTCTGGATGCCTTGAATATGAAAGCCCTTGACGTGTACAAACCTGTCCACCAGACACTGGATATCCAGTAGAAAACCTTGGTCAGTACACAGATTCCACAATAAGATTGTCAACTGTCACAGGTGGGAGGATGACGACCGCTGGTAGCCCTTGCATTTCTCCACCTCCAACTGGCACAAATTCAGGTGAGCAGAATGGTAAATGTGTTAGAGCAATTATAGACTCGATGAACCTTCTCCAAGAGTATTCTAGAACCCCTGGACGAATTACTAACCCAATGTCAATTTTGGTTGGTTATTCTTTGAATAATCAACCTGTGTTTTCAGGTTTTTCAGCTCGATCGGACCAAATTTGGGCGGGGTAGGGGTCAAAATGTGTTTTTTGAAAAATGGATTTTCGAGATTTTTGGCGATCTAGGCGAGTGGGGTATCATTTTCCACTAAATTTTGGACGCTTAATCCAATTAAATGGGTCCCGGAACGATCTGCGCCCTCTGGATGAGGTTATGGGTCAAAATGGGTACCTATCAACCCATTTCAAATGTGTTTTCGAGATTTCTGGTACCTAGGCGTGTGGGGTATCATTTCCCGCTAAATTTTGGACGCTGAATCCAATGAAATGGGTCCCCATGTTTAAGAAATGAGTCTCCAGGTCCGAGAAATAACCAACTCCTGTGTATTAATTTGTAGCGTTTTTCGACAATGTATTTGAATGGACGTATTTGTTAGCCTTCAAATTCGAGTTTTATACCGACGCAATCAATTATCAATCAGCATCTACAAATTGACACACGTGTGGAAAAAGTTGATTTAGGGAACTGTCAATTAACTGAGTGAATAAAAAAATGAATCCCTTAAATCCTCTTTTCTCTCGCGGGTTTTCGTTCCACCTTCATCAACTTTTTGTCCTGGGATTCCTACTTTTTATAATCGAGATGATGTGATTACCTTGTTACAATACCTTTTTACGTTTTTCACAAGGCGTCAACAAAGAGGACAGTTCACTAGTTCGGCACAGGAAGTGTAGAGACGTTGTAGAACAATTAGACGGTAAGTGAACTTGTTTTAGAAAATAAAATAATGATTAAACGAGTCAATAAGATTTAACCTCAACCAATAATTTTCAGTTGCTGAAGTTACCAGAAGGGAATCAAGTGTTCAGTCGGCAATGATCGGTCGTCAAAGGAAATCTGATTCTCTAGGCCGACAATCTGCCCACGTATCGCAGCCACACAGTGCGTATATTGGATGTGATAGATTGAATTTTCCTGATTGATCGTCCCCAAACAGTAATAGAAACTGTCCAGTTTCATTGAATTGGATCCTAGCACTTACTTGGTGACCAAGCCATGTCTACTTAACACTAATTGAAAGCGCATAGGTCAACAATCCACGGGCTAAATAGGATTAACGCCGCCAGATAAGCGAAGTTGTTGTGTGAAGTCATTGGCTCACTATTGATTGACGATCTAGAAGCTATTTTGAAACACTGCAAATTATTTGACAGTGGTTCACTATTCTAAGAAAATCTGCCAAATGAGTGGTAACAGTTTCTTCCGGGATATTTGAAGGAAGTACCAATCTGATCTAAAGATAAGTAGTATATAATATAGTGTATTAGAAGAAATGCCCACTTTCAAAATATACTATATTTCAAAAAATGGATTTCCGAGATTTTTGGCAATGTAGGCATGTGGGGTATCATTTTCCACTAAATTTTAGACGCTGAACCCAATGAAGTGGGTCGCAGAACGACTGGCGCCCTCTGGATTAGGTTATGGGTCAAATGGTTGCCTATCTACCCATTTCGAATGTGTTTTTTTCGAGATTTCTGGTACCTAAGCGTGTGGGGTATCATTTTCCTGTAAATTTTGGACGCTGAACCCAATGAAGTGGGTCGCAGAACGACTGGCGCCCACTGAAAGAGGTTGTGGGTCAAAATGGGTACCTATCTACCCATTTCAAATATGTGATTTCGAGATTTCTTGTACCTAGGCGTGTGGGGTATCATTTTCCACTAAATTGTGAATCCTGAATCGATTGGAATGGGACGCAGAACGATTGGCGCCCTCTAGATGAGGTTATGAGTCAAATGGGTGTCTATCTACCCATTTTGAATGTGCTTTTTCGAGATTTCTGGTACCTAAGCGTATGGGGTATCATTTTCATGTAAATTTTGGACGCTGAATCGATTGGAATGAGTCCGGAACCCGCCACACCCACTGTTTCCCCATTTTCCCATGATGAAGAAATGAGTCTCTTAGCGCAGGTCTGAGGAATAACCAAGCCATGTTAAAGAATTTGCAGCATTTTTTTTTTTTTTTTGGAAAATTGTTATGGCCCTGACGGCGGCGAATGGATTTGGATTTGAAAATTACCTGCAAAGACTAACTATTGTAACGATTTATGTTCTTAGTAAATAATTTATTAACAATTGTTCACTTGAGTACATACACTGTCCACATTCGCGCACTTACACAATGACAGAATCACAATACACAGTTGTAACGTTGTCGCACTATTTATAATGCGGCACGGCACGATTTATAACCCGAAGCATCTATATCCGGACTCCGAATTGAACTGAACTGCACGGCGTTTCTGGGCCCGTTTTATACCTGCTGGCTAGCCGAGAACGTTCTGGAATGAATGGGGAGGTTCCCGAATGTTCGAGACCCTTAATCCTCCACAGGTCGTTGACCTTGCGACGCCAGCAGCCCATTTGACCGGCGCCCCTGCGAGCTCGCAACACTACTAAAGTTCGCTCACTGCGACAAATATATTAGGTTTGACGGATGCTCTTACATAGTTACATGGTTTAACGAAACCATCCTCACACAATATAACCAATGAAGTATTTTTTGAGCAAACCTTCTTAATATTTTCAGATGAGTTCGAAGGTTCTGGGCCAAGTGGAATTAGAGAGAGGGATGAAGAACATGCTCCGTTCTCTTCATGCACAAGTAGGATATTTTTCTGAAATATTTACGTATTATTTGTGAAATAATGTGTTCACAGGCGTTCACACGATCTTGGAGATGGTGTCTACAGTAGCGTACAGTTCAGTTAGTACAATTTTAAAACATCCCTGATTCCTGATATACAGCAGCGTTGAGTATCGAAGACAGCGGAGAACATTTGCACTCTGCTTCTTAGTTGTTGTTGGGCACAGCTTGTCATTGTGTTGGAAGGATATTATGACGTCACATGAATCAACCGAGAAGTTCAAGAATATGACGTCTATCAAAGTCGGCCTACGGCGGAAGGACATTTGGCTTTTCTTGATCTAGACACCTTGAAACGCCCAGAAATTTTTTTTGGGCCGAATTGTAGAGATTGCCTTGCCTTTTACATGAAATTATAGGTTGATTTATTCAAGGAATAACCAACCAAAACAGTCTTGAGGTTACAAAGATTAGGTAAAATTCCCTTTGCACCCACAACTATGCTGTATTTCATGTAGTTCACAAATGGTATTAATTTACCAGGGAGGTCGACCTTATTTACCTTTTACGCATTTTAAACATGTTTTACAGATCAACATCATCCATCACCTTCTAGAAGACACTCAGAGAATGGTGTAACGTTTTTTCTCGCTTGATAATATCCTAGTCATATTGATGTCAATGTTTTCATGAATTTGTTAACTTTGAGAGATAGTTTTCAAGTGTATGATGCAATGAGGGCTGATTGCAGCAAATTTTTTAGCTAATCTGTAACATTTACATGATAACTTCTTTTTCTGCATCTTCAAGAGAACGAACCCACGCCTTTACCTTTGAAGCTACCAAGTACAAGGTCTGAAACAACTCAGACTGAGCCAATTCGAGGTAAGAATCCTTTGATAATGTGTACAATAAATAATGAAAAGAGTCTCCTGAAATATTTATACTATTGAGGAATATTACGCTTATTCTTAAGCAGGAGACATGTTTGTTTTCTGTTTTCAGATCAATATGATTCTGGTAACAGGCAGCATCCGTGTTCTGATAAGGGTGAGTGAAATTGCCCCCAGCCCCTTGTACTTCCTATATGTAAAAATAGTGCATATAACATTTCCCAGCTCATTGTTAACACCGAATTACATAAAGTTGAACAATTGCCCCACACTTACTTGGGATGCATCAAATAAGTTTGTGCACCCAGGCACAATCCAAACCTGACTGACATAAGAACAATCTCTACCTATGGTTCTTGCCAAAAAGCAGTCTTTCCATGTTTCAGCCAGTCAAACACATGCATGGAGTAGTGACTACATGGCACGTGCAAACAGACACAATTCATGCTGCTCCAGACAACGTCGTAAGCATTTGAATTACATATTGAGAAGTGCTTGTAAACCAGAAGGTTATCAGGGATTGATAATAGTGAACTGTACATCCAATGTATTCAACATTAACTGTTGCAAAGAGGTATGAATTGAAGAAGAATCTTTTCAGGAAGGACCAGGAGAAGTCAGTCACCTCATGATGCTCATTGCAAGACGCATGTCTGCAATTGTTGTAAGTGTAACATCAATCTCAAGTAGGGCAGAGTAATGAGTAAGGATAAGACAAATTGATCTCATAGTTCAAATTCTAATTAAGCAGGTTATTACGGTATTGCGAGCAAATATGAGCTTTTGTCTAAAGAGGTATGGGATTTTTTACTTGTTAATTTGAAAAAACAATGATACTCACACCAGAAATCATCTCTTTGGTAGGTACTCAAGAAAAAATACTCCTTAGAATAACCTTAGTGCTTTCAACATTGTTGTAGGGAGCGACTTTGATCAGCATAACCTGGACATAGATGAAGCCTGTCAAGAACCCATCCAAAGACGCAGCTACCGACCGTCTGATTCATGTATGGTCATACATGTTTGAGTAATGTGCAATGAAAACCCATAAGAGTATCAATTGTTGTCAAAAACTCCAAAAGATTTTGAGTTTGATTTTTATTGAAAGCTACAGCACTGGCAGTTGCAGTTGACTGACTGCAGCCATAACAAGTCTGTAAGAACATTAGAAAGCTGTCCATGATATGGCCACCATGTTGGCTGTGTCAGGGCAGATTTAGACTGTGTTAATAGGCCAAAAACCCGCCTAGTCCTTGCAAGTCCAGGGTTGTTGGATTTGATGTTGGAAGACCTATCAAGTGTTAACCCTTTATCTATTTCACTATTCTAGTGACACATCTCCCAATCAGAATTTATTCTTCTCTAAAACGAAAAACCCACTGAAAAACATCAAATTTTGACAGTTCATATCTTCATTCTATTACCTAATAATTCTTACTACACGGACCAACATGATAAACTAAGATTAATGCATTACTATTATTGCATTACTATATATTATTTATCATAATCTTCCCTAAATTAGCAAACAAACTCTGGCTGCTTTGCAGGGGAAGAGTTAAATTCTTATGAACAAGATGGCAATATGGCGTGTCAACGTGCATGTAAGCTCATACTCACACATATTTGGTTGTTGGCCCAAATGAATAAATTAATACCCTGATGTGTAGCGTGAACGAGGAGAAAATACCGGTCTTACTGCAAAATGGGGATTTCACACATTCGTAAATTACTTTTCTCGTATAAATGTGCAAAGGCCCAATTGAGAATTTAACTTTCATTGCATGATAATGTATTCCCTAAAGATTAATCTGTAAAAAAAAAAAAAAAAACCAAGGATATCATGAACATATAAGGTTGAGAACGTTCAAAACCCTACCCAACAGGTGCAAGATGGATCTGAACATAGTTTCATTGACTATTTCATTTCAGGTGACGCAAGATGTTCTGCAGATGACAGCTGCAGCACCGATTTGAGTGATGATGAGGACTGTAAGTACAATTCTGTTGAAAAAAAAGGCTGCAAATTCTTTCACAGAGGTTGGTTATATCTCGGACTAGGCGCATGGAGACTCATTTCTTCAACATGAGGAAAATTGGGGAGAATAGTGGGTGTGGCGGATCACGGACCCATTCCAATCGATTCAGGGTCCAAAATTTAGTACAAATTGATACCCCATACGCCTAGGTACAGGAAATATCGAAAACACATTCATAATGGGTAGATAGATACCCACCTTGACCCACTACTTCTTCCAGTGGGTGCCAATCGTTCCTGGACCCATTTCATTGGATTCAGCGTCCAAAAATTAGTAGAAAATGATACCCCACACGCCTAGGTACCAGAAATATCGAAAACGCACATTCGAAATGGGTAGGTAGGTACCCATTTTGACCCATTAACTCAACCAGAGAGAGACAATCGTTCCGGGGCCCATTTCATTGGATTCAGCGTCCAAAATTTAGTGGAAAGTAATACCCCACATGCGTAGATCGCCAAAAATCTTGAAAACATTCATTCGAAATGGGTAGATAGGCTCCCATTTTGAACCATTAACTCAACCAGAGAGAGACAATCGTTCCGGGGCCCATTTCATTGGATTCAGCGTCCAAAACTTAGTGGAAAATGATACCCCACACGCCAAGATTGCCAATAATCTCGAAAATCCATTTTTCAAAGTACACATTTTGACCCTACCTCGCTAAAATTTGGTCCGATCGAGCTGAAAAGTTTCGAGGACCAGCTAGAGCCAGGTACCCGAATTTCAGATTTTTAGAAATTTTTTCTATACCTAAGTCGGCGTGGACGGCGGACGGACGTTTGCTAATTTCGACTAGACACCTTGAAACGCCCAGAATTTTTTTTTTTTGGGCCGAATCGAAGAGATTGACATTTTGCATGAAAAACATAGGTTGTTCAAGGAATAACCAACCAAACTGGACAAAACTGCCTAGTGACGTAATTATTTCCACTCCAAAAAGTGTTGGGCTCAGCTTGGGCATTGTCTTTCCAGGGAACATGGTGGCAGTAAGACCGGCAGCAAGAGTCAGGTGTCCTACGAGAAGTAACCCTATGCATGGCTTCCGAATGAAAAGATGTATATTTCCTTGGAACTAACTCATCTTAATTAACCGATATTGTATAACCTCATTGTGTAATCCAATTCAAAGTTGGGGTGAAAAATATCCTATAAACTAATTTAACCCAATGAAATACCCCTAAATTCTGTCTGGTTTGTGAGCGCTTAGTACCCACGTTTTGGGAATCACTTTTGATAAATATTGATTTGCAGGTGTCAAAACAAGATACAAATACCCATTACGAGAAGAGGACCGAAGACAGAGAAGTGAAGGTACCTTAGTGTGCCTGTGGTTTTGTTACCCTTATTTGAGTTATCATAAAAGCACATACTATTTCTGCAAGCTCTTTTGGAGCAACAACATTCACTATAATATAGAGAATTATGAAAGTAAACTCCATGTTTAGCGTCCAAAAGTGTCTCAGACGTAAGAACTCATCATATTCCATTATCTCTTTCGGTTGAAAGCCCTCTAAAACCTATCCTAAATTATATTTAAGGGAACAGTGCAAGAAGAGTAATCAGGTAGACAATATAAATTTGTTTGGTCATTCAGGATTGGCGGAAAACTCTCAAGTAGTGAAAAAGAAGAGTTCTAGAGTTCGTTTTAGTGATAATTCATTTAAATGCGTATAGATCTGTTATCTGGTGGCCGCTGTTGAAGGAGAGTTGTGGCAAGATCCTAGTAGATTTGTTTGGTAGAACGTCTTGTTCTCGAGTTTCAGCACCAACTCCTGGACCATATTTCAAAGTGAATTCTACTACTTGTACGTTTACTTTACGGTAATGTTGTCGATGTGAGTTGAAATAAAAACGAAGTAACGATGTATTTACTTTTTCAGGTTCGTCAGATCTCTCGTCGTCAGATATAGAAACCTCATCCAGAAATCGTGAGTCCAAAATGTCAAATTGTTGAGCTATGTCGGACAACATTACACAATGCCAATAGATAATACGTCAAATTTCAATTAATTTAGACGAAATGAGCGGAGAAAACTCCTTGATCGTACTTCCACCCCTGGACGATGATGAGTATGCCTCCTACGGACTGAGGTTGCCTCGTACTCCAGATGACAAGCGCATGGATCCCCCAGTTGCCAAAATTGGAGAAAAAGGGAGTCCGCAAAACGACGAGTAAGATTACGCATCATTTATAGAAGAGAAAAACGCTGCAAATTCTTACACAGGGGTTGGTTATTCGTCAGACCAGGCGCATGGAGACTTATTTAAAAACATGGGGGAAATGGGGATAACGGTGGGTGCGGCGGGTCCCAGACCCATTCCAATCGATTCAGTGTCCATGATTTAGTGGAAAATGATACCCTACACGCCCAGGTACCAGAAATCTCATAAACACATATTTAAAATGGGTAATATATACCCAATTTGACCCATAACTTCTTCCAGTGGGTGCCAATCGACCTGAGACCCACTTTATTGGATTCAGCTACCAAGATTTAGCGGAAAATGATACCCCACACGCCCAGGTACCAGAAATCTCATAAACACATATTTAAAATGGGTAATATATACCCAATTTGACCCATAACTTCTTCCAGTGGGTGCCAATCGACCTGAGACCCACTTTATTGGATTCAGCTTCCAAGATTTAGCGGAAAATGATACCCCACACGCCTAGGTTCCAGAAATCTCAAAAACACATATTCAAAATGGGTAATATATACCCAATTTGACCCATAACTTCTTCCAGTGGATGCCGATCGTTCTGGGACCCATTTTATTTGATTCAGCATCCAAAATTTAGTCGAAAATGATACCCTAAACGCCTAAAATATTGGAAATCCATTTTTCGAAACCCATTTTGGTTTTCACATTAGGGAAACAAATGAGGTACTCAACCATGAATATTAGGTAAAAGAAAATTATTTTATTGAAAATAATTTCAACTAGGTGGGTGTAAATAAAACTTATTCCTAGGGGTTGGTTATTCCTTGGACCAAGAGCATGGGGGAAACTGTGAGTGTGGGGTATCCCACACTCGTTTCAATCGATTCAGCGTCCAAAATTTAGGGGAAAATGATGTCTCGCACGCCTATAAACCTCAAAAACCCACTTCCAAAATAAGGTGATCAAGGCGTGTGGGGTATCATTTTCGAATTAAATTTTGGACGCTGAATCCAATAGGACGAGTCACGGAACGATTGGCGCCCTCTGGATGAGGTTATGGATCAAAATGGGTGCCTATCTACTCATTTCAAATTTGTGTTTTCGAGATTTCTGAAACCTAGGAGGGTGGGGTATCATTTTCCACTGAATTTTGGACCCTGAATCGATTGGAATTGGTCCGGGATCCGCCACACCCACTGTTTCCCTCGTTTTCCTCCGTGTTGAAGAAATGAGTCTACATGCGCCTGGTCCGAGGAAGACAACCAAAATCAGTAACTGTTCATGCTTCCCTAGTAGGGTTGAAAAATTACAGAAACGAGGCATTTAGCCAAGGTAGGAATTGAATTAGAATATCGCTTGAAGCTTCAGAAGGCCCAAAAAATCCCCTAAAAATTATTCAAATCTTGTTGGAAGTAAGGAGGGACTTGCGGACCTGAAGCCATCCATAAAACCGCCGTCAACTGAGAATCATGGGTCAAAAGTGGAGAGCAAGATATCGGAGAGATCATTAAAAGATGAACAGTCGATTCGTGAATGCGACCCTGCAGTCGAGGATTCAAAGCCGTCCAGTAAATTCCTGATCAGATTTGAAGACGAAAATGAGCCTAAACTTCCCATTGTGCCATTTGACTCACGAGTACCCCTCAAACCAGAGAGCTCATACGTCATCATGGCCAGTGTCTACTCCGGCGTCGAAATGAACCGAATGGCAGGTTCTGCAGGTGAGGATGCGTTGTCTCAATCAATTAGAACCTGTATTTATTGACTAGTGATCAATTAACAAGGTGGTACGGTGTGTACGCCACACTAACATGTCTCCAATGATGTTGGTTATTACATGAATAATCGACCTATGTTTTCATGCAACAAGTCAATCTCTCCGATTCGACCCAGAAATTTTTTCTGGGCGTTTCAAGGTGTCTAGATCAAAAACGCTGCAAATTCTTACACAGGGGTTGGTTATTCCTTGGACCAGGCGCATGGAGACTCATTTCTTCAACATGGGGGAAATGGGGAAAAATGTGGGTGCGGCGGGTCCCAAACCCATTCCAATCGATTCAGGATCCAAAATTTAGTGGAAAATGATACCCCACACGCCCAGGTTCCAGAAATCTCAAAAACACATATTCAAAATGGGTAATATATACCCAATTTGACCCATTACTTCTTCCAGTGGGTGCCAATCGTCCTGAGACCCACTTCATTGGATTCAGCTTCCAAGATTTAGCGGAAAATGATACCCCACACGCCTAGGTTCCAGAAATCTCAAAAACACATATTCAAAATGGGTAATATATACCCAATTTGACCCATAACTTTTTCCAGTGGGTGCCGATCGTTCTGGGACCCATTTCATTGGATTCAGCGTCCAAAATTTGGTGGAAAATGATACCCCACTCGCCTAGATCGCCCAAAATCTCGAAAATCCATTTTTCAAAAAACACATTTTGACCCCTACCCCGCCCAAATTTGGTCCGATCGGGCTGAAAAGCTTGGAGGACCGTCCTAGGCCGGGAACAGACCCCTGACCCAATTTTCAGATTTTTAGAAAATTTTCTACTACCAAAAACGGCGTGGATGGCGTACGGCGGACGGCGTATGGCGTACGGCGGACGGCGTACGGCGGACGGACATTGACCTTTTTTGATCAGGACATCATGAAACGTCCAGAAAAAAATTTTGAGCCGAATCGGAGAGGTTGACCATTTGCATGAAAACATAGATTGATTATTCAAGGAATAACCAAAAGTCATATGTACGTCCGCCGTACGCCTACACCGTCCACACCGACTTTGGTAGTAAAAAATTTTCTAAAAATCTGAAATTTGGGTCCGGGGTCCGTTTTTGGGTCTAGTTGATTCTCGAAAATTTTCAGCCCGATCGGACCATATTTAGGTGGGGTAGGGGTCAAAGTATGTATTTCGAAAAATGGAATTTTGAGATTTTTGGCAACCTAGGCGTGTGGGGTATGATTTTCCACTAAATTTCGGACCCTGTATCGATTGGCATGGGTCTGGGGAACACCCACTGTTCCCTCATTTTACCTATGTGGAAGAAATGAGTCTCCATGTGCTTGGTCCGAGGCGTGTGAAGGATTTAGCACCTTTTTTTAAATTATAATATATATTTATCTCCTTTGAAAGATCTTTTGCCGTTCAGGGTGCCAAGATTGTTTAAATTGAATCTGACGGGATAGACTTTTACTTAGTATAGCAACTTATTGGAGTGAGAAAGATATTTCTTTGTCTTTTTTTTTATAAGAGTTTTAGGAAGATTAATTATTAATTTTTCTTTGTTTTCACGACGTGTCAGGTCGGTTGTGAGATGTTGTATTGACTATTCGATCCATCAGGCCCTAACCTCTCTCTGGTCGTTAAATGTATAAATTCAATCAATCAACCTATTTCACGCTACACCCTGTACACGTCCGAACACAAAAAATATCACGTTACCGTCGAATTCACAAATCATACTTCATAATTTTTACTAAATCTATGTACAGCAACAGTAATCGTGATGATTATCTACTATCAAATCATGTGACGCTTACAAACATGATTCCCCATGGTCACCAAGTCATTCGTTTCTCCCGTCTCATGTTTCAAAATTTGGAGAAAAAAACCTATTTAAATTACAACATCTTCCCGTATTTGAGCTCATGAAAGTATTCAGTGTTTTTATTATTAAAATCCTGAGTTTCAACTGAAGTTGTTGACAATTCGTTTTCGCTGAAGCGAATTTTATCGGTTCAAATGGCTGGTGGTAAGTCTAGTTCACTAACGAGTTACTTAGCTGAAGCTTAGAAAAATGCAAATTCGCATGAAAATGTTGGTTAAGATCAGTGATTATCGATGTGTACGTAAGCTATTTGAAGGATGAAGTCGCAATAAGTGATGGTTTATTTGGTTTAAGCGCAATCTGAGTTTGAAACAACAATTTTTCCTTCCTATATATTATTTTCAGCAGCTTAAATTACTTCTGGGTTTGAATTTTCTATCTGATGAAATCAGGTTTGCGAGAGATGGCGTCATAGATGAGGTTAGCTTAGAGATTGCAGATTAATCACCCACAGAAGTCCGGGGTGATTCAAACACGAATGTCTTTCAATCCATCTAGTTAAGAGAATCAGAATCACATAAGAGCAATTGTACGCTCTTATTAAAAAGAAAACTCTTCAAATTCTTTCATACGGATTGGTTATTCCTCGGACCAGGCGCACGGTGACTCATTTCTTCAACATGGGGGAAATGGGGAAAAAAGTGGGTGTGGCGGGTCCAGGACCCATTTCATTGGATTCAGCGTCCGAAATTCAGTGGAAATGATACCCCACACGTCTGGGTACTCGAAATCTTGAAAACACGTATACAAAATTAGTAAATTTATACCCATTTTGACCCATAACATCTTCCGATGGGTGCCAATCGTTCCGGGACCCATTTCATTGGATTCAGCGTCCAAAATTTAGTGGAAAATGATACCTCACTCGCCTAGATTGCCAAAAATCTCGAAAATCCATTTCTCGAAACACATTTTGACCCCTTCCCCGCCCAAATTTGGTCCAAACTAGAGCCGGGAACCAACCCCCGACCCAATTTTTTTCAAATAGGTTGATTATTCAAGGAATAGCCAACCAAAATTCCCCCAACTACCTGGACTGTCTGGTTCTGCATATTCGTGCACAAAACTGGAGTCATAACCACAATCCCATTTCAGTAAAATCGCCATCTTTACGAAGCGCAAGTCAATCTCCATCGGACCGAGCTTATAACCTGCCTGGCGCTGGAGGAAGCACCGTGACGAACGTCCATACAAAGAAGTACGAATGTGGATGTCAGGAAATCGTCAGTAAGTTGGTACGTTGCACAATTGAAGATTTTTTATTTATGAAAATCGTTAATTTTGATTTATTTCCCCAGGGGAGTACACAACAACGATAGATGGAGGCTGTGGGAAAGAAGCTTGCCCTTGTGGATGTGCTGATGTAGATTCAGGTAGGTCCCTCCACTATTCCTGTCTGGAGCTAACTTGTGAGCTACAACTCCTTTGATATTCCACAATTTTCATTTTCTATCGCCCTCAAATACCCATTGAAATTAGGCAAAAAAATAATAATAAAACCTGAAAATCGTAGGAATGAATCGACTGTCCTCGACCATGGTAATTCAACCCTCTCAAGATCCTTCGTTGAAAAGAGCCGGTTCCGTGTGTTGTTGCGACACTCAACGTACGTATTAAAGACAATTTGATCACAATCAATACCTCAAACCAAACCTTAGAATGTCAATTGTGACTTTGGATTGGCAGAAATAATTCATTGCCCTGACGAGAAACCTTGCGATTGTGGAGACGGCTGCAACTGCGAAACAATGTGGGCAAAAAGAGTGGATTACGCGCAAAACGAACCATTTGAGTCAGGTAAACGATTTATGAGTTGGACAATAAATCACGACGATGAGGCGTGTAGGGCAAAGATGTTAGGGAGGCCAATGAACCACGAGCATGATACTGTAACGATTTATGTTCTTAGTAAATAATTTATTAACAATCGTTCACTTGAGTACATACACTGTTCACATTCGCGCACTTACACAATGACAGAATCACAATACACAGTTGTAACGCGGTTGTCGCACTATTTATACCGCGGCACGGCACAATTTATAACCCGAAGCGTCTATATCCGGACTCCGAATTGAACTGAACTGAGCGGCGTTTCTGGGCCCGTTTTATACCTGCTGCCTCTCGGTCGAGTACCTTCCAGAACGTTCCCTGGTTCTGGGAACTCGACCTGTTGTCTCGAACGAACAGGGAAGTTCCCGAATGTTCGAGACCCTTAATCCTCCACAGGTCATTGACCTTGCGACGCCAGCAGCCCATTTGACCGGCGCAGGTGCGAGCTCGCAACAATACTTGATATGGACAAAACAGACAAGCAGCTGGAAATAGCTGAATTTGAAAGTGTTTGACATTATCGTTATCGGGATCGTTCACCACACCAATCGTTCCGGGACCCATTTCATTGGATTCAGCCTCCAAAATTTAGTGGAAATATATACCCCACACGCCTAGGTATCAAAAATCTCTAAAACACATTAAACATGGGGAAAATGAGGGGAAACAGTGGGTGTGGTGGGTACCAGACCCACTCCGGTCGATTCAGGGTCCAAAATTTAGTGGATGGTACCCCATACGCCTAGGTACCAGAAATCTCGAAAACACATTCGAAATGGGTAGATAGGCTCCCATTTTGACCCATAACCTCATCCAGAGAGCGTTAATCGTTCCGACTGTAGTCCAGAAGACTGGTTTGGTAGTTGATCCTCCTCCCGCTAGGTAGGTTGTTGGTGCAGAGTACCAACTGAGCTGTCCCGAGTGGTCAAATATTTAACGAGAGTCTTTCAATTTTGTCATTCAATTGATTTTAGGACCACCGGCATCACATGACACTCGCTTACATTGCCCTGATGAAAAAGCGTGCGACTGTAATTTCAATTGCGACTGTCCTACGGTTTGGAGGTCACTGCAACCAACCACAGACAAAGAAGACAGTCCCTTGAAGCCAAGTGAGTTGTATTGGTTGGTTATTCCTTGAATATTTTATGAATTTATGAATATTTATGAATGGATTTTTGAGATTCTTGACAATCTAGGCGTGTGGGGTATCGTTTACACTAAATTCTAGACGCCGAATCCAATGAGATGGGTCCCGGAACAATTGGTGCCCCCTGGATGAGGCTATGGGTCAAAATGGGTGCCCATTTATCCATATTCGAATGTGTGTTTTCCAGATTTCTGGTACCTAGGCGTATGGGGTATCATTTTCCACTAACTTTGGACCCAGAATCGATTGGAATGGGTTTAGGACCCGCACCACCCACTGTTTCTATTTTCCCCATGTTGGAGAAATGAGTCTCCATGCGTCTGGTCCGAGGTAAAACCAACCCGTGTGTAAGAATTTGCAGCGTTTTTTTTTTTTTTTTTTTTTTTAACGAGAAACGCGTGAAGGGCCGCCATTAGGTACCTCCTTGCAAATAATCACATTAACCCTTCATCGGTACCATAAAATCTTGAGACAAATTAGGTACCGTGAAGTGTGTGGATACCCCAACTGTTTTCCGTCTAATTTCAAAATAAATAAATTTGGCTTTGCTAGTCCCTCAAAACCTCCAGAAATTCAACAAATTTTATTCAATAAAATATTTTAAGGCTTGAAAGGTGAAAAAAAAAAAAACATAAAAACACTTTAGATACCATTCATTGGGAAAACTCGAAACCGATCCTATTTTAAATGGAAATATTTAACTAGGAATAAACTCTAGAGGTTATCTTGACTAATACCTATTATATGAACTCTTCATATCTTTGACTTCAATTGAAGGATCACATTTGGTTTTTTTTTTTTTTGAAGCAATGAACATTTATATACAATATTATACGTAGGGTTGGTACCATTTTGAGTATGTTTTCGGGATTTCTAGTACCCAGGCTTGTGGGGTATAATTTTCTAAATTTTTATCAATCAATCAGTTTTTGTCATTTACTAAAGGTACACTACAATGAATAACATACATGTCAAAAAGTAATTTATAAAAATAGTGGATAACTAATTACTATTACCATAAAAATTGTAAGTCAATTCAAAACCCTTCGCAAAATGTTGGTAGGTAACATGCAGACTTGAAATAAGCAAATGAATTATGTTTCCATGAAATGAGCTGAACTAGAAAGACCATGGAACAAAGGAACTAGAATATGATACAAGTTCATTCACATCACGATTCTGGCAAAAACTAATGTCTTTTTGGTGGCTCTTGAAATCGGTTTGTTGCTCTTTTCACAAGAGATGAGCGTTTTCTTATCTTGTTTGCGAGACATAAATGGCACCTCTTCTGTGTTTTGGGCTCATTTGTAGGGGTGGGTGGGTTTTCTTCAACCCCCAGTCCCAAAGTTCCTCTGATTTCGGCCCAAAGAATCATGCCAAACAATCATGACTGTTGGAGTGGCAATTAGTTGCTGTTCTGCAAGGGAATAAGCCAATTCCTTTAAGAAATCACTTCGCGCGCATTTGTGTCCTTTCAGCCTGCTACAGATGTGGTTCAAGTAGAGAAATAATGCACTGAAACTGTGATAACATAAACAGTACCCGTGGGGTGAGATATTACCCCATCATCGTTTTCGCCAATCTCTTTAACATCAGGTAGACCCCTTGACAGGAGGCTACTGAGGGCTACAGCGCTGTCAGGTGTCACTGACATTAACAAAGAAAACTGACGATGGGGTGAATGAACACCCCACAGTACCGATGGAAGGTTAAAGACCAAACTGAATCTTGAGTTGACTCTTATCTATTTTTCTCACTTCCCCCATATCCTTTAAAAAGGAATATTTAAACTGGAAATGCTTCTTTTAAGCAGATTACTTATTTGTTTTAGCATTGCTGACCCCGCGCTCTCCCACTGGTAAACTTCACTGCCCAGATGAAAAACCCTGCGACTGCCCATTTCAATGCGACTGTCCTGTCAAGTGGCAACAAGTCAAATCTAGCAAGTCCACCTGAAACATACTCCAACATTCATTTATCTAACAATCTTGAACGTCTTCAGTCAATGCATTATCACAGGCCGTTCAAGTTCAAAAGGAAATTAGTCAAATTGAAATAGAAAGTAGAAATAGAGAATATTTACGGGCAATCTGGTGAATCTTGTGGTTGTTGACTATGATGTGCCAATGTTAAGTTTCATAGTCTCGTTAACAATTGTGTTTACCTCACAGCGACCTGCCCCACAGATAAGGACTGCGACTGTTCTCCGTGTTCCCCGAGTACGTTAGCCCTGAGCACATAACCTAAAAAACGCTGCAAATTGTTTCACACGGGTTGGTTATTCCTCGGACCAGGCGGATGGAGGCTCATTTGTGAAAAATGAGGGAAACAGCAAATATGGTGGGTCCCGGACCAATTCCAATTGATTCAGGGTCCAAAATGTAGTGGAAAATGACATCCCACTCGCCAATGCCTCGATATCTCGAAAACACGCATTCGAAATGGGTAGATATGTAAGCCCCCAGGCTTGCTGCCTCCAGAAGGCCAGAAGGGAGAGAGCATGCGCCAAATGCGCGCGCAGCTCCTGTCTGGACGTCGCATTTAGAGAGGCCCAGCGCTCACTCATCGCTAAGTTGCCCAACCGGGCGGTTGTGCCCCTCCGACTGGGGGCCCAACATGTTGGAGTATATATTTTTGTAACCCTGTCGTGCAAGAGATTTCTCACTCAGTCCATCCTGGCTTCGTCCTGTGCTCGCTCTGAAGTGAACTCTTCTACCGTGCTGAAGTCGACCGAAGCTATAATATTGTAAAATACACAAATGGTGGCAGCGGTGGGATCCATTTTTGTAAGCCTCTCTCGAATTAAAATGTGTTATGAATTTTACTATGATTTAATTCGGGTTTCTTCGGAGAATTTGGAAGCGACCTAGCGAGAGGATACGGGATGTAAGTCCAAGACTTACGACTGAGCAACTAGGGATACCAAGGATGAACATAAAATACATTGAAACAAAATGAATTATAATTAAACACAAGGACTCGTTGCAAAGGAAAATATGCCTCAAGCCACCTGGGCTAGAATTGATACAAGACAAAGAAATTCGACAAAGTAAATTAGACAACATGTGGAGCATAAAATACAATTAATACAAGTGACATGAAATTATGATGTACATGAAATACAATTTAATGAACAAGTGCAACGATATCGGCTGACGAAAAAACGGAAAAACAGGAGGGGGCTCGCTGTCCCTCAGGTACACAGCAAGGCTTATTAACTTGAGTCCTTTATCTCATGGGGAACACAATATTACAGCTTCGGTCGACTTCAGCACGGTAGAAGAGTTCACTTCAGAGCGAGCACAGGACGAAGCCAGGATGGACTGAGTGAGAAATCTCTTGCACGACAGGGTTACAAAAATATATACTCCAACATGTTGGGCCCCCAGTCGGAGGGGCACAACCGCCTGGTTGGGCAACTTAGCGATGAGTGAGCGCTGGGCCTCTCTAAATGCGACGTCCAGACAGGAGCTGCGCGCGCATTTGGCGCATGCTCTCTCCCTTCTGGCCTTCTGGAGGCAGCAAGCCTGGGGGCTTACAGATAGATACCATTTTGACCCATAACTTCTTCCGATGGGTGCTAATCGTTCTGGGACCCATTTCAATGGAATCATCGTCCAAAATTTAGTGGAAAATGATCCCCCACTCACCTAGATACCAGAAATCCCGAAAACACATTCAAAATGGGTAATAGATACCCAATTTGACCCATAACTTCTTATAGTGGGCGCCAATCGTTCTGGGACCCATTTCATTGGATTCAGCGCCCAAAATTTAATGGAAAAAGGACACCCTACTCGCCTAGATTGCCATAAATCTCGAAAATCCATTTTTCGAAGTAGGTATACATTTTGACCCCTACTCCTTTCAAATTAGGTCTGATTGGGTTGAAATGTTTGAAATTTGAAAATTGAAACCAACTAGAGCCGGAAACGGATCCCTGATCGAAATGTCAGATTTTTAGACAATTTTCTATTACCAAAAACAGCGCGGACGTTGTTCGACGGACATTTGACTTTTTTGATCTAGACGCCTTGAAACGTCCAGAAAAACATTTTGGGCCAAATCGAAGTGGTCGAAATTTTGTATGATAACATCGAGGAATAACCAACCAAAATTGTAAAATCTCGTCCATTTCGCTGTCAGTTGATCAATTCCCCGTTGCAGACGAACTTCCTGAGAGAAATTGCGAATGTATCGGTGAGTAAATTAAATTTTTGCTCAATTTGGCCAAAAATGCACCTTTTTACGTGAATTAACGGTCACTTTTATTTTCACACTTTCAGCGTGGGAAGAGACGGTTCACAAGGACACCCAGACTACATTTAACCTGAGTAAGAATGGGGTTTCCAGTTCTAACCTAACATCTAGTACTGAAAGCGCTTGTACGTCTTTGTACCTCAAACAAACCTTAGTTGTGTTGCTTGAATCAACAACTAAGGGACCAAAACTACAGGTCAAAGCAGTACAAGCTTGGGGGTACTCTTGCCTGCTGCTTCCTATCTGTTATTGTGCATTCCCATCATGATAGGTGAGCTGCTACTGCTACTCAGAATATTATTAGCAGTAGCAGCTCACCTTCCTCTCCCTTAAATATTCCTCCATCAGGTGCAACTAGGTATACAACCATAGTTGGCCTCTAGGGAACTTAGCGTCTGCAGGTATCAACTATTGCCACTGGTTAGAAGACACAAAGACCATAGATAACCTGTCGCATTCTGCAGTGGTGTCCACGGATTTTTATGACTAGTCAGTTTCTTCGACTGCTGATGGGCAGCCAGTAGCCAGGGACCAAGTTTCCTCATCTTCCTGTACTGAATGAAGGACATTTTGGTTGGCGATCAAATCGCCGTCAGCCGTCAATGCCGTTATTGGTAGTGGACAATTGTCTAAAAATCTGACATTTTGGTCAGGGACCCGTTTCTGGCTCTAGTTGGTCCTTTCCATCATTTCCTTTGTCAAATAATTTGCAGCATTTTTCGCATTTGAACAGTTAGCTTTCAGGAATTTGTTTGCTGAGTCTCATATATCCTATGATGAGGGTCCCTTCCATAACGTATGACGAGGTGCTCGAGACTCCTCTAATCTGAGCTAGTTCCTCTGAAGCCTTCTGTTCGACGTTGGCGTAATTCCAGGAGGTTTGTCCATTATCCCGTAGCTCTTGGCCTACCTGAGTGCAATGTTGCTCAAGGCGCATCCAAGCAGTGTCTGCTTCAAGCCTTCTGTGGCTTCCTCAGGAGATCCCCATTGACGTTAACAAATGGAGCCTTTATCCTTGCAAAAAAAAAAAAATAAATACTGGAGCTGTTCCCCCTGATAATACTGCATGATGTCCCCCTAGTCCGTCTCTAATGTTCATTTTTATTGGGCCAACTAACTAATTACAAATGATAAGTTAATAGTGACCCAAACAGACAACCAACATTGAAATTATGTGAAAATATATTAGGATTATGAATTCTATTGCACTAAATATTACGAACTTTCAGAGAAAAGAAGCAGAACAGTCGAATGTGAACCAGCCAGTAAGTATTATGTCGATATGCTCATTAAAAAACCACACCTGTAACCATTCATAAACCCGCAATAACCTGCAATTTCCTGTTTCCAAATGCCCAGCGTCCGAAACTTTCGACGAGCCAAAACCGATATTTGACCTTTCACAAGGTAATTCGTTAGTACATAGTTGAACAGACAGAGTCTGCTACCATCTAGTTATAATTATATTATATTATGTCTTCAAATTTTAGATGACGGAAGCACCACTTGCCGTGTTTACCCATACAGGCGGCATACCACAGGTAAGGAATGACCGTAGACGCTAATAAGTAGGAGCTAGAGATACACCAGACATTATTTACCATCAGAACTATTTTATGATCATTTGTTCACACAGGAACCTCTGAACCAGTAACCACCTCTGCTTCACAATACACTGGCGACAGCACAACAGTATGCGGTAAATGCCTTTATTGGAGTCTGTAAAAAACGTGTCATTCGTGCACGGCTATGGCTTTTTGCTATCTGTTCTCATTACCCGAGAAGCAAGATATCTTAACGGGTTTTGCCTTTTTATGACCAGATTCTGAAGAAGAACCAGGTTGCTGCTGGAAGTTCTGGTGCTGTAAGTCCCAACTTGGATGATAATGTTGTCCATGGATAAGTTATCCCTCCATGAACTTGTTTGGGACGAATTGGGATGTTGTTCTCTTTAATTTCAGGTGGAAGAAAAAAGAGGAAGAAAATTGGTGAGGCACGTTCTGAGAGCTCCAAGAGCAGTAGAAAGTATGAGAAGGAGAGAAGGAAGAGGGAGAAAAGGGAGAAGAAGATGGCTAGGATGAAAGAAAGAAAAGGTAAGAAGAAGAAAGAAAGGAAACATAAGAAGAAAAAAGAGAAAAAGAGGAGAAGGAAAAAGAAGAAAACTAACGATAGTGAATGCTGAAGAAGGAAAATGCGCCATTTGCCTGACAATTGACACAAGTGAGATGTTATAAATTATTTTAAATTGTGGTGTGTTGGCTGTCAGACTTTTTCAGTACTTGCTCCTCTAGTGAGAGACATGGCCATGGTGGATGTGGGTAGATAACACCAGTTAAGGCTGAGGCCGCACTGCAGGATGCTAAATGGTCGCAAGGAGGTTGGATGGTAAAGGTGGATGGTGGAGGGTAGATGCATCTTGGATGCAGTAAAATGAAGCCAGTATCCAACTGACTGCCGTGTAGAAGTCATGTCTCTCTCAAAAGTTGCAAAAAAATGTTGCTAAGTTCATCTTCGGGAATTTTGCTGAGATCAACTTTGGGAAATATTGGGGCAACTACTGTGATGAAAAAACCGTGGGTGCTTGCTTACAATTTGAGGCGGCAACAGGACGGGGAATTCGTGAGAGTGTACAAAAAATTAAGACAACACCCGGACAAATTCTATTCGTATTTAAGGATGTCAGTTGAGGCGTTTGACTTACTTCTGAAATTGACTGAATGCAAACTGCAAAGAGTTATGGGTCAAATTGGGTAATTATTACCCATTTTGAATATGTGTTTTCGGGAGTTCTGCTACCTAGGCGTGTGGGGTATCATTTTCCACTAAATTTTGGACGCTGAATCCAATTAAATGGGTCCCAGAACGATTGGCACCCACTGGAAGAGGTTATAGGTCAAATTGGGTATATATTACCCTTTTTTTTCTATGCAGCCTGGATGGAATAACAAACACGACTGATATGGGTGGATAGACCCTAGGCATGTACCTAGGATAGTTTCAAGGGGTTAGATGGTAGTGGGAGGCCACTGCGGCTACCATCGTACTGTTACTTACGTTATAAATAGCTGGATGGTCGCCAGGCAGGTATCTACCATCCACCATCCTACCAACCTTCCTGCACTGCGGCCTCGGCTTAAGGGTCAACTCGAAGGAGAGGCAGGGAGTGTGCGTGACGTCACGTGGAGACCACTGCTCTGCTTCTTCCAACGGGACTCCTCTCTCTATTCTCACGTTTTGCATAGATTAGTTTGTTAATGGAAGAATGAAAAATTCTACTGGTAAATAGTTGCATTCAGATGAGCAGGTAGTGCGCATCACAATAGGCAAGATGATATTTAATTATTTAGGCCATTTTCTTCTTTCCACCTCTGCATCCAAATTACTGCACCCACTGTTTCCCCCATTTTCCCATGTTGGAAAGACATTGGTTGATTATTTTTGGAGGAATAACCAATTCTGTGTAAGAATTTAGTCTGTCTAAGAATGTCTTTCATAGACTTTGAACTTCATCTTATTCTCTTGCCACATTTTTGACCCGCAAAATTCAAATAAATCATGTCAGACACGAGTTGTGTCAACACCTACTACAACGGAAATACTTTTCTGGGCCACCAACATAGGAAATAGTACAAAATGATACCCCACACGCCTAAGTACCAGAAAACACATTTGAAATTGGTATTGTAACGATTTATGTTCTTAGTAAATAATTTATTAACAATCGTTCACTAGAATACACTGTTCACATTCGCGCACTTACACAATGACAGAATCACAATACACGATTGTAATGCGGTTGTCGCACTATTTATAACGCGGCACGGCACAATTTATAACCCAAAGCGTCTATATCCGGACTCGGAATTGAACTGAACTTCGCGGCGTTTCTGGGCCCGTTTTATACCTGCTGCCTGGCCGAGAACGTTCTGGAACCTTCCCTGGTTCTGGAAGGTTCCAGCCAATTCGATACGACGCACAATTCCTCGAAATGACTCCCTTAGCCCTCCACAGGTCGTTGATCTTGCGACGCCAGCAGCCCATTTGACGGCCGCAGGTGCCAGCTCGCAACAGTATCTATCAACCCATTTTGACCCATAGCCTCATCCAGAAGACACCAATCGTTCCGGGACCCGTCTCATTAGATTCAGCGTCCAAAAGTTAGCGGAAAATGATACCCCACACGCCTAGGTACAGAAATATCGAAAACATTCAAAATGGGTAATAGATACCCATTTTGACCCATGACCTTTTTCCAGTGGGTGCCAATCGTTTTGGGACTCATTTTAATCGATTCAGCGTCCAAAATTCAGTGGAAAATGATAGCCCACACGCCTAGGTACCAGAAATCTTGAAAAACCCACTTTCGAAAATAGGTTACATACCCACCCCTAGTTGGGTTGAGCCAGGTCCCTGACCGGTCCCAGACTTTTGAGGTATCACTACCGTCACATTGTCTACTATATTTTAGCTGCTATATTTATCTGCATCCATTATGGATGGAGTAAAAATGGGTACCTACCCGCCTATTTTGTGAGTTTTTTAGAGTTTTGGGTACCTGTGCATGTGGGGTATTATCGACTAAACGTTAGACGCTGAATTGAACACCACGCTCACTGTTTTTCTCAGAATCCAAGGAATAACCCCCCATTGTAGAAGAATTTGCAGCGTTTTTGACTGTTTTAGAGACTTGTATTGTGCCAGGCTGCTGATTCCCGCCGACAATAAGGGCACAATGTTCCTCCTCTCCTACCCTGCAAAGCAACCACAGCAAATTCAACCAAGAATTTCTTTGTCCCCATCTAGGGAGGTAGATGTTCTGAAGGTGACTCAATCATTTAAAATAATGAGAAGGAGTACACCGCTTACACAGCTCTCCATAGGCTTAGAGCAGGGGTTCCCAAAATTGTTTGTACCACGCCCCCCTACATCAGCTTTTCATTTTGCAATACCATATTTCCACCCGTTGCTCCTAACAGCAACTGCTATTTTGCCCTGCATTGTGGTGCCCGCTGCATTAAAACTAGGCACGACTTTAACTTCCTGTTATTCGAAGAAAGATGATTCACATCAAGGATAATTCCTGCCAAAACTTGAATTCTCAGATTCTAAGAATAGATTATCTTTATACCTGGGGCTACCTTTTTAACGTACATTGGGAATATTAAATTTAACTTTAAAATCAACTAGAGATAAAAGAGCCTTTTTGGTTTATTTTCAACAAAACACAATCAATTTTTAAAATTTTTTTTTTTCTGGAAAAACTTTATTTTAGAAATCAGGAAATTATTTTTGTACTTTTGGTTGGTTATTCCTTGAATAATCAACCTATGTTTTCATGCAAATGGTCAACCTCTCCGATTCGGCTCAAAATTTTTTTCTGGACGTTTCATGATGTCCTGATCAAAAAAGGTCAATGTCCGTCCGCCGTCCGCCGTTTTTGGTAGTAGAAAATTTTCTAAAAATCTGAAATTTGGGTCAGGGGTCTGTTCCCGGCCTAGGACGGTCCTCCAAGCTTTTCAGCCCAATCGGACCAAATTTGGGCGGGGTGGGGGTCAAAATGTGTTTTTCGAAAAATGGATTTTCGAGATTTTGGGCGATCTAGGCGAGTGGGGTATCATTTTCCACTAAATTTTGGACGCTGATTCAAATGAAATGGGTCCCAGAACGATCGGCGCCCACTGGAAGAAGTTATGGGTCAAATTGGGTATATATTACCCATTTTGAATATGTGTTTTCGAGATTTCTGGAACCTGGGCGTGTGGGGTATCATTTTCCACTAAATTTTGGATCCTGAATCGATTGGAATGGGTCTGGGACCCGCCGCACCCACTTTTTCCCCCATTTTGAAGAAATGAGTCTCCATGCGCCTGGTCCAAGGAATAACCAGCCCCTGTGTAAGAATTTGCAGCGTTTTTTTATTTATTTCATTTAGGTGTCACGCCCCCCCCCCCCTCCCATCCTGGACTTTCTCCACACCCCCCGTTTTGATAACCACTGGCTTAGAGTGAATGTTCTCCCTTTGAGAGGGGGCAGCTATCAGGTGGGCGGAAAGTCAAGTATCACACCACCATGGCACCTTTCTGATGAAGAAGTGGATAAAATGTTAAGAACATATTCTGCGTCATGTACATACTTTTAAAAAAGAACATTTATTTTGAGCGAGGTAGATCATACAACTGAGATTCAATATTTAAATGTTAACTTATCTTACATGTAAGACAATGAAATTATCTTAACTATGGCAAATTCCATTACAATGGCCCACTTTTCATTGCAGCGTGACGCCTCACAAGCAGGCAATGGCAGCCCTAGCATCCGTAGAGCCAAATAACGTTTGGAAAAGTTTACGTTTGGTTGCTGCCTCTTCCAGTAATTTCGCTTTGGCGCTTCCACTGCGGATAATATGCGACGGAACGCCAGCCAATCGAGCGGCGTTGAATCCGTAGGATTTGGGACAGGCACCTTCGGCCAGTTTGTACAGGAATGTGACAGTTTCTTCTTTACCGTTTTCATCTTCTTCTTCTGTCTCGACCATGCAAGACTACGCGAACAAACACCAAAAAGTTATGACCATTGTAAATATTTTTATCAAGAAAAAAAAACGGTTTTTTTTTATTAGTGATAGTACGCTTATCCTAATAAGTGTGATCAATCGAGTCTGCTAATAAGCTATTTTAAAATACTGAGCATCAAAGAGACTCACCATGTGACCCAAAGCGATGCCTCGGTTGTCTTTGATGCTTCCAACCAAAGTGTGGTAGTGAGTGGAGAAAATGGTGCGACATCCGATGCGACTCAGTTCGTTCAGGACTGCAGCAGCTATTGCGGTGCCGTCAAATGTCGATGTTCCCCGACCTGTGAGGAAAAATGTCATGGTAACAATGAGAATTTGGCAACGGCTGCCACCTAAACAGAAAACGCAGCAAATTATTCCACAATGGTTTCTTATTCTTTAGTACTAGATGATGGGGAAACTAGTGAGTTTGGAGTGTGCCGGGCTCATTCCAATGGATTCAGCGCCCTTAATTTGGAAGAAAATGATACCCCACACGCCTAGGTACCAGAAATCTCGAAAACACATTCGAAATGGGCAGATAAATACCCATTTTGACCCATAACTTCTTCTGGTGGGCGCCAATCGTTTCGGGACTCATTCTTATCGATTCAGTCCAAAATTTAGTGGAAAATGATACCCCACACGATTAGGAACCAAAAATCTCGAAAACATGGTCAGAATGAGTAGATGATACCCATTTAGACCCATAACCTCTTCCAGTGGGCGCCAATCGTTCAGGGACTCCTTCCATTCAATTCAGCGTCCAACGTTTAGTGGAAAATGATACCCCACACGCCTAGGTACCGGTAAACTCGGAATAGGTAGGGAGACCCATACCCACCCCTAGTGGGGTAGAGCCGGGTCCCTGACCGATAATTCCAGATTTTTGAGGTATCACTACCGTCACATTTTCTACTATATCTTGGAAGCTGCATCCATTATGGATTATGCATGTGTCAAAATGGGTACCTATAGGTAATAGGTGGGTTATTACCTATGTGGGTTTTTGAGTTTTGGGTACCTAAGCATGTGGGGTGTCGGACACTCCACGCTCACTTTTTCTCGGAATCCAAGGAATAATCGCCCAATGTTGAGGAATCTGCAGCGCTTTTGATGGACATATGAACGTTAACAGTCAAATTTTGGCACCGATTGGAGAGTTGGCCTCTGGCTCGATTACATAGGTTTAGGTTGGTTAGATAGGAGAAACATACCAAGTTCGTCAACAAGAACTAGCGAATGTATGGAAGCGTTGTTGAGGATTGAAGAGGTTTCGCACAGTTCAACGTAAAATGTGCTCTCTCCAGACATGATGTCATCTTGTGCTCCTATGCGTGTGAATATCCTGTCGACTGGCGACAGTTCCATCGACTCTGCAGGGATTATACAACCCTACAACGGAATTTTACTTTGTAAAAAGTTGAACCACCTGACAATCTTGAATTGAACTGGGGAAAACCCTTACCATTTGCGCCATGATGATGAGAAGGCCTAGTTGACGCATGAGGGTTGATTTGCCGCCCATGTTGGGCCCTGTGAGCAGTAGAAGGCTCGCACCGCCACCTCCCAGGTTGGTGTCGTTGGGGATGAAATCATCCTCGCTCGTAACGCAAGGAAATTTTCCATTCACGAGGTTCACAAACGGCTGCAAAAAAAAAAAAAAAAAAAAAAAAAAAAAAAAAAAAAAAAAAAAAAAAAAAAAAACCACTGCGTTTGTACAATTTGACAAGACGTCAACAAGACGCTCTCTTTAAGGGAAATCACTCACCTGCTGCCCATCTTCGCAACTTTTGAACTCAGGCAGGCACGAGTCCCCTTCAATGCTCAGGGCGTATGTGGCCAATGACGTCAACACGTCCAACGTCGCCATGCACTCGATGGCGCGGTACCAGTCTTCGTATTTTTCGATGAACCTCGTAAAAATCCGTTTTCTCAAATTAGCGAGGACGTGCAATTTCTGATCTTCAGCAGCCATTTGCCTCTCGAGGAATGACTGAAAAATACGTTAAACGTGAATTACGGTCAATTTAATAGGGTTTTGACGTCGGAACAAGGGGCCCAATACTCCACTGGGGAAATACAACTAAGAAAGACACACTGACAGATGGCGGAATATTGAAGGACATGTCCAGCGTATGGTGGCAAAACCCCATCCATCACTCACCAAGGACCAACTCAGACTTAAACGCGGCGATCTAAAAGCGATAGTTGGCCTAATAACTGAGTCTCTGCGTTTTCATATGAACCGCATAGGAATGACACAAGCAACAACTCTATGTAGATTCTGGAAGCAGACAAAACTGCACCTCACATAATCTTTGAGTCCTCAGCACTCGCATCCCGCAGATACACCCTCTTTGGGACAAAAACCCCAATGAGAATCATACCCTGCAAAAAGTTAGTCCACAACCAAACAACCCTCATCAGGGGACTAGGGCTGCTTATGGGCTAAAAGAATGGGACACCTAAGAGAAGCACAAGCCACCAGGCTTCCTCGCTTGGCGCCCTCTACAACCCCTCCTCTAGGTGTCTGTTACCATCTACCATTCACCCAGCATCTCACCTAAGGTGGTGAAGGACTGTGAACAAAGTCTCTGTGATCTAGCAGCCCGCAATACAATGTCCCTTGAGTGGGTGGCAGGGACCAGGGGAATTGAGGGCAACGAAAAAGCCAATGAGCTGGCCAGGAGGGGCTCCAAAACACCCTTTGTGGGCCCGGAGCCGGCTGTAGGCATGCTCGAATGTTCCTTCAGAGCTGCCATCAAAGAGTGGACGCAAACCCCAATGAGAACCTATAACCCCTCCTCTAGGTGTCTTTTACCATCTACAGGGAGCAGGGAAGACTACTTAGGCAGAGGTGGGTGCACAAGTATTCATAAATATCACTAAGAATGAAGTCCAGTACATACGAGTATTCCCACGAAGGTAAGTAGTTGAGTAAAGTAAGCAAGGACTTTCACCTTGGATTTTCACCCGACTACCTTATCAGGTGTCGCGGACATCGTCAGCCGTCCTAAAAAGAGGATCGTAAATTGATGACGATTTCGCTACTTATTGCCTCACCCTTTCAAGTGAAGAAGTCGAATATGGGGGTCAAGACAAACCAATCCAAAGTTGCTTTATCTAGGATTCAATCCCTGGCCACTCGGATTATCAAGGCGGAATTATCCAATACCACTTGACTATCTACTCTCGAGGATCTAAGCAAGTCATTTTCGGCTAAATTTTGAACGCTGAATCGATTGGAATGAGCCCTGGACATCCACTTATGTCACCATACTCTTCCTCTAAGGAATGATAAACCAATGCGGAAGAATTTGCTGCGTTTTATAAAAATCCTATTGTTGCGAGCTCGCACCGGCGCCGGTCAAATGGGCTGCTGGCGTCGCAAGGTCAACGACCTGTGGAGGATTAAGGGTCTCGAACATTCGGGAACCTCCCCGTTCGCTCCAGACAACACATTGAGTTCCCAGAACCAGGGAACGTTCTGGAAGGTACTCGACCGAGAGGCAGCAGGTATAAAACAGACCCATGAGCGCCACCCAGTTCAGTTCAATTTGGAGTCCGGATATAGACGCTTTGGGTTATAAATTGTGCTGTGCCGTGTTATAAATACACGACAACCGTTATAAATACACGACAACTCAAGTGAACGATTGATAATAAATTATTTACTAAGAACATAAATCGTTACACTATATTGAAACGCTCGACTCAACGACATTTAAAATATCCCCGAATACATCGAACTGAAAACCCCAATTGAATGAATGGGTTTTATGGGTGGTATGGTATAAGGTTGGTATAGGTTCAATAAAACCTCGGATCAGGCGCATGTAGACTTATTCCTTCAACATAGGGGAAACAGTGGGTGTGGCGGGTCTCGGACCCATTCCGATCAATTCAGGGTCCAAAATTTAGTAGAAAATGATACCCCACACGCCTAGGTACCAGAAATATCGAAAACGCATATTCGTAATGGGTAGGTAAGTACCCATTTTGACCGAAAACCTCATACAGTGGGCGCCAATCGTTCTGGGACCCATTTCATTGGATTCAGCGTCCAAAATTTAGTGGAAAACTATACCCCACACGCCCAGATCGCCCAAAATCTCGAAAATCCATTCTTCAATAAACACATTTTAACCCCTACCCCGCCCAAATTTCTGTCCGATCGGGCTGAAAAGTTTCGAGGACCAACTAAAGCCGGAAACGGGTCCCTGACCAAAATTTCAGATTTTTAGAAAATTCTCTTCTCCCAATATCGGCGTGGACGGCGGACGGACAAATTTTTGCAGCAAATACATGAATTAAATTCGAGTTTTTCAAAACTGAACGAATTTAGATCACTGCCCCTTTCACAGTTTACATGGGCAGGACATTAGTTTACCTTTGTTTCAGGAGTGACGTATTTTTTGAAACCCTTCCGCTGCCCCACGAGCTCATAATCGTCGGTCAATTTGTTAATTCGATTTTCGGGGATTTCAAGTTGAAATCTGTTTTTGTCTTTTCCGACGTAGACGACCTAAAAGGCAGTGCACATTAGTAACTTGATTTCTTCGTGGCATTAAATGGTCTAAAACGTCAGTATTGAAGTGTTTGCTGTCACCTTGCATTGGAAATGGTCACATTGGGCGGCTAAATACTTCTTCAATTCTTTTTCTAGTTCTTTCATCGTCGACATGGCCTCGTCGTATTCGGAATCCACACCAGGGCTCGGAATAATGCGACCTTCTTTTTCCGCTTCGTCTCTGTCGAACGCTTTCTGAAAACGGAGATATTCTAAAATTAACGGTTTTGTCCCCGTGTGCATCCTCAAATACAAGTATCTCCAAGTTAACGGGTACCTTGAAGAAATGAAGGTTTTCTTCCAGATCAGGAAACGAGCCAGAGGACGTTTTGTGATTAGGAAAGTGGGAGCAATCGACTAAAATCTCCGACGTGTCACACGCTTTGCAATCTGTCACAAAAGGTTGAAAAGATTTGTTAATATATCGACAGCGCAGGAAATGTCAACAACTTGGGTTGATGTTCCAATATTAAGAAAGTTAAGGGTACCCGTGAAGGAAGCGCGCTACCGCGGCGCAACCTGGCTTTCAACTCTCGCCCTGTCCCCAATGGATGACTAAAAATGATCAGATTCCTTTTAACTGATTCGTAATTCTGTCCTGAACACGCCTTTGAAAGAACATTTTGATTATGACCAACAGAAAGCGTCTGAAATTGAGAGATGAGCCAAGCTCTCAGCGCATCATTCTATTTTGATTCCTGACCTTATTCCTCATCCGATCAGTCCCAAACTTTTTCCAGTTGTTCCTCGAATGGTTGTGGTCAAACAAATGTAAGGATTTGTTTTTGCTTCATCAACATACTGTTGGGTGGCTAAAGAAAGAACTATTTTGGCTGTATTCAGCTACTCTTAACTTTGAGGGGATGTCACATTACCAAATCCCATGATTTACGAAATTCCATACATTCGTTTGTTCCTTTTTCCATTCTGAACTAAACAAAAAAAAAGAAAACGAAAATCCGTCCACTCATTCCTGGGAAACTCTATTCGGAAGGTGAAAAAACGTGTTTCGAGAAAAACAGAGACAAAGACAGATGGCTCTACTCAGTTACGCTCACTCGTCCGCTTGCAACTCGTCCCACCTTTCAATGCACAGTGTTTTTCCGGTTGGAGCTTGGGTAGAAGAAATAATACACTGAAGATGAAGAAGAGTAAGAGAAGAAAAGATATCACGCTAAAAACCAGTAGTGGCTGAAATTTGTTTACTTTTCGATGGTTTGTTTACTTTTCCCGTCTCGCTGTTGCAGTTTCAGTTTTACTATTTTTCGCAGTTTTTCTCTCGGATTTTCTAGTTGTTCTCTCGAACCTAATTCATTTTGAGAATGCCGAGAGGTTCTGCTACCATTTTCAGGAAGCAGAAAAGAATTCCGCCAAGGATTCAGAAGAAATCGGATGGGCCCTGAATGTGGTGGTGAGATGAGTCTAGATAGTGGTGAGCACACAGGTTTAGCTGTGAACATTTCAGTGTTGTGTTCTGATTGCTCCTATTCTGCATTCTATTCAAATGCAAATACTCTACCTGAAACGAAATTTCACGATGTGAATGTAAGCCTAATCTACGCTATGCGCGCCATCGGACAAGGCGAGAAAGGAGCGCGTACGTTTTCGCAGCGTACGAAGCGGGCGGTCATTAGTTCAGACGTCAATTGTGAAGGTATCCTTTATCCAAATAATTGAATGTAATATATCAAAATTTTCAGCAGATTCTCTAGTTTTTTTTAATGCAAAAAAAAAGAAGGTCATTTTGGGTCACCGGTACCCTTAAGTCAGTTCCCAAGCGCACTATGATCGTGTAAGCTATAGCTAAAAGCTAAATTACCACCAACAGCTATGAGGGATTTCACGCTGAACAGCATGTTCTACAAGTCGCATCCTCACATTTTCATAATTATTGAGGCACTGAAGGAGCTGCAACAAGATACCTATGTCCTAATGGGGTCGCAAATGCAGCGAAAGGTTGATAAGGAAAGCTACCTGCGGGAGAAAATGGCATCTTTGACCACTGGCGCGATAACTACAATGGAATTCGTCAAGGCAGTATAACACACTATGTATTTGACAATTTGACGACGAGCGCAACGCCAGCGAAAATTTTGGGGCGTGAAACATTCCCCTTGCGCCTCCTCGTGGTGCGCCCTGGTTAACGCTAAACGAACTGTTACAATATAACGGGTCGCAGATGGTTGTCGGGCAAAACTTTGATGGGTCGCAGTTGGTAGTTGGTCGAAAGAAGGTTCGGTCGCAGTTGGTATAAACGGGTCGCAGTTTGTCACCTTCGTGTTACATTGGTCATCTCCTCATCCCTCCCTTCCTCCAATCCAACCTGTCTGGGGACGGAGGCGACTCAGAGCCGCCATAATGACCAACAATTTCTACAAAACATGCCAGCATGGCACTCTACAACAACTGGAGCAAACGAGCTGTTAAAACCTACTTTGTACTGTTCTTCCCAGCAGCCCGCTGTAGTGCCCGTCTCAGATCACCTTTGAGGCTGGAAAATAAGGCCTATTGAGGATATGATTTCACCTTGGACAAGTTGAGCAGCCCGTTGCAACGAAGCAAAACCGTCGAGGACTGCTATAAATTCCATGATCTTCCTTTTTGAATATATTTTCTCTTCAAACATGATGGCACGATTGTCTGGATGGGACTCGTGTAGACCTTTACTGCTCTGAGCGTAAATCCTGTAAAATGAAAATTCATTTATTATGAAACTATGAAAAAATTGAAGACCAATAAAAGTTGGATTTGACGGGACCGTACTTGTTAACCTACCTGGCAAATAATCTTTCCAAATCAGGGACCTGAGCGAGAACAGTTCCAATTTCAGAAAGAAGAGTAGTATTTTCTTTGAGGGTTTTCACAGCATTCTGGCGAGCTCTTATGGTAGCAATGTTCGTTGACGGGCTGCACATCCAATGACGAAGCAATCTGGGGGAAAATGTATCAGTATAGAATGGAGTGTAATGGTCGTAAGCGAGATCTGCCCCTCGACAGTCCTTTGAGTAGCCAAGAATCATAGTAGCTTGAATGTCAAGCAGCGTGCGTTTGACAGTCCGTTCAGGTCACGCTTAATGGCAGCAACGCTGGCAATGTTATTAACACTCCTGCTACCTATGCAGGGAGAGAAAGTGACAGGCTTAAACTCATTCCTTGTTTGAAGGTGACAGACCGGGGTTTGCCACTAGTGAGAATAGCATTAACCGACAGAAAAGATCCTCAGGACCGCTGAAACAGTCCTACGCTCAATCATTCCTACCCTGTTCAGTATTGGCAGTAACTGACAGCTTTTCCAGTCAGGTTGTTATTTATTTAAGTTACGCGGGAACGAGCCCAGTTAACAGTATATTGGTCGAATCAAACATTGGTAGATGATAATAGGAATAAGAAGATATGCAATGAATAACCACAGGGAGTTCGATAGTTAATGAAAGACCAGAGTTGCAGTGTCAACGGGGAGTAAGTAAAGCAAATAGCAAGCGTCTCTTGTGGATGGAGGGAGGGGGGGGAGCAGATCCATAGTGCTGGACAGACGGCTGAGCGTGCAGCATATAATTGGTCGACGTGAAGGGGACCCAACAGAGGTCACGTGTGCCTGGAGACCAATCTGGGCCAGGAGAGACGGCGCGTCAATACGCCCAGACAACAGACCGCTGAGGAAAACCATATCCGCGATGGTCAGCAGGACAGGGGAGGCGATAGTGCGCACTAAGTGCGTCATAGTCAATGCTGTCTCGAGGTATGCCTGACTTGAAGGCAAGTACTGGAGGAACGCCCTCTGCACCCGATCAATCAGGTCAATGTGGCAGCCATAAAACGGGCTCCAGACGACTGAGGCGTACTCGAGGCATGGCTGAACAATGTATGTGGAATGGAAATGTGGATGTATGTGAATTCCCTGGTATTCCGCTTGAGGAAACCCAGAGACCGCATAGCTCGAGAGTTGACCTGCGACACGTGCTCATTGAAAGTGAGCTGCGGATCCAGACATACCTCAAGATCATGGATGAGTGACGGACGCGCAAGTTGAGATCCAATGATGCTTTAGACATGGTATATAGGAGATAACGATCGATGAAAGGTGATACTGTGCACTTGCTAGGAAGAGGCCGACGGATGAAAGCGTCCAGGCGTGATTGGAGAGTGAGGCAATCAGTGACACATTGGGTGCGAGAGAAAATCTTAAAATCGTCGGCATAAATGAGGACCTGCCCATCCCCAAGTCCAGTGCAGACACGATCAATGGTGAGTATAAAGAGGAGAGGGCCCACATGTGAGCCTTGAGGAACACCAGAGGTGGCCATAAAAGGCTCAGAGACTGTGCCTCCGATACGCACAGACGAAGTTCGATCCTCGAGATAGCTTCGTATCCATGAAAGCAGAGCACCAAAAAGGCCAACCGACTCCAATGCCTCTAAAATAGCACGGTGTGGGAGCTTGTCAAAAGCCTTGGAAAAGTCTGTCCCCACCACATCGACCTGGCAACCGTCCTTGGCCGCGGTCAGACGGATGGAACAAACTTAATGACAAACTCAAATTTTGAAGCTGAAGTTCCAGATGAATGGCTCAAACTCACCTTTTTCCAAACGGTGTGCTACAGTTGTCTATTCGATGAAGGAGAGAACCCACTAAACCACCTTGTCCGTTATCGACAATATTCAAATTATTGAGAGTGATGGCATCAAGAACCTGCAAAATTATCAAAGATTAGTTCACATCAATTCGACATATAAGATAAAAATCATCATCATTTTCTCTCCACATTATTACCTTTTAATTCACCAGCTATTAATTCATTGTGTAATAATTCATTCACCATCAATGGCAAACACCTTGATGTCCTCTTTGGATGCTCACTGTAACCCTAAAGCATATTCAACACCAGCGCCCTCTGTCCTTGCGCCAATCTTTCGTTCTTAGGGGGAGTGTCTGACCATTGGTGGTGAAGCGAATGACTAATTAATAATCGTATTATCGTTAACTCTATCTCATCCTAAAATGTGAACATTTAAAATGACCGGGAGGAGATCTAGGAGTGGGAGGAAGGTTTCAAGCCAGCATTCCAAAAGGGGGACAGGAAACGATGGCCTGACGACACCATTTGGGTGTGCCAAGTAACAAGAAAGATCAGGGACGTCTTAAAAGGTGACAAGCCACTGCATATTGGGTTTGCTCAATGCTATGCCATGGACCACGCTGACGTTAGTAGATGCTACAGGTGTCAAGCTTATGGTCATGCAGCCAAGACCTGCAGATGGAGTGCTGCTTGCGCCAGATGCACAGAGGAGCATGACACCAAGGACTGTCCCCAACAGGAGGCAACAAGGTGTGTGAACTGTAAAAGAGCTCAAATGGAAGATACACATGCGGTATGGAGTGACAAATGCCCAGCTTACCAATGGGCTTGGAAGCGGTATGTCAGAAGCATCAAACCATGAAAGTTCTACAGGGCAATCTCCACCGCAGCGTAGTGGCACAAGACCTATTGTCACAGCTGCAACGTGAGAAGGGCGCAGACATAGTCTTAATCAGTGAACAGCACCATAATCAAGACAACCACACATGGTTCTGCGACAATTTAGGCACAGCAGCCATATGGTCAGCCACACCAGGAAGTGTGGAAGACCATGGAGGAGGCTGTGGATATGTATGGCTAAAAAGAAGCGGACTCACATTTGTCAGCTGTTACTTCACTCCAAATGAGCCCTTTAGAAACTTTGAGGAGAAGCTAGGACACCTGGAAGACTTCATCCGAGGGACTAGCGGGGAGCTTATTGTAGCTGGAGATTTCAATGGGAAAGCTGTTGAGTGGGGGATGGATCACTCAGACCGGCGAGGCCGGCTAATTATGGAGATGGCCTCAGGAGCAGGTCTAGAAGTCCTAAATGAAGGAAGCACCCCAACTTTCCAGAGGATTGGCCAGCAGGGAACAATTCCAGACATCACTCTAGTATCTGAGAGACTCATGCCTAGAGCCAATAACTGGGCAGTTATAGAAGACTACACAGCTAGCGACCACCAATACATAACATTTGTGATCCATGAAGAAGGGAGGCAAAGGACTAACAGAATGAATGACACACAAAGGCTAAAGTCATGGAACCTAGCCAAGCTCGATAAGGCGAAAATGGTGGAGATCCTGCAGAGTGGAGATCAGCCATAACCTGGACACGGAAGGACGCGAGTTGACCCCAAAACCGCTGAAGAACTGACTGAGCAGGTCATGAATACCATTACCAGGGCATGTGATGCAGCAATGCCAAGGAGGGGACAGGGACCTAGTAAAACTCCTGTGCACTGGTGGAATGAAGAAATAGCCGCACTCAGAAAAGTATGCTTCCAACTGAGAAGACAGGCTCAGCGAGCGCAAGCCACAGAGGCAGCAAGAGAGCTTAATGACAATCACAGAGAAGCAAGACGAAATTTAAGACATGCAATAAATGCCAGCAAGGCCAAATGCTGGAAGGAAATCATCAAAGAAGTTGACAATGATCCTTGGGGGCGGGGCTATAAAATAGTGTGCAACAAATTAAAGAACAGTAGCGGCCCAGGCCCACTAGATCCAGGAGCAATGGAAGGCATAGTCAATGGTCTGTTCCCGCAGTATCCTGTACGTGCCGAAAGGATATTCGGCCAGATTGCTGACTTCCCCTTATTCTCAGAAGAAGAACTCAGAAAGGCGGTCAGAGAATTGAAAAATAAAAAGACACACTTAGAAGAGGGTGAAATTAATGAAGCTTTACCAACCAGGGACCCTCGAAACACGACATTATGTATATGGTATAACTGGTGTGATTGATTGAATTCTAAACGCTACAAATTTCTCCAGAGTTAATCAATTTACCATATTTTTCAGATGTATCTTCTTTGTTTGCTCTTCGGGGAGGCGGCTTATTTCAATTGGCTTGTAAATTTCAAATTTGGCGAGAGTGACGAGTTGAAAATCGAGAAAACCTCGAGTGAGGAACCATATGACAGCACCAAGACATCGCACGCCTAATTCGCTTTCGGCGCTGGCCGTCAGCCCCAAGGCGTCGGCTGAATAAGTGAATAAAATTTGCTGTGAATCCACAATTTAGGCAAAAAACAATAGATTGTGTTGTATTGAAAGAAAAAAAAAGTTACTACCACCAACCTTGACCAACAAACTCCTTGAGCTCGTCGGGGAGACCGTTCTCAAAATACTTTTTTTCGGAAATTTTGATCAGCGTGTCAGACGCAGTCCAAAACTCAGTATTAGGAGTGAGAGCTTCTTTCAAGGCGCTCGCGACGGCGTTACTCAAAATTTGATTGGAGCGCTTTGAGAGTTGATTTCTCTCGTGAAGAACCTTGAAAAAAGCAACAATCAGTTCTCAGATAATGATTTTTATTTAAAAATTCTGAAAAACAGTAAATTAGGTAATTTAAAAAAGCACATAATTAAAAATCAAGATGAAGAAATTCTATTCTAATGTAAACTCATATATTTGGAAATGAAATTTCGTATACGGGCACCCGTGTTGGGGAATTATCAATTTCGTCATCGCTCGGCAATAAAAACGCTGCTAATTCTTACTACGGGGTTGGATATTCCTCGGCGCATGGAGACTTATTTAAAAAATAGATTCAGCGTCCAAAACCCCTTCCGGTCGGCGCCAATCGTTCAAGGAGCCGTCTAATTGGATACGGTGTCCAAAATTTAGTAGAAGAAAATGATACCCCTTACGCCTAGGTAGCAGAAATCTCAAAAAACACAGTCAAAATGGGTAGATTGACACCCATTTTGACCCATAACCTCATCCAGAGAGCGCCAATCGTTCTGGGACGCATTTCATTGGATTTAACGTCCAAAATTTAATGGATAATTATAACCCACTCGCCTAGATCGGCAAAAATCTCGAAAATTCATTTTTCGAAATACACATTTTGACCACTACCCCACCCAAATTTGGTCTGATCGGGCTGAAACGTGTTTAGGACAAACTAGGGCCAGAAACGGGTTCCTGACGACAAAATTTTGAAATTTCAAATTTTTATAAAATTTTCTACTACCAAAAAAGGAGGACGAACATTTGCGAATTTTGATCTAGACACCTTGAAACGCGCAGGAAAAAAGTTGGAGCAAATCGGAGAGATAGACTTTCTGCATTAAAACATAGATTGATTATTCAAGTAATACCGACCAAAAACTGAATAAAATATAGCCTCCCTATAACCTCTCACCTGAACTGGTGGATACGTCGCGATGAGGGTGCGGAGCCTCGAGGAATGCCGGTCGTCATCAAACTGCCCAATATGGAACACTCCAATGGATGTGTCGACAAAACAAACGCCATATGTTGACCTTGTACTGTCTATCTCCTAAAAAAAATCATAAATGTTATATAAAATAGAAAAAATTTGTCGTTAGTTATTCTTTGGAAACGTTTCAAAAACTCACATTCTCCATAATTGCGAGGAGGTAGGCACTTTGGGCTTCACGAGCTTCGCCATCCGCGACCGTAAAAACTCTGGTGCCTTTGGTCGCCAATTGGCAGATTTCACGTTTGACCACTTTATCGAATTTCGTGGGTTTGTACACTGTAAAAGACGATAGGCGTTGATTGGATTCGAACGAGGACCGGATTACGCAGGAAGACAATGAACCATCACAGGTATACGCAACACTTGGGATTCAAAATTTCATGATATCATTAAAATGTGCGGGTATAAACTAAAAAAAAAAAAAAAAAAAAAAAAAAAAAAACCGCTGCAAATTATATCACAGGGGTTGGCTACTCCTCGGACTAGGCGTATGGGGACTCATTTCCTCAACATGGGAAATATGGGTAGATAAATACCCACTTTTGACCCATAACTTCTTCCGGTGAGTGCCAATCGTTTCAGAACCCAGTTCATTGGATTCAGCGCCTAGATCGCCAAAAATCCCGAAAATTCATTTTTCGAAATACACATTTTGACCACTACCCCGCCCAAATTTGGTCTGATCGGGCTGGAAAATTTTGAGGACCAACTGGAGACAAAAACTGGTCCCTGACCAAAATTTCAGATTTTCAGAAAGTTTTGTACTACCTAAATCCGCGCAGACAGCGTACAGCGTACGGACATTTGCTAATTTTGATCTAGACACCTTGAAACGTCCAGAACAATTTTGGGCGGGATCGGAGAGATTGACAATTTGCATGAAAAAATCTGCAAATTCTTACACACGGGTTGGTTATTCCTCGAATGGGGGTAACAGTGGGTGTGGCGGGTCCCAGACCCATTCCAATCGATTCAGGGTCCAAAATTTAGTGGAATATGATACCCCACACGCCTAGGTAGCAGAAAACCCGAAAACACATAATCAAATTGGGTAATAAATACCCAATTTGACCCATAACTTCTTCCAGTGGGTGCCAATTGTTCTGGGACCCATTTCATTGGATTCAGCGTCCAAAATTTAGTGGAAAATGACACCCTACTCGCCTAGGTAGCAGAAATCCCGAAAACACATATTCAAAATGGGTAATAAATACCCAATTTGACCCATTACTTCTTCAAGTGGGTGCCAATTGTTCTGGGACCCATTTTATTGGATTCAGCGTCCAAAATTTAGTGGAAAATGACACCCCACTCGCCTAAATCACCCAAAATCTCGAAAATCCATTTTTCAAAAAACCCCTACCCCCTCCAAATTTGGTCCGATCGGGCTGAAAAGTTTCGAGGACCCATCTCGGCTGGGAACAGACCCCTGACCCAAATTTCAGATTTTTAGAAAATTTTCTACTACCAAAAACGGCGTGGACAATGGACGGCGGACGGCGTACGGCGGACGGACATTGACCTTTTTTGATCAGGACATCATGAAACGTCCAGAAAAAATGTTTGAGCCGAATCGGAGAGGTTGACCATTATCATGAAAACATAGGTTGATTATTCGAAGAATAACCAACCAAAAACTTCAAACATTTCCCAGTAGCCTTGAAGGAGTAGGAACCTCTCAAAAGGTGAGGGTATACTTCGTTTACAATTTGAAAATGAAAGTACGCTATGATAAACGCAAAACTTTATCACATTCCAAGTCATTTAAGCTTAGACTAGTTAAAATGAGCATCGGTTACACCGGTTATTGCATCAAAATTGTTACTAACTTTTTTTTACCCTCTTTTCCATCATATCTGGCGTTTCAGTCTGTTCAACCCGAGCGACTTTGTATCCTTTGTCCACCAGCTGAGCGGAAAATCTTCCGTAGGCGATTTCCGGAAAGCCGCAATGAGCAAAAGCCCCCTACGGATGATTGATTATTGAAATTTTTGACTGTGGCTATCAATTAAAAACAATACTTGAAAAAGTTACTTATTACCGTACTCACCCTCATGAAGGTCAAATTCAGCTCTTTGACTCCTGTAACTGCATCCATGTGGTACAATTCATAGAATTTTCCCACTTTGAAGAATATGATGCAGTCGAAATGTTTAGCTTTCAAATCCCACCATTGTCTCATTCCCTGTGTAGTAATAAGTTGATAAAACGCTGCAAATTCTTACACACGAGTTGGTTATTCCTCGGACCAGGCGCATGGAGACTCATTTCTTCAACATGGGGAAAACAGTGGGTGTGGCAAATCCCGGACCAATTCCAATCGATTTAGGGTCCAAAATTTAGTGGAAAATGATACCCTACACGCCTAGGTACCAGAAATAACCTCATCCAGAGGGCGCCAATCGTACCGGGACCCATTTCATTTCATTCAACGTCCAGAATTTAGTGGAAAATGATACCCCACACGCTTACATCGCCAAAAATATTGAATATCCAATTATTCATAAAACACATTTTGACGACTATCCCGCACAAACTTGGTCTGATGGGGTTGGAAAGTTTCGAGGACCAACTAGAGCCAAAAACGGGTTCCTGCCCCAAATTTCAGATTTTTAGAAAATTTTCTACTGCCCAGAACCGCGCGGACGGCGTACGGACATTTGACTTTTTGGTTGGTTATTCCTTGAATAATCGACCTGTTTTCATGCTGAAAGTCAATCTCTCCGATTCGGCTCAAACATTTTTTCTGGGCGTTTTAAGGAGTCTACATAAAAAAAACCAAAATGTCCGTCCGCCGTAAGCGCCGTTTTTGGTTATTTTCTAAAAATCTGAAATTTGGGTCAGGGGTCTGTTCCCTTCTCAAGTTGGTCCTCAAAACTTTTCAGCCCGATTGGACCAAATTAGGGCGGGGTAGGGGTCAAAATGTGTTATTTGAAAAATGGATTTTCGAGATTTCGGGCGATTTAGGCGAGTAGGGTGTCATTTTCCACTTAATTTTGGACGCTGAATCCAATGAAACGGGTCCCAGAACGATTGGCACCCACTGGAAGAAGTAATGGGTCAAATTGGGTATTTTTGTACCCATTTTGAATATGTGTTTTCGGGATTTCTGGTACCTAGGTGTCTGGTGTATCATTTTCCACTGATTTTGGACCCTGAATCGATTGGAATGAGTCCGGGACCCACCACATCCACTGTTTCCATTTCCCACATGTTGAAGAAATGAGTCTCCATGCGCCTGGTCCGAGGATTTAATTTCCACTCACTGGAGTTTGATCCAGAAGAAATTCCTTGGGGACGTAGAGCGTTCTTCCGTCATAGTCAGGATCAGAAGGTCGCCTGCCGGCAGCGTCTTTGATCTTATCCGGTTTGATGAAGTCAATCTTCAAGTGAGTCCAATTTTGGCCATCTTCGTTGAAAGCAGCAGCACCAACGGCAGGCTAACGACAGGAAAATATTTCATTGGTCATCCAAACCACTGATGGACAGTTTTTCAAATGGTGAAAAACAGCTGTGGACATTACTTCGGTTGATAGCAAAGGGTTCTTGGACGATGGTGTGGACGGAGTCGAATTCATTTTGTCCTTACCACCACAAGATTTGGGCTTTTTGTACGCTCTGAACAGCTCTTTGGTGCGTTTTCTTTTACCACCCTGGAAAGAAGTTACGTGAATTAGTTTCGTACAAATAAAACTAGCGTACAATGCCCATTCGAGCGGACACCAACCTTTTTGTCGGGTGAGGGTTCGACGTCTGTGGACAAATCGTTCTCTTCAGCGCTGTTGTCTCCATCCAAATCTTCATCGGTTCCGCTCCCATCTGAAAGGTGAAAACACAGTGGTTGGTCATTCCTCGGACCAGGCGCATGGAGACTCATTTCTTCAACAGGGGAAAATAAGGGAAACAGTGGGTGTGGCGGGTCCCAGACCCATTCCAATCGTTTCAGGGTCCAAGATTTAGTGTAAAATGATACCCCACAGGCCAAGGCATCAGAAATCTCGAAAACACATAATCAAAATTTATTTATTTATAGCACGGACCCAAGGTCCAATTAACAAGAATATAAATATAAATTAAATGAGAACAAAGGTAAAATGGCTGGGTACAATCACCTGCCAGGATAGCAAACATTTATCATTAAGAATTATTTGGCAGAGAGGACTTCAACAGCTCGCGCCCTGTAAGCTTGCAGAGAGTCCGAGAAGAGATCGCAGGCAGCCTCTTGCAAAATCAAATTAGCCTGACGAGGAAGACGGAGAAGCGGACGGTCCCTGAGGTAATTTGTCTGTGCAAATGGAACGAGGAAAACATTGTGCGAACGAGAGAAAAATTGAGGCACATTGAGGGAGATAATTTGCAGAAGAGGAGGACAATCGATGACTCCATTCATCAACTTATGGAAGAAGCATTGATCGGCCACAGCACGACGATTGACCAACGGGGTAAGACGGCAGACACGTAGGATTGAGCCATAGTCGAGATCATGCCACGGGATACCCATCTTGAAAGCAACGTAACGAAGGAAGATGTGCTGTACAGTCTCAATCTGGTGGGCGTAGGTGGCGTAGTATGGCGACCACACGACGGACGAATACTCCAGGAGAGGACGGACAAGCGAGCAATACAGCGTCGTTATGGCCTTGACATCACTGAATTCACGGGTGTTACGCTTTATGAAACCCAGTACCCTCCGAGCACGGCCAGTAACTGCGTCAATGTGTTCGCCAAAATTTAACTGTTGATCCAACAAGACCCCCAGATCACGCGTAACTTGCAAGCGATGGAGAGAAGTGCCAAGAATGGAGTAGTTGAAAATGAAAGGGTCATGCAGGCGAGAAAACGAACTGACCGAGCACTTTAATGGGTTAAGCTGCAGACAATGGACGCCACACCACTCCACGAAGTCATTGAGGGCGGACTGAAGGATCTCACAATCAGCAGCTGATGTTACACGGGTAAAAATCTTAAGGTCGTCTGCAAACATCAGGAAGGAAACATCAGGGAAAATCCGGCAGAGCGAACCACAGAAGACTACGAACAGCAAGGGCCCAATATGTGACCCCTGAGGCACACCCGAAGAGGCAGGGAAAGGCTGAGAGGCGACGCCTCTTATCCTCACCAACATCGAGCGATCCACCAGATAATCCGCGACCCATTGGAGAAAAGAGCCATGAACACCAAGAGAGCGCAGACAAGCGATGAGGTGGCTGTGGGAAACTCTATCGAACGCCTTGGAAAAGTCCGCTGAGACCGAGTCAACCTGCTTACCCGCTGAGAAAGCGCTGAGAATATATTCCTGATACAGAAGGAGGTTGGTTGTGGTGGAGCGTCCCTTGACAAAACCATGCTGCTCAACAGGAATGGACGGTGACAGAAGAGGAGTGATGATTCCAACCACCAGCTTCTCAAACAGCTTAGGGATTGTCGACAGAGATGAAATGCCACGATAATTTGACACAGCAGACTTGTCTCCAGACTTATGGATAGGGGTCACAAATGCAACCTTCCAGGCAAGCGGGAATAACCCCTCGGAGAGCGAACGATTGAAAAGGACAGTCAGTGGGGCAGCGAGAGCAACTGCACAATGCTTAAGGAGTACAGGGGGGACACCGTCAGGTCCAAGGCTCTTACTTACATCCAACTCACGCAGACCATCCAAGACTTGCTCAAAAGAAATTGCAAACCTTCCCACATCAACAATGTCCTCTGGGGGAAAACGCACAGGCTGCAGACAAGGTGGGAGAAAAGTAGAGGAGAAATGCATGGCAAAGAGTTCTACAAAATGGGTAGATAGATAGCCATTATGACCCCTAACCCCTTCCAGCAGGTTCTAATCGTTCTGGGACCCTTATCATTTCATCACGTTCGATTTAATATGTCATATGCTCATATTAAATTTGCGTTTTCGAGATTTCTGGTACCTAGGCGTGTGTGGTATCATTTTCCACTAAATTTTGGACCCTGAATCGATTGGAATGGGTCCGGGACCCACCACGCCCACTGCTTCTTCCATTTTCAAACTTTGAAATGATCAAAAATCCGTTCACTGCAACATAGTGACTATTGTACAGTTCGGACATGATTTGGAGGACAATAAACCTTCTTGAGACACCCAAAGGCGGTTAGTAGCGCTACGAACGACTACAAACTGTTGTTTCTGTTTACCTGGAACGTAGGAGTCGTCGTGATCCTCAATTTCGTCCAGAGGGTCCTCTTCTGGGCTGTCCTCATCTTCGGGCTCTAAAACAACGACCTGATAAATCCATTGAACCTTTCAGAGAAATGAACCCGTTCACCGCCACTCATATTTACCTAAAATTCTCTTCCTGGGTTTGGATTTCTTCTCAGCGCTCTCGGCAACTGACTTTCCGTTGGTTTTCCCGTTGGTCAGCCCGTTCGACTTTTTTGAACTTTTGGGAGTTCGGACTTGTTCGTCAATTTTCGAAGAATTTTTACGTTTTTTGGTAGGAGTGGCCTCGTTAAGAGGAGTAACCGGCTTGGGAGAGGAATCTCCGTTACTTGAACGAGGAGCCGGAGACTTGCTGAAGTATTTGAACAGCGTGTTCTTTTGAGACATTGGTATTGAATGATGAGCAGTTGATGTGAATGGAGAACGAGAAGAGTATCTTATTACGATCAGCGGACACTTGATTTATGTTTGAAATCAACAACCTAAATCAGCGTACATGTTAATCACATTAGAGTCCGGTTTGTCCGACATCTAAATGTCCAACGATCTAGTAGTAAATGAATCAGTGGTATGATCTATGATATGAACAGAAACAACAACGTGTTTTGGAGAAGTAAACAAAACTGGAAGGATCTCCCGCTCTCATCTAGGGATGAACGATACTGATCGATATCGAGATGTTATCGATACTTTTCTTCCGATGCCGATTGTTTGGGTATCGATACTCTTCTTTCGATACCAGAACTGGTATCGGTAGAAATAATTGGGATCAAGAAAAGTGGAAATTTTTGTTAAAAATTACCAATTAAGAAGGCTCCCTCCTAATGGTTGCTACACTTGTTTCGGCCAGAACTTCGAGTATATACTTCGGGTATATACCATAGACATAGACTAACATAATAAAGTTAGTATATATATTATTATACTCGAAGGGCCAGAAGCTTCAGATAGAGATCCCTCTTCCCTGCTTTGGCTAGGGGTTGTCCATGGAATAGGTTAGAGGTGTGTCGGTACAGCGGTACCGGGACTGTGTAACCGAGTCTCACATTGGAACGGTTCCAAGCAGTGACAAGACCCCGGCCTTTACCGGTACGGTTCCACGGACCGGCAAGGGGTCGGTTCGGTATCGATAAGATCGGAACTGGACCGGGAAGGTTGGAACTGGACCGGGAAGGATGGAGCTGACAGCTGAAGTGCGAGTGGTTCCACGGACCGGCAAGGGGTCGGTTCGGTATCGATAAGATCGGAACTCTGGACCGGGAAGGTCCGATTCCGAGTTTTGTTGGACTCTGTATCCTTTTAGTGCAATTCCGATGAAATGTCCCCCTCTCCTCAATGATTCCCTGTTTTATCAAAAGTGGCCAAAGAGAGACTGTGCGTGGTTGCAACGTCAGCACCCTGCGAGCAGCTTTTTTCAAAAGTTGGGTTGATATTGTCTGAAAGGAGGAGCTTGCTTACCCCCCAAGAAAAACAATAATGCTGCTTTTTTTTAAATTGTAATGAAAAACTGTTGATGAATACCTAGGGAACAGTGATTCTCTTGGGTGGGAGGGGGTAGCCACGTTACACTCTGCTGTACCGGTAAGGGAGCTGTACCGGTAAGTTGGAACGGTTACGTCATTGTCACTGTAACCGTTGGAACCGTTCCTAAGAATTACCTGGACCGGCACACCCCTAGAATAGGTATTCCATGGGGGTTGTCTTGTGAAGAAGAGGAATGCCTTGCTATCATACAAGTGATGAGACAGCGTTAAATGTGTTAGGTATTTTGTTCCATAGTCACTTTGTTGTTAGTTGTGTGTGTTCATTGGTAAAGTGATTTACTGGCGGTGATTATATAAAATTCTGATTTAGTGGGAGGAAAGTAGCGAAATTGCGTGAAAAGCGTCGGTAAAACACATTCTGTGTTACAATAATTTCGTCTGAAGTATGTGCATAGTGGCACGGAGAGACACGGAGCGCCGAGTTTTGATTCAATATAAATATTGGTTGAAATCGATACTTTTGATCCGATACTTCCTTGGTATCGATACCGTTCTTTCGAAACCAATACTAGTACTCATATTGGTCTCCACCCGCGCTCATCTGGGTAGGGATGGGACATCGATGTCCGATGTTCACAAAAACGATGTTTTCCACTTGATATTCGATTATGAACATCGGCTATCGATGTTACGCCCCATCGATGTGATCGATATTATCGATGTTCCCTCCCCCACCATCACCTACCTAGAGAATATTATGATGCGCACCAGATTTATTATGAATAAATAATAATTTTATATAATAGGTGATAAAAAAATTAAAATGGGCTAGTACATTATTAGTTGAATGATATTAAGTCAATAATTGTTTTATATGGTTCTCTGCGAGTAATATCTATTTTAAATTGGTTAGGAGTCGTTGTCACCCTTTATAGCAAGTAAGAGAACAATTTTAATGCTCAGCAGATTTTCTGACCAACGAGGACCTTAAAATTAAGGCCCTGTGACTTTGAGGCTGTAAATTAGGCTACTCTCACCTTTATTAACCCCCATACCACACAAGCAGTACTGCAATATCCTACAATTTCTTCAAAATCATTATAACTGTAGATAGTTATGATCGCTACAGCCTAGCTGTGAGGAGGATTCGAATGTATTCGTGTCCCTTACAAAATTCAGGACGTTAATTAATTTTCAAAGGCTTTTTTAAAACGCTGCAAATTCTTACTCACGGGTTGGTTATTCCTCGGACCTGGCGCATGGAGACTCATTTCTTCAACATGGGGAAACAGTGAATGTGGCGGGTCCCGGACCAATTCCAATCGATTCAGGGTCCAAAATTTAGTGGAAAATGATACCCCACACGCCTAGGTACCAGAAATCCCGATAACACTTATTCAAAATGGGTAATAAATACCCAATTTGACCCATAACGTCTTCCAGTGAGTGCCAATCGTTCTGGGACCAGTTTCATTGGATTCAGCATCCAAAATTTAGTGAAAAATGATACCCCTCACACCTTAATTGCAAAAAATCTCAAGAATCCATTTTTCAAAATACACATTTTGACCCCTATCCCATCCAAATCTGGTCCGACCGGGTTGAAAATTGAACGGACACCTGACCAAAATTTCAGATTTTTAGAAAAATTTCTACTACCAAAGTCGGCGTGGTCGGAGGACGGACATTTGCTCATTTTGATCTAGACACCACTGAGTTAGAGCTAGAAAATCCTTGTCTTCTGAATCAGTACATCAGGACGGACATTTGACTTTTTTGACACTTTGAAACGTCCAGAAAAAAAATTAAATCAGTTTTTTTTATGATCTCAGAAACGAAAAAATAAGGCAACCATACGCCATCGTCAATGACGCAGTTACTCCAAAATTGATTCATCTATTTCAAATTCGACAGATTAGGAAGGAATAAGATGCGACGACTAATAATAACTGTAATTATATTGTTCACTTCCCAATAAATTAATAATTACATTCACCGTTTCTTTCTACAGCATCAACTCAACATTTTACAGCGCACAAAAATAAATAAATGCTCGACGTTAGAAAGAAAATGATTCACAAGCCCGTTGAGTTTAGTATACTTGACATATAATTAGCACTAACTCATTTTTATTGTCTCATTATCCAATTCGTCTACAAGGCGAATGGTCACGGAGAGGTGCGGAAACTGAGTTGGACAATTCGTCAAACATCAGCATTTTCAGGGCAAAGCACTTTGTTATATTTCCCTAATTAAAACGCACACCTTTCCTTCACAGCACTAATTTCTAAAACTAAGGAACGTAGTTCAATTTAATTGATTAGCTTCAATTTCTCAATTAACCCATTCACAACAGGTCAATTGAGACCGTATCAATTTTGTGAAGGAAAACCAAATTTTGCAGCATTTTGTGCGAGCATGCTCTCAAGTTATCCCACTAAAACGTAATTAACGAACGTAATCGAAATATCGCTGAATTTAATGTAATATTGGTAGTGTTCTAGCTACCGCAATATACACTTCTAACTACTGATTATAGCACATCAATATATTTTGACAATGAGATTCTGATTAAATTTGAATACATCTAACAACAGTAATCGACATCAATATTGCTATAGTTCTCGGTATAATTTCTTGAATGAGTTAAAAATTACAGTAAATTGGTAGTTTACAAATCGGTTTGCGGACAAGATCGCTATTGATAAACTATAAATGACTTACGATAAAAATAAATGCCTACTGCTCAATTTTAAATGCTCGTTGTGAGGAAAAATATACTCGGGAGGGTAATTTTGACGGAAATGCAGATACCTCAACGGATTGGAGGTTACTCTTAGAACAAGGTAACATTTAAACACCAATTGACGCTGTAAGCGTTCTTATTAGCTGAAAGGGAAGAAATTGTCAGCAGAAATGTTGCAGTGATGCCTCATCACTTTGACGTTGGGCTCATTCAAGACAAACAAAATCCCATTTACTCTCTATCACCAGCACTTTGGTTGACATTCATTTAGAATTTACTCAATACTGAGTAATTCATCACCATCCATTCCAGTTCTCAATGAAATTTGAAGCCTGTGCAGAAGACAACAAAATTGATACAATTAAACATAATATAAATAATAAAGATCATATAGTGCATAGGATCAAGGAGAACAACAAAAGGGCACCGGTTGGGGCTAATTTAGATAACATAATAGAGGAAAAAACGACAATGTCTTCAGCAACCCTCACTGAGCATGGTTGGTGCCCTCAAGCAGACATTTTACCAATAAGGGAGCACCAAGAATCTGAACAGTTGAGTATTCTATAAATAGTTGTTCTAAAATTAGTCTTAACTGGCCCGAATGGTATCAGCCCTTATGTAACATACAGTAAAAGTTGCTCTTAGAATAGAGAGAATCCCAAATTTGACCAAACCACAACTGTCAATTGGCAGATGATTGGTACAAGAATTGCTTAACCATACTCTCTTTTCTGACAATTTTACATAAGGGTTCCCCAAAACCCTGTAACTTTCCCTCTTGAAAGAGCTTGCTGAATCAACAGCAAGAACCTAAACTTAACCTCAAACAAGAAACAAACTCAATTTAATGAATCATCAACAGTTGAAGCCTGACAATCTTCATACATTGCAATCACACTTTTTGTTTTCTTTTGGACAGGCACATTAGTATCTGACGCCTGCTGGTAGCTTGAGAGCACCTGTGAGTTACATTCAATTCAAGCACATGAGCATTGACTTCAATGTACTTCGATGTTTGCGGCATAGTAGAACATGCCATACGAGACAAAAATGATCTTTTTGGTGGTTCCCAGGAACTCCAGAAAATGAAATCCAATCCAGTGCAAGTCAAAAGTAGTAGCAAAACTTATCATCTCCAGTGATGGTACATTGTCTTTACATTCAACTCAAAAATTTCCCCTGTTGAGGTGAAAAATTGAATTTCTGCTATAAAATGGACATCTAAAAGTATGAAGCCTACATCAGCTTGATGAAGACAGCAAAAATAAGAAGCCAACAGAAAAATTCACACTACACCAGCGGGTATGATCATAAATTATCATAAGAAGAACGAATTATCATATGAATATCTAAAACTGAATGATTGACTTCCATAACCAATATTAAGAATTAAAAGATATAAAATTTATTTAAAAATCCCTTTTGATTAGAGTTCACACTTTGATAAAATCAATTAAGTTCTGATGTTTTAATCCTACATTGGTCTAAGTATCTCTGCAGCTTAGAGCTACTCACTACTACCAATAAGTTTTGCAGCAATAACAATTGTCAATCTGGATAATGGCTACACGTTTAAACCATTGTAAGCAACTGTACAAATGAGCTGACAAAAAGTGCAATACTTGAGCTAAAAGGAATTCTTTGCAGATTGAAGTCATTTTGTATTGATGCCAAAGAAAATGTTAAATTGTTGCTAAAAAAATGACCTTTTACAACGCAATACTGTAAAAAGCTCATTTTATTTAATCTCTAATTGCACAGTATTTTATCTAAAACATTTTTTATGGCCGTCAGCGTTGTTAGAAGTTTTCCTAACACGTGATTTAAAGAAAACAGAGAAAAGTCCAACAGTATTCAACTATGTGAGCTTTGGTGTTGAGGATCACACTTATCATTGAATCGTGACCAGTTAACCTTTTGTCAGCATTAGCCCCTTTAAAAAAAAATTATCATGACTGGAAGATGCTAAAAATTACTGCTTGAAGACAATGAAACTTATAAAGACGTCAAATTAAACAATTCTTGACTGTTCAATAGTTGAAGCTCACTACAAATAAAAATAAATTAAATAGACCATTTTGACCATGGTACACAATACGTCTAATCACTTTCTGCTAAGTACTTGATATGATTCAGTGAACACCCTGACGTAAAAATACAGGCAAGCAGATTAACCTAAATAACAAGCAGTAAGATCAGTAGTACAGTCAAACTGCAGATGATCAGAGACCTCAGTAAAGAAGACACGACATTTCAGAGGGCTCATCACATGAAAGCGGATGTTACATGTTACGTCATTTTTGATCACATTGGTAGAGGAAGAGTTACAATCTTACTCAAACATAATACTGGGCAAAATGCACAAATCTCAAGCAAAAGAGTTTTGAATGAATCAAAGCATACAATTAGGAAAAACAGTATTTTTCAAGAGACACCAAGGAGCACAGGATTTTGGTTCAATCTCAACATATTCACTGTCTTAATGCAAGGCTTTGCCGTTCCTTCAAAACACAAAATGAGTTTGGAACTTACAACAGAGTGACTAGATACCTTGGCAAACTTCTTCCTCTTTACTTTGCAGGCAGCCATTTACTTTACACAAACACAGAATCAACCAAAACTTTTTAACATGCGTATATCTGCATGGCACACAAAGACATAGATCCTTTACGACAATAAGAAATGTAGTTTATAACATGACCACTAATTAACATCCCATAATCCAAGTGACAAGTCTCATCTACTGCCTGAAGACTGCAGGTGGGGCCTTGCAGTAGTGTTATCACTGGTAAGTTAGTCCCATAACCAATCATCCGTTCAAGGCAAGAGATAATTCCTTATTCATCAAAGTCATGTCTGTCCATTGATTGTAATGTTTAAAATGTAACACGTTCAGGATTATTCAATGCTCCAGGAAATCACTTTTTAACCTAACAATGACCCTAGAATACACAGTAACAAAGCACAAGTAATGCATTTCAACAGGTACCTCTGATCTAAGGTCTAGGAAGACAAGATTAGACAATACTGAGTTCCCGCACTAGTATGAATTAATCATGTGGGGGAAAATAAACCCTGGCAACGCTTGAAAGTCAACCTCAACAATTCTGGCAATCAATTAGCCGCGCTCTGCAACGAAATAACGGTTTATTAAACCAAGGTTAGATGGGAAGAGTAATCAATGACAAACAATGATCTTAACATACGTTAGGAGTCTCCTTACTCGAACTCATCATTGCTTGAGTCCTGTGGAAGCAGAGTTACTTCCCAAAGAGCTCTGAAATCCCATTTGAGTAACATACTTGAATATTGATTCAAAAATAATTGTTAAAAAAGCAGTCAAACAAGGCAAATTGTGATTTTCTGTTAAACTCTCTCTTGGGAACTTGATGTAGACTTAAGTTTGACCAGAAAGAGAATAACCTCCCTGTAATCATTGTGCTTCAATGTCAAGCTCAACAATCCTGGCCATGCAGACCGGCAATCTATTACCAGCTCTGCAATGATATTAGCGGTTTATTTAACTAAGGTTGCTCAATCAATGTATTCAACCAGCAATGACCGACACATTGGGAGTCTCTTCACGCCACTTCTCACCAAACTCATGAGTGCTTGAGTCCTGTGACAATTGTTCAGCAGAGTTACTTCCCAAAAAGCTCTGAAATCCCATTTGAGTAACATACTTGAATATTGATTCAAAAATAATTGTTAAAAAAGCAGTCAAACAAGGCAAATTGTGATTTTCTGTTAAACTCTCTCTTGGGAACTTGAAGTAGACTCAAGTTTGACCAAAAAAGGAATAACCTCCCTGTAATCATTGTGCTTGAATGTCAACCTCAACAATCCTGGCCATGCAGACCGGCAATCTATTACCAGCTCTGCAATGATAATAGTGGTTAATTTAACTAAGGTTGCTTAGGAAGTGTATTCAACAAGCAATGACCAACACATTGGGAGTCTCTTCACGCCACTTCTGACCAAACTCATGCGTGCTTGAGTCCCGTGACAATTGTTCAGCAGAGTTACTTCCCAAAGAGCTCTGAGGTCCCTGCTGGGTGAGTTATTTGAACATTGATATGATGATTATTATTTTAAAAAGCAGCCAAACAAGGCCAATTATGATTTCCATAAAAATATTTCTTGGGAACTTGAAGTGGACACGAGTTTGACAATAAAGGAAACAACCTCCACTTGATCATTGTGCTTGATCAATGGTGCAGGGGCAGGTCAAACCCTGACCACTAGGTAGTCAATATAGCAAAGTGCAGGAGTTTTTCTAACTGTAACCATTTACCCGCAAAACCACCCTCACATATTCAAAGACGAGGAAGTTAACAATTGCATGATCCGTTAAAAGTAACTTTCCCTTCTTGATCTGAACAATACAGGTTATTGGGACACTTACCAGGAGTGACAGAGTTCCACATAACTACCCACTACTACAGTATTATTCAACCGACTATTTGAAGGTTTAAAGGAGGGCCAGCAGTTTTTCAGCAACACCGAGATAGTAGATGGTTTGAGCGATCCCAAACAACGGAGCGATGACGATCATCCGGCAAGCGCCGCCTTTAAAGAACGCCGTAGGCCCTTCGTGTTTCAACGTTTTTCTAAAATGACAAAATAAATCAACAATTTCGCCAGTCTTCAATGACAAAATTCAAACATAATATGAATTTACGGTAAATCTGCAGTATTGGGGGCACCGTCGAATATGGTCTGGTAAGATTCGATACATCGTACAAGTCAATAATCGATATGTGTATACTGCGTTATAACGATATGGCATATATAACATTGTAATGATGATATACAGTATTTTTAAGGGTACCCGTGAAGGAAGCGCGCTACCGCGGCGCAACCTGGCTTTCAACTCTCGCCCTGTCCCCAATGGTTGACTAAAAATGATCAGATTCCTTTTAACTGATTCGTAATTCTGTCCTGAACACGCCTTTGAAAGAACATTTTGATTATGACCAACAGAAAGCGTCTGAAATTGAGAGATAAGCCAAGCTCTCCGCGCATCATTCTATTTTGATTCCTGACCTTATCCCTCATCCGATCAGTCCCAAACTTTTTCCAGTTGTTCCTCGAATGGTTGTGGACAAACAAATGTAAGGATTTGTTTTTGCTTCATCAACATACTGTTGGGTGGCTAAAGAAAGAACTATTTTGGCTGTATTCAGCTACTCTTAACTTTGAGGGGATCTCACATTACGAAATCCCATGATTTACGAAATTCCATACATTCGTTTGTTCCTTTTTCCATTCTGAACTAAACAAAAAAAAGGAAACGAAAATCCGTCCACTCATTCCTGGGAAACTCTATTCGGAAGGTGAAAAAACGTGTTTCGAGAAAAACAGAGGCAAAGACAGACGGCTCTACTCAGCCCATTACGCTCACAAATCGTCCCACCTTTCAATGCGCAGTATTTTTCCGGTTGGAGCTTGGGTAGAAGAAATAATACACTGAAGATGAAGAAGAGTAAGAGAAGAAGAGACGATATCACGCTAAAAACCGGTAGTGGCTGAAATTTGTTTACTTTTTGATGGTTTGTTTACTTTTCCCGTCTCGCCGTCGCAGTTTCAGTTTTACTATTTTTCGCAGTTTTTCTCTCGGATTTTCTAGTTGTTCTCTCGAACCTAATTCATTTTGAGAATGCCGAGAGGTGCTGCTACCATTTTCAAGAAGCAGAAAAGAATTCCGCCATGGATTCAGAAGAAATCGGATGGGCCCTGAATGTGGTGGTGAGATGAGTCTAGATAGTGGTGAGCACACAGGTTTAGCTGTGAACATTTCAGTGTTCTGTTCTGATTGCTCCTATTCTGCATTCTATTCAAATGCAAATACTCTACCTGAAACGAAATTTCACGATGTGAATGTACGCCTAATCTACGCTATGCGCGCCATCGGACAAGGCGAGAAAGGAGCGTGTACGTTTTTTGCAGCATACGAAGCGGGCGGTCATTAGTTCAGACGTCAATTGTGAAGGTATCCTTTGTCCAAATAATTGAATGTAATATATCAAAATTTTCAGCAGATTCTCTAGTTTTTTTTTAATGCAAAAAAAAAGGTCATTTTGGGTCACCGGTACCCTTAATGAATATGAAGTGACTATAAAATAAGAAATAATACAACAAATAAAAATGAAGAGGAAACATTAATCAATGAAAATAATAATAAGATAAACCGCATATAAGGAAAAAACATAACGCCTAATAATAAAATTAATTATTTTGTAACAGTAACATTTGAGTAATGAGCCAATCAAAAAGTAAGTAATGACTCATGGAGACCCAATATCAAGTTGTTATCGATACATATATCGAACCATATCAGGCAGCATTCGATGGGGGCCCCGACGAATTAGCCTTAGTTTACTTACACAACAGTGTCAACGATGCCGGAATATTTAGGTTTTTCGTCCGACTTGGTTATTGCTTGCAGCCGTGTTTTAACGACATCTAACGGATTCACAAAAAGTGCAGCGATGGAGCCAGAAGCGCAGCCAGATAAGAACGACCAGTAGAAAACAGCTTCATCTGGAATCGATATAAGTTGTAATTACCGTTAATTATAGGGGTGGGCTCAGTGAAGCTGGAATAACCGGCAAAAATGAAGGACGATTCAACAAAGTGCCAATAAAAAGTGTATATGGGTCTTTTGGTTCCTTGAAACATATGTCATCATGCCCAAGGTCATGGGAGGTCGACCATCTCCGATTGGCCCTAATTTTGTTTTTCTGGAAGATGATTTCTAGATAAATAGGGTTGGTATTCCTCGGACCAGGTGTATGGAGATTATTTTAAATCATTCAGCGTCTATAACCTCTTCCAGTGGGCGCCAATCGTTCTGGGACCCGTTTCATTGGATTCAGCGTCCAAAATTTAGTGAAAAATGATACACCACACGCCTAGATACTAGAAATCTCGAAATTCCACTTTTAAATGGGTAGAGAGTTACCCCTATTGACCAATTACCTCTTGCGGTGGGTGCCAATTGTCCCAGGACTCGTCTCATTGGATTCAGAGTCCAAAATTTAGTGGAAAATGATACCCCACACGCCTAGATCACCAAACATCTCGAAATTCCACTTTTAAATGGGTAGAAAGACACCCCCATTAACCCATTACCTCTTCGGGTGAACGCCAATCATCCCGGGACCCATTTCAATCGATTCAGGGTCCAAAATTTAGTGGAAAATGTTACCCAACTCGCCTAGGTGCTAGAAATCTTGAAAACCCACTTCCAAAATGGGTAGATAGATGATACCCATTACCTCTTCCGGTGGGTGCCAATTGTTCTGAGACTTATATCATTTGGGGGCCGAGGTGGCCGAGGTCGTTAAGGCGTTGGTCTCTAAAGCCGCGTACACACTTGTAACAAACTCCCGTTCCGATGCCCATTCCGTTCCTCCGTTCCGAACACTTCAACGAACTTTTCATCGTAACATCACAGCGCTCCAAACATCGTTCCGTTCCGAATCGGGAACTGGAGGGCGATCGGGAGAATCAACGCTCCTCATTTCAGTCATGGCTTCTAAGAAAAATGTATAGGTACAGGTATAGGAGCGGGAGAACGATCGGGGAACGGAGCGGCTCAACTACACCCCGTCCACACTAGGTTCAGCCCGTTCCAAACATTCCTTTGATGTGGAGGGAAAAACCACCAACAGACCGATCGAGCTCCGTTCCGTTCCTCCGATCGTCTTTCCTTTGATGTTTTGCCGCCCCGTACCTGGAGTCGGAACGGAACGGGGATCGGAACGGGAGTTTGTTACAAGTGTGTACGCGGCTTAAGGGCTCGAGACTCCTGTGGTCACAGTTTTGAGGCTGCTGGTTCGAATCCAGCACCCCCGGCGTTTACTCGACGTTGTGAGGCCAATATAGTACCGGCAGTAAGTATCCAAAAAGGTTGTCCGGGGGCATATCACAACGCGTGTTTGCCTTTGTAGTCTGGCTTGCTTTGTGACCACCCAGGGGCTAGCACAATGGGCCACTAGGCCTAAGTGCGGGGGGGGGGGGGGGGGGGGTGGACAATGCTGTGAAGACTGCAGTGGACACCCCCTATACCCCTGTGTAATTAATCTATATCATTTGAATCACATTTGGAACCCCACATTCAAAATAGGTAGGTAGGTCCCATTTCACCCACCCCCACCCCCAGTGAGCACCAATCGGTCAGAGACCTAACATTTAGTAGGAAATGATGAGTTCCCAAAAATCGAGTTGGCAAAAAACCCATTTTTACCTCGAACCTCCCCAAATTTAGGCACATTGGCCTGAAATGCTTTGAGGAGCAACTAGAGCTCCCTGACCAGAATTTCAAATTTTCTACTACCCAAAAACGGCGGTCGGATATTTGAGTTTTTTGATCTGGATTTCTTGAAACGCAATAGCATGACCTCTTGCATGATAAGGTTGATTGGTCACGAAATAATGTTCGTTGTTCCATGGGAGTGCCTAATCTCTTGCACTAATCCTTTGGTACATTGACTTTCTTCGACATTTACAGTTAAATCATAATAATATATTGGATTTTCAGGCATTTTTTGATGCAAATTACTGAGGACAGTGTTTGCAGTTGTAGGAACGACAATCAAGTGGAATTCGAGAGGAATGTTATAATAAAATTAGGATTATAAGTTTTTGGTTTATTATTCCTTGAGTAAGCCACCTACGTTTTGATACCTGAGGTCAATCTCTTCAAAATCTCCTCAAAATTTGACCGTTTCAAGGTGTCTAGATCACAAAAACCAGCTAACTTTTCCGCAAGGGTTCACTATTTCTTAAAGGAAGAGTATGGGATAAGCTATGACTGTCCAGGGGGCTATTCCTAGAAACTCTTCACTCCTCACCCTCCACTCTGCATGTGCAAACTCCCCTCTCTACTAAAACTTTTCATTCCTAGAAAGTGCTGAGCAGTATGAATATGTAGTGTGAAATGAAGAGTAAGGGTATGCAGAGTTTGTGTTCTACTCGGTTTCTGTTCCAAGAAACTATTCACATTCGTATGAAGAGTCAATACTGTGGGTTTCAACTTGAGATTTGTTAATTTTTTTTTGTAAAGTATCCAATGACTTTGCCAAATAGTTGAGTACTCTCCATATACCATTTAGGAGATAATTTATACTTAAAAATTATTTTGGATGGATTTTATTGGAAGAGGAGAATAATCCTAAATTTTTTTTTATTGGTAATTGGGTAATAAGGACTTTTTATTTGTTGCTAATAACAATATATTTTTTACAAATAATAATAAAAAAAAAAAATCGTGAGGGACCCACTTTTGGCTTTAGTTGGCCCTCAAAACTTCTCAGCCTGATCGGACCAAATTAGGGAGGGAGAGGGTCAAAATGTGTATTTCGAAAAATGGATTTTCGAGAGTTTTTGACAATGTAGGCGTGTGGAGTATAATTTTCGACTAAATTTTCACAACAAAAACTCACTCTACATATCGAGTAGAACAAGAGAGTTGGAGTGAAAGGTTTCTAGGAACAGGAAGTTCTCCTACACTTCATAATTTTCAAAGTGAAGAGTATGAGACGAAGAGTCGCAAAGCGTGGAGCAAGGAGTTTCTAGGAATAGGCCCCAGGACTCATTCCAATCGATTCAGCGTCCCATTTTTTGAAACACATTTTGACCCTTCACCCCTCCGAATTTGGTTCGATTGGGCTGAAAAGTGTCTGATTTTTAGAACATTTTCTACGACCAAATTCGGCGTGGACGGCGGACGGCCATATGACTTTTGGTTGGTTATTCCTGGAATAACACCGTTTTTTGAAGCAGAAAAATTTCTGAAAATCTGAAATTAAGGTCAGAGACCCGTTTCCGGCTCTAGTTAGTCCCCAAAACCCGATCGGACCAAATTATGGGTGGGTAGGGGTGAAAATATGTTTTTTGAAATATGTGTTTTCGAGATTTTGGCACCTTGGTGTGTGGTGTATCATTTTCCACTAATTTTTGGACGCTGAATCAATTGGAATGAGTCTCCATGCTCCTGATCCGATGAATAACTAACCGCTGTTTAAGAAGTTGAAAATTGTTTGATCCTGACACCTTGAAACGCTCAGAACATTATTTTGACCAAAACCTACGTTCAGGTGCCCATTTAGACCCAAACCCGCCTCAGGTCGGCTCCAGTAGGTCTGGGACAATGAAGCAATAAAAAGAAAATTTCTAATCCGAAGAACTATATGAGTATAAAACGTAGTGTCAAGCTAAGATTTGAAGGAAATCACTTCGACAACAGTACGACAGTACAGGGCTGTAAATTTACGGAATGGTTATGAGGAAAACTCTTGGTTCACCTGTTAGTTACGAGTAGATGCACGAATTGTCGGGAAACTCGAAGTAGACTGGCAAAACTTGTCAATCATTCCTGGCATTAGTCACAACTAGAGGGGGGAAGTAAGTCCTACAGACCTTCTAAGGTCAGGACACGTATGTATGAGAGGCGACAAGGATACACAGGGACTTGTACTCTCACCTTACCTCGGATACAGTCCACAGCTCGGAATCCTGAGATCACCCAACCCCTAAAAAGTGCTCAATATCAACTGACAACTGTAATAATCCGTCATCCTGCGAGGAGAACCGCATGACGACGGAAGCTCAAATTCTAGGGAAACATTATACTCTTAATTGATAAGATGAAATTAATTTAGTGACGTGTATTTAGTGATCAATTTTGGACGAGAGGCGTCATCACTGACCTGAGTCTTTCTTCCGAGGGCCGAGGCTGTTGAGACGGGCAAACATGGGGAAGTAGACGACGGAGAAGGACACATCTCGAAACATGGTGGCTCCAATCCCTTTGTACAGTCCGAATATACCTTTTGTTTTGACGAGCTCGAGAGCCAGCGAAGTAGCAGATACTTTAGGAATAACTTTCCCCTCTGAAAGCATAGACATTTTAATAATACTTGGGTCATTTTCAGGTAGATTATACAATTTTTGTACAGCAGAGTGGAAAAGTTAGTCTCCAGGTCCTCACGCAGAACTGCCTTGATTATCGTAAGGATGTGTGGCTGTGCTTTCTAGACTATGAAAAGGCCTTTGACAGTGTCCGGCATGGCAAAATGATCGATTCGTTAAAGCAGATCGGGGTTGATGAGAAGGACACCCGAATCATTGAAGACCTGTATTGGAACCAGAGGGCAGTGGTGAAGCTCCCAGATGGTTCTGTGACAGACGAATTCGGCATCCAGCGAGGGGTCCGCCAGGGATGCATCCTTTCTCCATTGCTATACAACATCTACATGGAGCAAGCGTTCGCTTCTCTCCCTGATGTGGAGCTTGGCATCAAGGTAAATGGTGTATTTGTCAATAATATTCGGTACGCAGATGACACCATCCTTATAGCCGACTCCCAGAATAGCCTGCAGCAACTCGTTAACATCGTAGCTGAGGAGAGCCTGTTGATTGGCCTGAGGATCAACATTTCAAAGACGAAATGGATGGTGGTCTCGCGTGGCGATGAGCTCCGTACGGGGCGGATCGATGTCGGGGGCATCTCATTAGAGCGCGTTCAGAACTTCAAGTATCTTGGAGTCGTCGTGAACGAGAAATGGAATCCTGAGGTCGAGGTTCGTGCCAGGATTGAGCAGGCCAGAGCGGCTTTTGTCCGGATGAAGTCGTTCTTCTGCAATAAGCATTTGAGCTTTGACATTCGCTATCGTACGCTTCGGTGTTACGTTTGGTCAGTTCTGCTCTACGGCGTTGAGACATGGACACTGAAGATTGCCTCTGTAAATCGCCTGGAGGCATTTGAGATGTGGTGCCTCCGCAGGATGTTTCGGATCTCGTGGGTCCAGAGGGTTCGGAACACTGAGGTTCTGCGCCGAGCAGGCCTTGAGGATCGCGAGCTCTTCAAGGATGTGAAAAGGCGGAAGATAGGGTACCTCAGTCACGTCTTCAGAGGAGATCGCTATGTTTTCCAGCGTTTGATTCTGGAAGGAAAAATAGAGGGGAGACGTGGAATCGGCCGTAAACAGCTCTCTTGGCTTCGAGACATACGGAGATGGACGGGTGTCCGGGATTTTGCCGCTCTCAAGAATGGGGCTATTGAGCGAACACTGCGGGCTGTGTAGGAGAAGAAGAAGGATTGGTCGCCAACGGATGGTTCAAACGTCTACGGCACCCACAGAAGAAGAAGAGTGGAAAACGCTGCAAATTCTTTCACACGGGTTGGTTATTCCTCGGACCAGGCGCATGGAGACTCATTACTTCAACATGGGGGGAACAGTGGGTGTGGCGGGTCCTGGACACATTCCAATCGACTAGGGGGGCCAAGCAATGCTGATGGAAGGCTTCCATGGTATGCTCTGTTGTGCCACTGTCCACCCCCTACTTCTTCGCTTTTCACAAAACGGAAACTATTGTCCGTTTTTGGTTAGGGATGGCCAATTGGGCTTTGCGAAACAGCCCAATCACCAGCTCACCTTATCAGCTGTCCATCACCTTATCAGCTCACACCTACCTTTTACTGTTCTTATGTTAATCCTGGTATTTTTACTACGATTTCTACCTTGTTTGGCAAGAGCAGCCACCCGGCCGGCGTCTTGCATTTGGATTTTAAGAAGTTCCATCGGTGTTGTGATGATGATTTGGCAAAAACCTGCCAGACCTCCAGCCGCCATCTCTCTTCCCAACGGAAGCTGTCTGTTGGACAAAGCAATTCACATTACCCACGATTTTCATTAGAGACAAATAGTTATCACTCATCATAAGAACCTTTTATCAACATACCCCGAGTGACCTTTTCCTAGGTGGTGCCTGAAAAAGTCATTGGCGGCCAGTTTGATCGCTTTTTCCGGAGTTATTAGCAGTATGTTGACTCCAGAGCCTAAAATTAAAAGCCAGGAAAGTGCGATACTGAATGTGATAATGTAAAAACGCTGCAATTTTATTCACACGGGTTGGTTATTCCTTGGACCAGGCGCATGAAGACTCATTTCTTAACATGGGGAAAACGGGGGAAACAGTGGGTGTGGTAGGTCCCGGACCCATTCCAATCGATTCAGTGTCCATGATTAGTGGAAAATGATACCCCACACGCCCAGGTATCAGAAATCTCATAAACACATATTCAAAATGAGTAATATATACCCAATTTGACCCATAACTTCTTCCAGTGGGTGCCAATCGTCGTGAGGCCCACTTCATTGGATTCAGGTTCCAAGATTTAGCGGAAAATGATACCCCACACGCCTAGGTTCCAGAAATCTCAAAAACACATATTCAAAATGGGTAGGATACCCAATTTGATCCATAACCTCTTCCAGTGGGTGCCAATCGTCCTGAGACCCATTTCATTTGATTCAGCGTCCAAAATTTAGTGGAAAATGATACCCCACTCGCCTAGATCGCCCAAAATCTCGAAAATCCATTTTTCAAAAAACACATTTTGACCCCTACCCCGCCCAAATTTGGTCCGATCGGGCTGAAAAGCTCGGAGGACCGTCCTAGGCCGGTTACAGACCCCTGACCCAAATTTCAGATTTTTAGAAAATTTTCTACTACCAAAAACGGCGTGGACGGCGGACGGACATTGACCTTTTTTGAACTAGACACCATGAAACGTCCAGAAAAAAATTTTGAGCCGAATCGGAGAGGTTGACCGATTATTCAAGGAATAACCAACCAAAATGGGTACATAGAAACCCATTTTAACCCATAACTTCTTCCGATGGGTGCCAATCCTTCTGGGACCCACATCATTGGATTCAGCGTCCAAAATGTAGTGGAAAATGATACCCCACACGCCTAGATTGCCAAAAATCTCGAAAATCCATTTTTCAAATAACACATTTTGACCCCTACCCCGCCCTAATTTGGTCCAATCGGGCTGAAAAGTTTTGAGGACCAACTTGAGACGGGAACAGACCCCTGACCCGAATTTCAGATTTTTAGAAAAACTTCTACTACCAAAAACGGCGAGGACGGCGGACGTACTTTGGCTAATTTTGATCTAGACACCTTAAATCGTCCAGCAATTTTTTTTTTTTGGGCCGAATCGGAGAGATTGACTTCTTGTATGAAAACATATGTTGGTTATTCAAGGAATAACCAACCAAAACCCCATTTTGAATAACATAAAATTTACCTCTGTACATTCCGAAATATCCTTCAGCTTTGTAGGTTTTCTTAAAACAATCAAGCCTGAAAGTTTCAACACGATTACATTTTAAAAATAGTTTTACGACAAATGGAAAAAAAAAAATCAATGGCGATATTTCCAGAAGTTTCGACTTACATGGAACTGTACATTTTCTCTCCATTGGGGCCGACAGGTTGATTTTGCAGGCGGGTTTTGACAAGATCCAAGGGAAACACGACGGACACGCCGATGATCCCTGCTATCCCTCCGTTGATTATTTTGGGCAGCAACCTGGAAATCCAATTTGACGGTAGTAGCAAAAAAAGAAAAAATAAATTCGAAGGCGCAAGTTTTTGGCAAAACGTCAGAAAAATGGTTATTAGGTTCCACTTACGCGAACTGTTTTTTGGCAGTTGTCACGGGCGTCTCCTTCAGCGCAGTGGCCCTGTGTTGAAAGGGAGAAAAGATATCAACTGATGAATAACTTCACAATCAGATTTCTTTGATAATGGACCCTACAAATACTATTTTGGGTAACTTGAACGAAAAGGCTAGAGGGAGTGGAGAAAGCCCGGGAGGGAGGGGGGGGAGGTCCCCAAATGAAATAATCCCCAACCCATTCAATCGATTCAGGGCCCAAAATTTAGTGTAAAATGATACCCCACACGCCTAAGTACCAGAAATCTCGAAAACACATATCCAAAATGGTTAGATAGGTTCCCATTTTGACCCATGACCTCTTCCGGTGGGTGCCAATCTTTCAGGGACCCATTTCATTGGATTCAGTGTCCGAAATTTAGTGGAAAATGATACCCCACTCGCCTAGATCGCCAAAAATCTCGAAAATCCATTTATCGAAATACACATTTTGACCCCTAACCCGCCCAAATGTGGTCCGATCGAGCTGGAATGTTTCAAGGACCAACTTGAGACGGGAACAGACCCCTGACCCAAATTTCAGATTTTTGGAAAGTTTGCTAATATGTACCTAAAACGGCGCGGATGGCGGACTAGGCCGATTTGCAGACCACCAGCCAACCCAGTATCGTATAGACTCATCCCTCTCCTGTCCATACTTGGGAAAGTCTGTGAGAAGATGATCCTTGGGCGGATCTTGGGGAGCAGCAGCTACAGCCCCCACCCTCGCCAGTTCGGATGTATAAGGGGGAAATCAACAACAGACGCCATTAGGTCACTGAAGGAGGGAGTGGAACAATCCCGACATAAGTATGTGTTCGTGCTCCTCTTCAACATCAGCAAAGCCTTTGACCGCATGTGGTGGCCAGCAGTGAATGACGTGCTGCTCCAGAGTGACCTCCCCCAGGAATGCTCCACTTGTTACGCAGTTTCCTGGACAGGCGTAGAACAACCCTCTATGACTATGGTGGCAGCTGCCACAGGGAGGTTGAAATGGGCTGCCCCCAAGAGTCTAATAAATTCACCAACATCGACCGTTTTGTCTCCCAGTTCTTGACGGGCCACGGGGACATTGCAGCCAAGTTACATGAATTCAACTTAAAGACATCCTCCCTCTGCGAATGCGGCAGAGACGGACCACCACGTCTTCATGGAGTGCTCAAAATACACAGATGCAAGAGACAACCTGGACATCAGCAGTATCACCAAATGGAGGGGTCTCTTGGAGGGAAGCTGTAAAAACAAGAGAGAACTTCAGCGCAACAACAAGGTTTGTGCACACAGTCATGCAGGCCAAAGGAGGATATCCTGGGCACTGCTCCGAGCAGTGGCAAATAGCGTGGCAGGAGTTGAGCAGAACCGACCGTTCTAAAAGAAAAGGACCCCCCCCCCCCCCCAATAAGAGCCAAAAGGCGAAGGAATAGGGAAAGAAGGGCAAGACGGACTAGGCCGATCCAGGCGTGTGGGGTATCATTTTCAGTAAATTTTGGACGCTGAATCCAATGAGACGGGTCCCAGAACGATTGGCATCCACCGGAAGAGGTTATGGGTCAAAATGGGTACCTATCTACCCATTTCAAATGTGTTTTCGAGATTTCTGTTACCTAGGCCTGTGGGGTATCATTTTCAACTATTTTCTCAGGCCAGCCAATTTTCCCCTGTCCGTTTTGTCACCTCACTACTTCCACTATTGTTAGCTACCAAATGTCACAATACTAAACCAAACGGAACTAACCCCGTACATTTAATGCTAACACCAAAAAATATTTTTTATCAATCAGAGAACCAAAATTGATTACATCATGGTCAGTCTGTTTTGAAGTATTACTCGACAATTATTTGAACAGACAGTTCATTTTTATCCGTTAACTAATTTGACCCCAAACTCTCAAGTGGCTAATTACAGATAACAGGAGCGTTAACCTTCAGAATTCAGATACCGTGGCATATGCAAGACCGCATGAGAATTTTATTTCGCCTTTCTAATCAAGAAGAGTCAATCCATCATTGTTAATCCAAACAATCAAAATTTGACCTTCGATGCCGAAAATTGGAACACTATAAAGTGAATGACCTGTTAGTAGGCTTTAACAAGCACCCCCCCACCCCCACCCCCTTCATCGAAAGAATCAAGCAAAAGATGAATTATGGTCAAGGAAATGGTCAGAATATGATGTTGCGCGATGTTCAACCAGGCCTGGGCTTGAGAGAATAGCGGAATACTAAGAATGAAAGAGCCCTCACTCATGTTGACAGGAAGGAACTTGGCGTATAAACAATTCTTTACACGTAATTCAATCATTAGTATTATTCAGACGTCAACTAACAATAATTCAATTAAAATCCCGACTCTATGAATTTTGGCACAGGACAATTTTGCAGTTGAAATTCGGGCCAAATTTTTTTTCTGGACGTTTCAATGTGTCTAGATAAAAAAAATCTGCAAATTCTTACACACGGGTTGGTTATTCCTCGAACCAGGCGCATGAAGATTCATTTCTTCAACATGGGGAAAATGGGGGAAACTGTGGGTGTGACGGGTCCCGGACCAATTCCAATCGATTCAGCGTCCAAAACTTAGTGGAAAACGATAACCCACACGCCTAGGTACTAGAGATCTCGAAAACAGACATTCAAAATGGGTAGGTAGGCACCCATCTTGACCCATAGCCTCTTCCAGTGGGTGCCAATCGTTCCGGGACCCGTCTAATTGGATTCAGCGTCCAGAAGTTAGTGGAAAATCATACCTCACACACCTAGATTGTAAGAATTTCAGAAATATATTTTTCGAAATACACACCCCTACCCCACGCAAATTTGGTCCGAGCGGGTGGAAATGTTTCGAGGACCAACTAGAGCCATGAACGGACCCCTGACCATAATTTCAGATTTTTAGAAAAATGTCTACTACAAAAGTCGGGGTGGGCGGCGGACGGACATTTGCTACCAAAGTACCTTGGAGTTGTCCTTAGCGCGGGGTTTGGCCCATCAGAGCACATCCAGTGTGCCACGGCCAAAGCACTGGCAAAGTTCGGCCGAACAAGGGCTCTCTCATCGGTCACTTGGGGCACTGGTTTTTGGAGCCGGAGACTCATGTACAAGTCCCTATTTGAGACAGTCGCGCTTTATGCATGCCCAGCCTGGCCAGGTACACAAAGGCGGGGACCTGCAGAAATGGCTCAGGACCCAGCGAAGCGCCCTCCTCATGGTCAGCTCAGCATATAGGACGGTGTCACACGAGGCCCTCCACGTCCTCACAGGGCAGATGCCATTGGACCTCAAGCTCCATGCCCTGGCAGTCAAAGTGGCACATCAACCACGGCCAGGAGAGCATGATAGCCGGATGCACGAACTGAGGGCCGAGAGAAATCACCGAGATGGATGCATCCCCCAATGGGCGGCACACCCACAAAATCTGGCCAAATGTACGAGTGCGCCTGTCACAAAAGCGCTAACGCGTCTAGCGTTAACCACTATGTCTCACAGTTTGCCACCGGCCACGGCGACTTCAACGCCAAGCTCCATGGCATGAGACTAAAGCCCTCCCCCCTCTGTGAGTGCGGTGAGCCTGAGACGGCGGACCATGTCTACCTCCAGTGCCCAAAGTACGAAACTGCGCGTAGGCGATGGCTGGCAGTCCTGGGTCTGGCCGCAGATGAAGAGAGCCCATGGCAGGCTGCGTTTCAATCTAGGAGCAATGCAGAGGGCACAAAAAAGTTTGCCCATCAAGTAATGACTGCAAAAGGATGGCCCACACGCCAATCACGCCAAGAAGCCCCACCTGGTCCCAACCGTGCTACCTCCGCGAGGTCCATCCAGGGCACTGCTGAATAGCAGTGGCGAAACGCACGGCAGGAGAGAAGGCGCAACCATCAGGCAGTAAGCAAGCCCCGGTAAAGCCGCAAGGCGTAGGAACGGGAAGAATGAAAAGACCTGATGGACGGACATTTGCTAATTTTGATCATGACACCTTGAAACGCCCAGAAAAAACTTTTTAGGCGAATCGGAGAGATTGACCTCTTGCATGAAAACATCCAAAGAATAACCAACCAAAAAGTCAAATGTCCGTCCGCCGTCCACGCTGATTTTACTAGTAGAAAATTTTCCAAAAATCTGAAATTTTGGTCAGGGACCCGTTCCCGGCTCTAGTTGGACCTCAAAACTTCTCAGCCCAATCGGACCAAATTTGAGCGAGGTAGGGGTCAAAATGTGAACTTCGAAAAATGGATTTTCTAGGAGTGTGGGGTATCATTTTCCACTAAATTTTTGACGCTGAATCCAATGAAATGGGTCCTGGAACGATTGACGCCCTCTGGATGAGGTTTTGGGTTAAAATGGGTATATACCTAATCATATGTGTTTTCAGGATTTCTGGTAACTAGGCGTGTGGGGTATCATTTTCCACTAAATTTTGGCCTCAATCGATTGGAATGGGTCCGGGACCCACCATACCCACTGTTTCCATTTTCCCCATGTTGAAGAAATGAATCTCCATGTGCCTGATCCGAGGAATAACCAACTCCAGTGTATGAATTTGCAGGGTTTTGTTTCGCAATCAACTCCTGCCCTACCTCCAGAATCAATAGAAAATTCTTATAATTTTCCCTACTACACGAAAAAAAAAAAAAAAAAAAAAATCCGACTCTAAAGTGGGTCTTAGAAGATAAGTGACACAGTTTGACATTTTGCACATATATTCCAATCCTTGCTAAAGCTTTATCAAGAGTCGTGATAAGGGGTCAAGGTGGGTACGCTGGACGAGGGCTTTCAATCAAGGTTTAACAGGACTTGGTACGCCGTAGCCTCTCAAATGAAATATCGTTTCTCATGTACCTAACTGAAATAATGGACGACCCAGGCGACAGTATAAAGAGTCATGGGCAATGAATAGTCCTCTCCTTTGGCGTAAAACGAACGTTAGGGCTTCAATAGCGGACTAAAAATCAATATAATTACCATGCGCTCGGTGCATCCTTAACCGAGACTTTTCTCAAGCAGTCAGAGTCAGCCTCCTATCATGTTTCCTGACCATAAGTAGAATACATTGAAATCATTGTAATCTGTAATTGAGAAAATTTCGCAGGACTGAAAACCTGGACACGTTGGCACCTCTAAATCGGTGACAGCAACTAAAACGTGTCACCTGAGTGACATGAATGAGTAGAAGATAACCATATTCATCTACAAAGGTAACACGTTTGTCAGCCGGTAAATTTATGAACAGAGGCGAGGGAAGGAAAAATGTGGTGTTATTTGCCAAGTGACATAACATGGTTGTAAACGTTTGAATAAACATTTACACGGGACAAGATAATTAGGCGAGAAGAATTAGCAGTGAATGAACAGTAGTATTTGTAGAGCCGTACGAGCATCTTAACGATAGAAAACGTCACGAAACCAGGTCGACGATCGATAACTTACATTTTGTCGGGCGACTGGTCGTCAAAATCAAACTGTTACAGATGAAATCGTGCAACGAAAATCTATAAATACGCTGGGAATATATAAACGATCGAACTGAACCAACAAAATGCCATCAGAAGTGAATGTAAAAGGGTGGCAATAAAACTTTAAAATAAAATCCCGACCCCGCAGACAAATCTGACAATCGGGTTTTCTGATAACACGAAAAAAGAGGTGGGAGGGGCTCGTTTAGCAGCTGTCTGTGGCCGGAGAAGTGGCAGAGGGCGCCGTACGGTCCAAAGTTCAATTACAACTTGAAAGAAAATTATTTTAACCACAAAAACCATCCCAAATAGTGAAAGTTATAAATAAATTAGGTTCTTTCGGGTTGTAAATGTAACGATAAATAGTAAGAACATAAGTCATTTCATAAATGGGCTCTTCGATCATTCCTTCTACGTGGTTGAAAATAGAAAACGAACAAGAGGTAGGTACCTAATCGGCCGGAGGGATGATCGATACCGGGGGAGAATCGATATGACTACTAGTATCGGTATCAAAAGAATGGTATTGATACCGAGCAAGTATCGAAAAAAATGTATCGATACCAACCAATATTGGTATTGAATAAAAACTCGGCGCTCCGCGCCTTGCCAGGGGGCTTGCCCCCGGTTACCACTATTTACATACTTCAGACGAAATTATTGAAACACAGAATGTGTTTTACTGATGCTTTTCACGCACTTTCGCGACTTTCCTCCCACTATCAGAACGTTATAGCAACCTCTCTGAAGCTTCTGGCCCATCGAGCATTTACCTTAGTCTATGGTATATACCCGAAGTATATACTCGAAGTTCTGGCCGAAACAAGTGTAGCAACCTTTAAGAATTTTGGGTAACAAAAATTTTAGGTAATGCTATTGTTCGATACTTTTTTCGATCCCGATTATTTTTACCGATGCCAGTATTGGTATCGAATGAAAAGTATCGATACCATCTTGATATCGATCAGTATCATTCATTCCTAGATGAAAGTAGAAAACGAACAAGAAGAAGATACCTAATCGGCCGCATGCGCTTTGTTTTGACCGAGGAGTGACTGAAATTTCGCCAAATTTCTTGCGAATTTGACACAAAATCGCGTCACCACCGAAAGTTGATTTATTTTCTATAAAATGGAAGAAGACAAAAGTAAAAGTGAAGGAGCCAAGAAGAAGTCGTACGCTGGAATTCCGGAAGCCGAATTTTTGGTGAGTCACATTTCTCAACCCCCGCACATTATATCTTTTCATTATTGGGTGAATTGCGACTTTTGAATGTTGATAATTTCCTTATTGTATGATTCATGGTATAATACTTATGGCAGGGGTATTTGGTGTTCTGTGCGCGATTTGTACATCCGCGCGCACGCTCAGCAATGTCCGGCTGTGCTCGACTTGCATCACCATCTAAGGAGATGTTCAGGTCAGCGGTCCCTTTTTGGTCGTTTAGGTGACAGATGTTGGATGCAAAAGGCAACTGAAAAGGGCACTTCACCTTAGTGTCTCTCTCTGTAGGTATTCCCAAAACTTAGCCGAATTTGCATCATCTCAAAATTGATGGGCAACTTATGGATGAAGGGGGTGATCCCCAAAAGAATGCACTCCTCGTATTCGGAAATCAGTTTGGTTTTCATTCAGAGGGTTTTATTTGTATTGGGCCCTTAGGCCGTTACAAGATTGGAAAACAAATTGGTATAAAAGAATGTGTCATGGTGAAAAACGTATGTCTCGGCTGGCCGTCCACTAGACGCGAATTCGCGCGAAGAGGCGAATTCGCAAGTTTTTGCCTCTACGCCTCTTCGCGCGTCGAAACCCCGTCCACTGCACGCGAATTCCTGTCAGTTTCGCCCGTCCTATCAGCTGTTTTGGGTCTCAATGTCGCTTTCGGAAAACAACTCTAATTATTTACAATGATGGGGTGCAAAAGACAGATGAGGTACATTGTTTAGTGAAGTAGTATGGGGACTACACATGTGGGCTAGGTAAAAGGGTGCGGCAGGTATAGATTTCCATCACCGGGTTCGCCTGTTCGCGCGTTCGGAAACAAACTGGTTTGGTTCTCTTCGCCTTCGCCAGACTTTGCGCGATCACAGCGCTTCCAGTGGACGGGGTCCTATACGAATGCTAGTGTTTGAACTCTTCACGCGAATTCGCGTACTTCGCCTCTTTGCGCGAATTCGCGTCCAGTGGACGGCCAGCCTAAATGAAAGAGTGAAGAAATCCGCGGTTTCCTTTCTGCCCCTGCTGAAACAACCCAAATGATGTCTACCTTGATTTCTAAGTTATCACAATCATTGGTTCCAAAACAAGCGCAGCTGCAGTTCTGTCTGTATCTTATCTGAAGTGACCTATCTTCATTGCTTCTTATTTACACAGGTTTGTTTACAACAATAGCAAAACCAATGTGAGGTACCTAACTCTCAGTTGTCTTCTAGAGTACAGCACTCTGGAAGCTGCTGCTGCAGTTCTTTGCGTTTTTTGTCTCAAATGTAACAATCACTTTATTCTTTCGCACAGGTTGTGACGTTCAGCACCTAGTTCCTTTTGAAAAATCTGCAAATTCTTAGGGTTGGTTATTCCTCGAGCCAGGCGCATGGAGACTAATTTGAACCTCGGACCAAGCGCATGGAGATTTATTTTTTCAACATGGAGGAAATAGTGGGTGTGACCCATTCATATCGATTCAGGGTCAAACATTTAGCGGAAAATGATACCCCACACGCCTAGGTTCCAGAAATCTCAAAAACACATATTCAAAATGGGTAGGATACCCAATTTGACCCATAACCTCTTCCAGTGGGTGCCAATCGTCCTGAGACCCATTTCATTTGATTCAGCGTCCAAAATTTAGTGGAAAATGATACCCCACTCGCCTAGATCGCCAAAAATCTCGAAAATCCATTTCTCGAAATACACATTTTTACCCCTACCCCGCCCAAATTTGGTGCGATCGGACTGAAAAGTTTCGAGGAAAGCCAATAACCTAACCCCTGACCTAAATTTTAGAAAAGTTTCTATTACCACGCGTTTACAGTCAAGTTTTCGGGCCAATCGGCGAGTTCGTCCGCTAATCTCTGATGGAGTGTATTTACCGGAGCTACACACAAAATACATAACCTTGAATTTCAAATTCCGATCCTCGTACTGTTGTTCGAAAAGTCACCGCTTCTTCTTCTTGTTCCAGGAGGATGTTGACAAATACATGGACTCGGCAGCTGTCAGCGGCAACGCAGAACTCGTTCTTAGAAAATTAGACGAACAACATAATAAATATAAATTTATGGAGTTCAATTTGCTTTCAAAAAGGAGAAGGTGGGCACTTATCGTAGCAGAAACTTGGAAAAATAAGTTCGATTAAATTATATAATTTTTCTGTTATTCATTTCTCATTCTGAAACGATTCTATTGTGGTTTTCAGGTTGAAGACTCAAATCCCTGATCTTGAGAGGTCCGTCGATATGATTCAAACGCTTATCAAACATCAGAACTCGAGTGACGATTTGAAGACGAATTTCTTACTTTCTGAACAAGTTTTCATGAAAGCGTCCGTCCCCCCAACGGACAAAGTTTGCCTGTGGTTGGGTGTACGTGTCAATTTTCAAATTTTTATCTGTTGAACATTTCGAAACGTTACTAACGCTTGGAATGCAGTCGATTTGGTTTGACCTTCCATTTTGCACGTTGTGAGAAAGTGGGTTTTGGTTAGTTATTCCTCGAACCAGGCGCATGGAGATTCATTTCTTCAAAATGGGGAAAACAGTAGGTGTGGGGGGTCCCGGACCCATTCCGATCGATTCAGGGTCCAAAATTTAGTGGAAAATGATACCCCACACGTCTAGGTACCAGAGATCTCGAAAAGACATTCGAAATGGGTAGATAGGCACCCATTTTGACCCATAACCTCATCCAGAGGGCGCCAATCGTTTCGGGACTCATTAAATTGCATTCAGAGACCAAAATTTTGGCGAAATTGATACCCCACACGCCTAGGTACCAGACATCTGGAAAACTCATTCAAAATGGGTAAATATGCACCTATTTTGACCCATAGCCTCATCCAGAGGGCACCAATCGTCCCGAGACCCGTCTCATTGGATTCAGTGTCCAACATTTAGTCGAAAATGATACCCCACATGCCTTTAGCGCCAAAAATCTTATTTCTAAGTACACATTTTAATACTCTGAATCGTTTTGAATGGGGCCCGGGACCCGCCACACTCATATTTTCCTCCATTTTCAAATGAGGGTTATTGAGATTTCTGGTACATAGACGTGTGGGGTATCATTTTCCACTAAATGTTGGACGCATCATCGATTGGAATGAGTCTCCATGCTCCTGGTCCGAGGAGTAACCAACCCCTATGTTCATGTGCAGTGCGTTGTGCTGTCGCTATTGGGTGATATGTGCATCTAGGATGGTTGTCCTAATGACAATTGAGCGCTCTGACTTATGGGTTATGAACAAAGACAAGTAAATGACATAAAATGACAATTTTTCAGTTAAATTACATGAATCGCCAAAATTACGGATAAATGGCATAAATCGGACGTTTTCGGGTCTTTCCTCCCTGAACCTGAGATATACAGTTTGTTCATATTTGTGCTCTCTCTAGGTTGAAAATGTGCAATGTGTGCAGGAAGGATTGCGAATCTTCTGGGAAGATGCAGCTGGAACATGGAACACGCAGCCTACATGCTGATAGCAAGAGATCACCTGAAAGCACTGTACCCAAAGCTCCTTGACTTGCTTGGCATGCTTGAGCCATGGGCTACATTGGGTGGCAGACAGTACAGGACGAGTACAAGAATGTCAGCAAATTAATATCATCAGTAAAGAAGGTGTTTTTGAAGGCCCTCGATGGGGCACTTGGCTGACTGCTGACAACTTGAATGGTATTCGTGAGGTATTCACATTGCTAGAATCCGAAAATGCTCAATCATTAAGGAAGCGTTGGCGGCTTCTGCATTGGAGACACATTAGAGAGACATTACATGGACAGCAATTTTGGGGCACGTGGCTGACTGCTGTCAACTAATATGCAGACATATAGTTGGCTTGACAATGATGTCTTCACGTCAAAAGCGCTCTTCCACCATACCAAACAAGCTAGGTAAGGCCGGGTACACACGTTGAGGATTTCCAGAGAGGAATTCCTCTGAGGAAAACCTCCGAGGCGGCCGGAGCCGGACGGAGCATCTACACGACGCGCGAGGCCTTTTGAGGAAAACTGTGTAGTTGTAGTGGCCGGAACCCTGCCCTCAGGCGGCCTTTCCGCCTCAACTGAAGGCCTCAACCGGTCCGGTCGGCCGGAGAGGTTGGCCTCAACGGGGAATCCTCTCCGGAAATCCTCAACGTGTGTACCCGGCCTAAGACCCCAATCTACTTAGCAGACAACTTGAATGGTATTCGTGAGGGTTTCGCATTGCTTGATTCCAAAGATTGGGCTAAGGAAGCGTTGGCGGCTTCTGCATTGGAGACTTAACTACACTACATTGACAGCAATTTTGAGGCTCTGCCACACAAGATGATTGCTCCAGCGGCAGAACACGCTCCTCATCGAAGCATTGAAAACCTTTGAAGAGATGTGGGCTAAACAGATGGGGAAGAAGGCAATGGACAAGCTTGAGGCTGTACTCGGACGTAATCCAGCTTTGGTAGACATCCGTGCAACAGCAGCGAGGATAAAAAAGGTGAAGAAGAAGTTACCTGAAGGATGGACGGCAAAAGATGTTCTGCTTATGAACTATGCTCCTACATCCTCTACTGATGTTCAGTGATCATTTTCAAAATTTAAAATGTTTTTCAGTGAAAATAGAACTAATTTTACTGTTGAAAACCTATAATCCCACATGATTTTATATTTTAATAATGATTTTAACTTATAATTACGTAGTTCCTGTAAATACATAATTTTCCTAATAAATTTTGTAAATTTTCATAACATTATTGTTGAAATAAATCGAAATTATGCCTACATAACGTGTTTGTAAGATTTCCTTCCTTTTTCCCTGGTTTTACAATGATTTAGAACTTACTAGGAAAGCCAAAAATTGAAAAATAAATTATATGAAGTGATTTATAAATGACATTAAAGGGTCATTTTGGTAGGATAAGTGACATAAGCCATAAATGGCAAAATCGCAATAATAATTGACAAATGTTACTCGTCTCTGGTTATGAAAGACCGAAGAAATAATAAAATAAATTATAAAATGAATTACTCTTATTACATCTCATCTCATATTAAATCTTTCAGGCCAACGTGATGCTCGAATACACCCTTGAAGACGCAATGAAGCTTCTCAATAAGAATATGGAAGCAGCCAAGGAACACCTCAGTTTTGTCGAGCACGACTTGGACTTTTTGAGGTAACGATCGTCAGTCAATTTTATTTTCACTTTTGGTTGGTTATTCCTTGAACAGTCAACCTGTTGTCATGCAAAAGGTCAACCTCTCCGATTCGGCCCAAAACATTTTTCTGGGCGTTTGAAGGTGTCTAGATCAAAAAGGTCAATTGTCCGTCCTGATACACATGCGATAGACTGTTCCTGAGGCCATGAGGCCCATTACAGTTTATCCTCGTCAAGTGCGCGTTGTGCGCTAGATCATTTGGGAGCTCTGCTCTATGGCTTCCCTGTATATCAGACACCCCACCCTTTTCCGGCGTTCGCCTGCCTGTGGCAGCCCAGGATGGACCTCGTTGAGGTGCCGGGTTTTGCAAGGTGTCTGTACACTTGGAAGGCAATAACCAGAAGAAGGCCAACCACAAAAACCTAGCTTTGAACAAGTTGGCAAATCAGGTAATGGATTGATGAGCCACCCCTTCTGGTTCTGTTCTGAGAAATTCTCAACGGCTAATATTAATCTACTCATTCTCCAAAGAGAACCTGATATGCCTGCGCTAGACTGTTCCTGAGGCCATGAGGCCCATCACAGTCTATCCTCGTCATGGTTGTGCGCTAGATCATGTGGCAGCCCGGCTCTATTGCTTCCCCGTATATGAGGCACCCCTCTCCCTTCCGGCATTCGCTTGCCCAGGATGGACCTCGTGGATTCACAAGGGGTCTTTTGTTCTTCTGATCTGCTCAGCTAAGTCTCCTAACGCGCCTCTTCTTGTGCTTGCGGTCTTCCATCATTGGCATGCTATGAGCATTACGGTCGGGGTGGCTGTGGAGCTGTTGGGACTTAGTGCTGTATGTGGTAGTGGTGGCACTTACTCGCCACTTTACTGGGCTTCACTGAACCTACAAGCATTTGTAGGGGTACCTAAATAGGACCACCTGTGTCCTTTTCCAGTCAATTCTTCACCCATTTTCTTTGTGCTCCACAGTCCTCTGCTTGAGTCATTTGCTAAAAACGTTGTAGGCAGGGCGAATACTGTGATATTCCTCCCCTGCCTGGATAAAACCCCTAAATTTAACTATATCTAGCCGTCCACGCCGACCTTGGTTGTAGAAAATTTTCTAAAAATCTGAAATTCGGATCAGAGGTCTATCCCAGCTCTAGTTGGTCCTTGAAACTTTCCAGCCCGATCGGACCAAATTTGGGTGGGGTAGGGGTCAAAATGTGTATTTCGAAGAATGGATTTTCGAAATTTTGGCGATCTAGGCGTGAGGGGTATCTTTTTCCACTAAATTTTGAACGCTGAATCCAATGGAATGAGTCCTAGAATGATTGGCACCCACCGGAAGAAGTTATGGATCAAGGTGGGTATCCATCTACCCATTTTGAATGTGCTTTTTGACATTTCTGGTACCTAGGCGTGTGGGGTATCATTTTCCACTAAATTTTGGACCCTGAATCGATTGGGTCTTGGACCCGCCACACCCACTGTTTCCCCCATTTTCCCCATGTTGAAGATGTTGAATGAGTCTCCATGCGCCTGGCCCGAGGAATATCCATCCTGTGTGAAAGAATTTGCAGCGTTTTTTTGTCCGCCAATAAAATACAATGGCGTTTTAACGTGTTTATGGAAATTTCTCCGCAGAGACCAATTCACGACCACCGAAGTCAACATGGCTCGCGTCTACAATTGGAACGTCAAGAAGAGACAAGCCGAAAAGAAATAACTGAGCAACAACTTATCAATCTCACGAATTTCCATTTCACACATTCTCCAAACATGAGTTTATCAGTTAGTTTAAAGTTTTTCTAACCAAGTTAATTTTCTTTCTACGCCTCAGCAACGAAATATGCGAATAGATTTTCCTTTAATATCAGTTTATTGTCGGAATTTCTGTTCCTCATCTCAAATCGATTTGAATTGAGCAGCGTCTGTATTTCATTAGTGCCGTTCTGCTGTCGAGAGCTGAGTTCAGTTTTCAGCTCTGCTGAAATGCTTCATTTAACGCTTATTAGTGAGTGAACAGCCAATAGGATTGTTACAAAGTTTTTTAAAAAATTGTATTTACACGACTAATTTTCAATTGAAGTATACAACAATTAAATAAATGATAAGTATCCAGGTGAACCATAATTCCCGTGTGTTGTCAGCTTCGCAACCTCCGTTATGCCGAGAACGCGCTATTTCTCTGATCACTCCGAGTTGATCCAAGGTACTCCGTTGTCAGTGAAAACACGTTACTTCGTGGATGTGGCGCATGTTTTGAGGGAATATCTCTAGTGGAAGTGATTGAGACGACGAGGAAATCAGCCATAGGAAACGTATGACATTCTCAGGCCCATCACTACCTGATTGGCTAAACCAGGAGGGCTGTATGGGATCATACCTAGGTGCCAATACTCCACACCACTAAGGAAATGCACGTCCGTATTCCAGGCCGGAATTCCAGCAAGCGACGCACGCACCTCGTAGAGTAAGGAGAGGGCATACTGATGCTCATTCGCGCATTCTCTCTGGCATGCAGGCGTCGATAAGAGTTACAGCACCCAACATCTCATCTCATGGTGAAGGACTGTGAACAGACTCTCTGTGCACTAGCAGCCCGCAATACAGTGTCCCTTGAGTGGGTGGCGGGGCACATGAGTATTGAGGGTAACGAAAAAGCTGATGAACTCGTCAGGAGGGGCTCCAAAACACCCTTCATGGGCCCAGAGCTGGCTGTAGGTTTGCCCAAAACCTCCTCCAGAGCTGCCATCAAGGAGTGGACGTGCAAGAAACACACCGACAGATGGCGGAATATTGAGGGACATCTCCACAGTAAGCGTATGGTGGCAAAACCCCATCCGTCTCGCACCAAGGACCTACTCGGACTCGCACGCGGCAACCTAAAAGCGATAGTTGGCCTACTAACTGGCTTCGCTCCTCTGCGTTTTTACCTGAACAGCATAGGGTTGACTCAATCGACAACTTTTTGACTGTGAACAAATTTTTCCCCAGGGAATGGTCCTCATTGGGGTTTGTACCCTGAAAGATGTGTACTGGGAGTGACTCAATCGACCTATGTCATTTCCGAGTGCTCAGTACAAACTCCTAGGCATACCTCTTTGGAGACAAACCCCAATAAGGACCATTCCTTGCGAAAAGTTAGTTCAGAACCTAATAACCCTTGTTGAGGGACTGGGACCCCTCATGGAATAACAAATAGGACATCCATAAGAAGCACAATAAGCAACTAGGTTTCTGTGCTTGGGGCTCTCTCAATCTCAATCTCTCGGTGTCTTTTACCATTTACCAAGTCTGGGGAACATCCTCATTAACGAGAGCTATTGTTAGAATGTTATCACCAAGTTCCATGCTGCTCAGGACGCACAGGCCTTGGGTGGATGGTAGATGGTAACAGACACCTAGAGGAGGGGTTATGGAGGGCCCCAAGCGAGGAAGCCTGGTGGCTTGTTGTGCTTCTCTTAGGTGTCCTATTCTTTTAGTTTAGTCCATAAACAGCCCTAGTCCCCTGATGAGGGTTGTTAGGTTGTGGACTAACTTATTGCAACTACTGCTCTTGGGTCGCCGCATTCAAGTCTGAGTAGGTCCTTGGTGAGTGATGGATGGGGTTTTGCCACCATACGCTTACTATAGACGTGTCCCTCAATATTCCGCCATCTGTCGATGTGTTTCTTGTACGTCCACTCCTTGATGGCAGCTCTGAAGAAGCTTTTGGGTAAACCTACAGCCAGTTCTGGGTCCACTAAGGGTGTTTTGGAGCTACTCCTGGCGAGTTCATCAGCTTTTTCCCTCAATTCCCCTGTGCCCCGCCACCCACTCAAGGGACACTGTGTTGCGAGCTGCTAGTGCACAGAGAGTCTGTTCACAGTCCTTTACCACGTAAAATGAGATGTTTAGTGCTGTGAGTGCTTTAATCGACGCCTAGCTGTCAGAGAGAGTGCGGAGGTGTGCATTGATATGTCCTCTCCTCAGACTCTCCAGGGCACATGCATTGATTGCCAGAATTTCGGCCTGGAAAACGGAGGTGTATTTTCCTAGTGGTGTGAGTACATATTGCCACCTAGGTTTGGCTCCATGCACCCCAGCACCTGTCCCTGTCTCCATTCTGGACCCATCAGTGTAACAGATCAGGTTGCTGGGACCCTTCGCCCTTCTGAAGTCGTTGACGACTTATATCGGTGGGGTTTGGAGGGGGTTCTGGGCATGACATCAGCCACCATATCTAGTAGTGGTGTTACGGGTTACTGAACCTCCAACCTCTGCTTGGATATCCATTTTGGAAATCACCCAATTCTTGGTACAAGCTGTCACCTGTGTTCCTTGAATAAATTAGGACGTACGTATGAATAAGGGAAACTTCAGCAAGAAAATCATTGTATATTTCATTATCAGCTCAAATATCGACAATCAGGAGGGTTCGTATGGTTACGGTTTTACAATATCCGATAATTCCGATACTTACGCCTAGATGAGGTATCTATAAGGCAGAGCCTGTCACTTGGAAGGCGCCATGTCAACAAATTGCTGGGTATTTTCAAAGCCGAGCTCTTCACATGAAGCGCTGCTCAATGTCTATGTACATACACATTGAATAAAGGCGCAGGAGGGGGCCATTTCAACAATCGAGTTTCATCACTTAGGACATCCTACATTTACTATACGATATAACATGGCAGTTGAGGTATTGTCCATTTGAGGAATTCACTATGGGGAATTATGGTAGAAGACCAAAGAACATCGAAAGCGGAATAAAAGCCCCCAGTTGAATCTCGCATGATCCTCTTACATGATATAGTCAGAAATAGGTAGTCTGGAACCCCAACTGTCTCTCAAATCGTAACAATTACTGTGATAAGTTCACTGCATCTATTCGGTAACTTCACCCGGCTCCATAAATGGGTTCTTCGTAGATGTCCCAACATTTTTCCTATCAACTCAAAACCATCAACCACTGTCGGATTTGACTGGAACTTTATTACTGATCCTCGGACGGCCAGCAAAGTCTGAAACCGTGTGACGATCACGACAGTACGCGTGGCAGCGTCCCAAAACGGGAACTTTCAGTTGATAGGAAGTGCCTAATATCAGCAGGAGCCGAATTCTTCTATCCACGCATGGTACCTTTCGATGTCCCGGGCGCTGACGGATTTCTTACATTTAGCGATGGCTTCTTTGAAGTCGGACGCAGTCACTGGAAGGTCAACTTCGCTCTTCTTCAATTTCCTGATCTCTTCCGGAGATCGGCCCATGATTTTTCTCCTCATGCTCATCATGGAAGCGTCTCTGGAAAAGGGAAGGCCGATGCTCTTCGTTAACAGCCAATGATGGTTTCGTTAGGCCAATGAGATTACAATCTACTTTACAATCCCATGTGGTAAGGACTGATTCCAGAAACAACGCCCTCAGTACAACCTGCTGAGCCAAATTGAGTCCAACCTGAGTCTGGATGGCTTGCAACCAAGAAGAAGGGCGCAGGCTGCAGTTCGGGGGATGCTTGCAGGCTATTTGACGTAGTAAGTAATCACAGGCATATATTTCCTTGTACATACCCCCCTTCTAACTAATTGATCCTAGCAGAGTTGCTACATTGAGTATGAATCCTTTTGGTTGGTTGTTTCTTGAATAATCAACCTATGTTTTCACGCTTGTTAATCTCTCCGACACGGCCCAAAAAAAAATTTCTGGACGTTTCAAGGTATGAAGGTAAAAAAAAGTCAAATGTCCGTCCGCCGTCCACGCCAACTTTGGTAGTCGAAAATTTTCTAAAAAATCTGACATTTTGGTCAGGGACCAGTTTCTGGCCCTAGTTGGTCCTCGAAACTTTTCAGCCCAATCGGACCAAATTTGGATAGGATTTTTGGCAATCTTGAGGAGTGTGGGGTATCATTTTCCACTATTTTGGACGCTGAATCCAATGAAGTGGGTCCCAGAACGATTGGCGCCCTCTGAATGAGGTTATGGGTCAAAATGGGTTCCTATCTACCCATTTCGAATGTCTGTTTTTGAGATCTCCGGTACCTAGGCGTGTGGGGTATCATTTTCCACTAATTTTTGGACCCTGAATCGATTGGAATGGGTCCGGGACCCGCCACACCCACTGTTTCCCCCATTTTCCCATGTCGACATTTTAAATAATTTTCTAATTAAGGAAAATTGTTTCCTAAGAAAGTACCCATACATCATAATTATTTATGCTATATTTAGTCAGCGCAAGCTCCTTTTTGTAAACGTAGTTGATCACTGAGTAGCAAAATGAGGGAAAACTGATTGACTTTTTGCGCCCTCCCCTCCTAGAACTAAATTTAATCACCTGCAGACGTTGATTATGTCAGAGCACGTGTAACCGTCAAGATTTTGAGAGATTTTGTTGTGGTCTAGGGTTGGGTCGAGATCGAGGTTTTGTAAACACAATTTCAATAAAGCGATCCTTGTTTCATCTGTAAAATACGAAAGTACGTAGCATTTAAACGAAATTAAATATAAGAATTGTTGGTAAACTTGATTAAATTGGAATTCAATATTGTTTAAATGATTTTATTACCGTCAGGAAGGGGGATGAAAATTCTTTTTTCGAACCGCCTTCTAAAAGCCTCATCAATGTCCCACGGGTGGTTTGTTGCCGCCAGTACCATTATTATTTTGTCATCACTGAAATTAACAACAAATATTAATAGTTAATTGGTAGATTTGGTTGATCTTGGGATCAGTGCACGCACCCTCTAAAATCGATATATCGAACTGATAGACACCATGGATTGGGTTTGAATTCAATAAAGATGATCAGATTTTGATGGTGGTAGCAACATTAAAGGAAATGTTAGAAGAAAATTTGGTTGATCTTGGTGCACGCACCCTCGAAAATCGATATATCGAACTAGGATTATTTAGGATTGTTTTATATCTCTGACCAGTATCGATTGTAACGCTATATCTATAGCATATTTTTGGGGGTGCGTGCACTGATGTCAAGACTTACCCTTGATTTGAACCTGTTTCTACGTTTAATTAGTTCAGATATATACTAGTGTTCATACCCAGACATTGAATTGATTCCGTCCATTTGAATGAGAAGTTCCGCTTTGAATCTTCGTGACGCCTCGTGTTCTGAGTCCGTTCCTCTTTGTGAACACAGGGAATCTATCTCATCGATGAATATCGTGCTGGGAGCGTAAAACCTCGCCTGTTCACGAAAATTTAAGAGTTTAAATGTGCTCAATTTCAATAAGAACGTCATGATAATACAGGGTGTCTCAAAAAATGTACTCTTCGAATGACTAGAAATCCTTTATTAATGAACATACAGGGAAATGGAATAGCTTCGAATACAGAAGACAAATGTGATTAAGGAATCATGCTCGCAAATGTTCGAATTGATGACTATTATTGTCCAGACAACACTGATACTGCGCACCAATGGATTCGCAAACGTCACGAAACAGGTCATTAGGAATATTGCGACATTTTCTTTCAATTTCCATTTTCAATGCATCAATTGTTCTTGGTTTGGTGCGAGAAGGGGCCGAGGTGGCCGAGGTCGTTAAGGCGTCGGTCTCTAAGGGCTCGAGACTCCTGTGGTCACAGTTTCGAGGCTGCTGGTTCAAATCCGGCACCCCCGGCGTGTTTACTCGACGTCGTGAGGCCAATATAGTACCGGCAGTAAGTATCCAAAACGGTTGTCCGTGCAGCATATCACAACACGCGTGTTTGCCTTTGTAGTCAGGCTTGCTTTGTGACCACCCAGGGGCTAGCACAATGGGCCACTAGGCCTAAGTGCGGGGGTGGACAATGCTGTGAAGACTGCAGTGGACACCCCCTATACCCCTGTGTAATTAATCTCTTGGTGCGAGAAACTTTGTCTTTGAGAAATGTTCACAAATTTTTGAAATGTTTGGCAATGACGGCGAGATTTACGTTCAGCTAGATGGAGCACCTCCCCACTACCATGCAGCTTTTCCAGACACATGGATTGGCCAAAGGGGTGCCGTTGAATATCCTCCACGCCCTCCTCACGCCCTTGGACTTCTTTTTGTGGGGATATCTCTAAGACAAAGTTTATCGCACCAAACCAAGAACAATTGATGCATTGAAAATGGAAATTGAAAGACAATGTCGCGATATTCCTAATGACCTGTCTTGTGACGTTTGCGAATCCCTTGGTGCGAGTTATCAGCGTTGTCTGGACAATAATGGTCATCAATTCGAACATGATTCCTTAATCACATTTGTCTTCTGTATTCGAAGGTATTCCATTTCGCTGTATGTTCATAAATGAAGGATTTCTCGTCATTCGAAGTGTGAGTACATTTTTTGAGTCACCCTGTATAAATTGTGTCTTCAGATCAGGGGTGCTTTAGACCCTGCTTTAGGTCCTTTGACATCCGCAAATCGCAAGGCAATGCATAAAGCGAGTGATTCGCCATTCGGTCATGTAATTATAATGGAAAGAATGTTGCTGCTTTAGCAACAATAGTCAATATTGCCCACCTCTGCAGCAGGCAGGCCCTGACCTGTGGCAGGGGGGTGGCAGAGAGCAGGGTGCGCTTGGGTTGGGGAAGCGACGCGTGCATGTCGAAATCTGATGGTGGCTCATCCTAAATATCATGGCTGCTCAGTCGTCTGGAGCCCAATATATGGCTGCCACATTGACCTAATTGATCGGGTGCACAGGGCGTTCCTCCGCTACCTTGCCTTCAAGTCAGGCATACCTCGAGACAACAAATAAATAAATATATTCTCATCTCCAAACACCTCAGAAGCCGAGCGGAACTTTTGAACACTCATTGGCTCATTGCCACCATCTGTTGGCCAAAAGTCACCCCTGGTTCAGATGACCAAACGTGTGACTCACCATTTCAAATAGAAGTCGGACGAGTTTTTCGGACTCTCCGCGATATTTTGAGGTCAAAGTGGACGACGACACGTTGAAAAAGGTTGTGCCGCATTCGGTGGCCACCGCTTTGGCGAGCATAGTTTTCCCTGTTCCTGGAGGTCCGACCATCAGAACGCCTTTCCACGGTCTTCTGATACCCTGCAAAAGCGAGCGGTTGAAAGCGTTGAAGGATGTAAAGCTGAATGTCAGACCGTCAAGGGAATTGTGAATACACTTTCACACCTTGAAGAATTCAGGTAGAAGAAGAGGAAGCACCATGGCCTCTTGCAGGACGCTCTTGCCCTCCATCAGTCCGGCTACTTGGCTCCATTTTACGTTTGGGTCCTTCTGAAGAATGTCTTTCTCTATGGTCTCAACAAGGTGCGGTTCATATCCAAGCGTTTGAAACACCTTTTCGTCTTTTCCGTTCGTTCGTGGTTGTTGATGATCGTCAAATTCACCGCTACAACAAAATTTTAGTCCTGTAAAGTCAAACCACAACCGGGTTTCCACGTATTGATCGTCTTGTCACGGGTTATGCTTGGTGTTGTCCTAGTGCCTGAGCCATTGAGGATACAAAAGCTTCCTTGGTCCATGAAAAATAAGCCTACACGACTAATAACTATTACCGATCCGCATGGTCGAGTGTAGGGGTGGGTCATATAACTAGAAACTGTTATGAATAAGCGGTTATTTGTCGTAACACCATAGGTCGTTTTCAGCCGTTCAGTTTCCATTTATTTGGTAAATGTTATATTTTCCAAATTCCCTTAAGGCACTAGGCCTCTGACGCTATATCGACAATATCCGCGGGATTCCTACCAAACATCATCTTTTGGATCTCGAGTTTTACATAGTTCCAATACAGAGAAGTATTATCTCACCTTTCAGATACCTCGCCGGAAGAACCACCAACTTCTTTTTTGGCATCTTCGGATTTCTCGTCCTGGCTTCCAGTGGAACTCTTCTTTGTCAAAGACCTTGTCAATCGACGATTCCTATAGTTTGTACCGGAGACTCCCATAATGGGAATGTTGTCTTTGACTTTGGGGACGCTTGTGCTGTGCGAATTGTTTCTGAAAATGGAAAAACATTGAGGGAGGGTGGTGTCAAGATCAATATATCCTGACATACCTAATGTACACTGTGTGTTTTATGAATGATTCTTGATAGTTTCACGAAATTGATGCGTGATTGAGGTTTATTGAGCAACTGATTGACTGTAGACCTTGTTGGCCCAAGCAATCTCCTCCATCTCCTTATAATCGCGACCAACTCTCACCTTCGATATGCTTTCACTCCTATTCAGTACCTGTTATGGATAAAGGGTGATTTACGTGTACACCTTGAGGGCGCCTGGGTGGGACAGCCCTTAAAATGTTACTCTATGCAAAATTTATGATTCATAGAAGGAGCGCCTGGGTTGGACAGCTCCAAGGGTGCGTGGGTTGGTCAGCCCTTGAGATGTTGTTCTATGCCAAATATATGCATGATAGGAGGGGCGCCCGGGTTGGACAGCCCTCTGAGTGTTGTTCCATTCAAAATTTACGCATGGTAGAAGGGGCGCCTGGGTTGGACATCCCCGAGGGTGCCTGGGTTGGACAGCCCTTAAAATGTTACTCTACGTAAAATTTATGATTTATAGAAGGAGCGCCTGGGTTGGACAGCTCCAAGGGTGCGTGGGTTGGTCAGCCCTTGAGATGTTGTTCTATGCCAAATATATGTATGATAGGAGGGGCGTCTGGGTTGGACAGCCCTCTGAATGTTGTTCCATTCAAAATTTTCGCATGGTAGAAGGGGCGCCTGGGTTGGACATCCCCGAGGGTGCCTGGGTTGGACAGCCCTTAAAATGTTACTCTACGTAAAATTTATGATTTAGAGAAGGCGCGCCTGGGTTGGACAGCTCCAAGGGTGCGTGGGTTGGTCAGCCCTTGAGATGTTGTTCTATGCCAAATATATGTATGATAGGAGGGGCGTCTGGGTTGGACAGCCCCCTGAATGTTGTTCCATTCAAAATTTACGCATGGTTGATGGGGCGCCTGGGTTGGACATCCCCGAGAGCGCCTGAGTTGGACAGCCCCTGAGAATTTTGCACAATGAAATGATTCATCGATTGCCAAAATATATGATATGCTAGGTACATGTTCTGAATGGGATGCGTGGGTTAGCCCTGAGAACAATGAGAGAGTCCAATCTTGGATTGATCAATCACAAATGAAAGTGAAGAGTACCCGTTAACGTGCACCTTGGTGAGGCCACGACGTCCTGCTATGAAAACTCGTGTTTGATTGACTTTCTTATTCCATGGACTGACTCTTTTCCACAAGGCACCAACATCCCCCATGGAGGGAGTGATGGAAGCCCTGTGCAAACCTTCCCAATGGAGGGAGTGAAGGAGGCTCCTTACGCGCCCTCTCATCCTGTCCCCTCTTTGTACTTCACAACCTTCCAAACTCGTCTGCTACCGAAGGAGACAACAGAAGGAGATGTTGTCGCTTGTTCTTCAATCAAATATTCAAACTCCGGAAAAAAATTGTCTTCAGCAGAATCGCCTCACCTGGATTTGTTGATGGCTGGAAGCAGTTCAGGATCTCTCTTGCGAAGCGATGCCACCCATTTGTTGGTGACGACCCTCGAATTGGGCGAAGTGTTGTGCCTGCGATCTTCCCCACTTTCTTTGGTCTGCACCTCTGTTAAAAGGCAACTATCAGAACCGAACCTCGAGAAGCCTGTGGGACACATGCGAGACATGCGGAAAAAAATGAGAGGACAGTTCATGCGCTGAAATAAAATAAGAGGTAGAGGCGATGTACGAGGGCTATATAGAAAGTAGATTACGTTTTGGAATTAAAAATTTAAAGTATAGGAAACGAATTTTATTATGTACAGATGAAAGCCAAACTCAAATACTACTTTTCTACATAGACACCATTCAAATTAAGGCATTTTTCTAGCAATGTACGAGCTTGGAAATTCCTTCGTCAAAAAAGTCAGCCGCCTGTGCCTTCAACCACTTTGTTGCCTCTTCTTGCAGCTGTGCGTCGTCATCAAAACGCTGCATAGCCAGCCACTTCTTCATTGCTGGGAATAGGTGGAAGTCGCTCAGTGCCAGGTTAGGACTGTATGGTGGATGAGGAAACTACTCCCACTTAAAAGATTCAAGAACTTTACGAGTGACATTATTTGTTGTGTGGGGCCGAGCATTGTGAATCAACAAGATCTTGCAGCCCAACATTCCTCTGCGCTTATTTTTTCTGCTCTTCTGAGTTTTTGGAGAGTTTGGCAATACCGTTGAGAATTAATTGTAGTGCCTCTTTCCATTTCTATCAGCTTACAGTTTTTTTGCAGTCAGAAACCTTATTACTGCATGCACTTTGCAGGATTTTCAATTAACGCAAACATTTCAAACCATCACAGTATCTGAACAGAGCTCAGCACTAACCTCTCTCTAGCATGGCTAGATGCTGACTGAGTTGCACAACTTTCTGTCCCCAAGATGGCCACGCTAGCCCCACCCCTAGCAGACACAGACAAAAACGTAATCTACTTTCTGGATGGCCCTCGTATATCTAGGAAAGGGTTCTGAGGGAACTGCTTTGTTCCCTGTGGCTAGGACTAAACTATTTTGGACTCATCAGGTAAATAATCAATAGGTGCCTGATCATTTGAAGATCAATTGAGTTTATAAATGATTTGGGTGAAGGTTAACATAAATTTTGTGACTTCACAGGTAAAAACATACAGCTGTCTTGTTGAAGGGTACAAATGATGAAACCATGTCCGAAATCACCATTGTGGAAAGTACTACTTACCTACATTTACGGAAAAATAGGGCGCATGCTGCAGTATACTTCTACAATGCATAGAAGAAAAATCAAGGGGAAGCAAGATCTCATCACAAAAAATAGAAAGTTGCGATATTTCGGGATGTTACTACCAGTACATTAGATGAACTATAGCCTGTCAGCAATGAAAAGAATACGCAGGAGTCGCTGCCTGGCGGAGAAGAGGCATGTTAAAGCTGAGCGCTTGGAAAAAAGAGGAAATTGTTGTTGTACCCTGCATTTTGGTATTTGAAGAGATTTCCAATAAGTTTTGTTGTTTAATTTTGAGGGTATGAAACCACCAGAAGACTACTAATAAATTTTTTGTTAATAATAATAATAATAATAATACCTAGTGTAATTTTGTTAAATGGCTGTCAATTTCCTACTCCTTTTCATTCTCACTCATCCCTTTTCATACATTCTCTAAGGACATTGATGTGGAATCCAAGGTAAATTTAGGTACAAAGCATATAAATTGGCAAGCATTATTTATGTTTGCATTTGTTTTGAAATAGGAATTACACCATAGAGCCATTATATACCATAGAAAATTTATCTACTATCAGAGCAGTGCTTATCAGAGTCGATTTAGTGCTGACGTTTGTAGGGGAGAAAAATCGTACAAAAGGAAAAATTTCCCCCCTTCTGTTTCGCTTCTTCTCCGCTAGGCAGTGACTCCTATGAATTATTTTCATTGCCGACAAGCTATATTAGACAAAATGAAATTTTTATGTCGCCATAGGCTGAGCATTTAATATCAATTTCATTAAAAGTATAAAGGATGAGACGCATTGGGGTACATACGAGCCCAAGGACCAACTTAGTATATAGTGCAGTTTGGAATCAAATGGTTGAACAGCAAAACTGCAAACTGTTCAAGATACTCTTCGGTTGACAACTCTTTACAATGATAACAAACATTGGAGGAAAGCCAAAAACATTCTGTAGTAACACTGTAAAAAAAAAAAAAAAATAAATAAAATAAAATAAAGGTACCCCACACGCCTAAGTTGTCAAAATGTCGAACATGGGTAAAATGGGGGAAACAGTGGGTGTGGCGAGTACCGGACTCATTCCAATCGATTCAGGGTCCAAAATATAGTGGAAAATGATACCCCACACGCCTAGGTACCAGAAATCTCGAAAACACATTCGAAATGGTTGGGTAGGTACCCATTTTGACCCATAACCTCATCCAGGGGGCCATCAATCGTTCCAGGACCCATTTCATTGAATTTCCCCAGCCTGGGGAATCATGTAGATTGGTACGTCAGTGTAATTTGAGTGGGGGGGGGGGGGGAGCTGGCTGGCCCTACCTTGGTTACGCACTGTCGGTGGAGGTGACGTTTGTCGAGATCGTCTGGCTCGAGTCGGCCGAGCTGTCACTTTGGCGAAGGAAATGGGCGAAAAGCTGTCCAACATTATCGTGTCCATCATTTGCGCCATGTGTTGGAACCCATCTCGGGCCGGCGATCCGGTCCTGGAACAAAATCGAACGACTAGGTGAGTATTTTGCGCCATGAACTGGAAGATAGTGTTTGCCAAGCGGACGACTCCTGGCACCTGCTAAATTTGGGAAGCTTCATGTTGACAGGGCCAACGAGATTTAGGGGAAGAAGTCACCAAAGACTGGGCTAGCAAGAAAAAACCGCACCACCTGAGCCGCATCTCACGTTCTCTTGTCTGGCTTTGTTTGGTTGTTCGTGACCATGTATTTATTATATACCACATCGACCTAGGCGATTTATTCACTTCAACCAAGACGTACTTGCAGTAGTACTTATGTAAGCCTCTCTCGAATTAAAATGTGTTATGAATTTACTATGATTTAATTCGGGTTTCTTTGGAGAATTTGGAAGGAACCTAGCGAGAGGATACGGGATGTAAGTCCAAGACTTACGACTGAGCATCTAGGGATACCAAGGATGAACATAAAATACATTGAAACAAAATGAATTATAATTAAAAACAAGGACTCGTTGCAAAGCAAAATATGCCTCAACCTGGGCTAGAATTGATACAAGACAAAGTAAATTCCTAGACAACATGTGGAGCATAAAATACAATTAATACAAGTGACATGAAATTATGATGTACAAGTGCAACGATATCGGCTGACGAAAAAACGGAAAAACAGGAGGGGGCTCGCTGTCCCTCAGGTACACAGCAAGGCTTATTAACTTGAGTCCTTTATCTCATGGGGAACACAATATTACAGCTTCGGTCGACTTCAGCACGGTAGAAGAGTTCACATCAGAGCGAGCACAGGACGAAGCCAGGATGGACTGAGTGAGAAATCTCTTGCACGACAGGGTTACAAAAATATATACTCCAACATGTTGGGCCCCCAGTCGGAGGGGCATGACGGTTTGGAAACTTCGGAAGGAGTGAGCACTGGGCTCTCCAAATGACGTCTGGGCAGGAGCTGCGCATGCATCTTGGCGCATGCCCTCTCCCTTCTGGCCTTCTGGAGGCAGCAAGCCTGGGGGCTTACACTTACAGCAGTTCTTATCAAGCTATTTGCGCATTGGTGCGGTTCAGGGTGCAAAATGAATTTGACAGTAATGCTTGCTGCTTGAAATAGACTGTTCAAGTCAGACTACATGATGAATAGGAGGTTAACCTGTGCGATCGAAATCGCTTCCACATTTTGGTTGGTTATTCCTTGAATAATCAACCTATGTTTTCATGATAATGGTCAACCTCTCCGATTCGGCTCAAAATTTTTTTCTGGACGTTTCATGATGTCCTGATCAAAAAAGGTCAATGTCCGTCCGCCGTACGCCGTACGCCGTCCGCCGTCCATTGTCCACGCCGTTTTTGGTAGTAGAAAATGTTCTAAAAATCTGAAATTTGGGTCAGGGGTCTGTTCCCAGCCGAGATGGATCCTCGAAACTTTTCAGCCCGATCGGACCAAAGTTGGAGGGGGTAGGGGTTTTTTGAAAAATGGATTTTCGAGATTTTGGGTGATTTAGGCGAGTGGGGTGTCATTTTCCACTAAATTTTGGACGCTGAATCCAATAAAATTGGTCCCAGAACAATTGGCACCCACTTGAAGAAGTAATGGGTCAAATTGGGTATTTATTACCCATTTTGAATATGTGTTTTCGGGATTTCTGCTACCTAGGCGTGTGGGGTATCATTTTCCACTAAATTTTGGACGCTGAATTCAATGATGTGTGTCCCAGAACGATTGGCACCCACCGGAAGAAGTTATGGGTCAAAATGGGCATGTATCCACCCATTTTGTATGTGTCAGGATTTTTGCAATCTAGGCGTGTGGGGTATCATTTTCCACGAAATTCTGGACGCTGAATCCAATGAAAAGGGTCCCAAAATGATTGGCACCCGCTGAAATAGATTATGGGTCAAATCTATCGATTTCGAATGTGTTTTCGAGATTTCTGGTACCTAGGCGTGTGGGGTATCGTTTTCCACTAAATTTTGGACGCTGAATCCAACATCTACTATTTAACTACTTACAGGTTATCCAACTATTTTTAAATTAGTCTCCATGGAATAACCAACCCCTGTGTAAGAATTAGCAGCGTTTTTATTCTATGAGCAGGTACTACCTTGTTTTCTCTTTTTCTACTTTATAAATCTACGCTCCTGGACTTGGTGATTTTCAATATGAAATGCTGTTTAAAATGTTCCATGATACCAAATTATTCTGTAAGAATTAAACGTTCAACAAATCACTTGGTTAGTATCAAATGATGCCAGACGTTTAGCCCTGATTGCCTTGTCCCTTTTTGGGATTATGTCGGCTTGGAAACGGCTCATATCCCTAGGAACCGATTTGGGTTCACCACAAAGGTTTACTTGCCAGAATGAAGTGGTGGAATGTGGATTTGGAGTCTGAAGATGCCAGTAGGATGGTGAGACATGACGTTTTTAAGGAATAATAGGATGTAAAATGCGTCTATTTTGAGTATACACATGTCAGGATTGTCGCAATATGGGGAATCTCAAATGCGCATGCCTGATGAAAATTTACTTATACAATTCTTGTGAAGGAATATTTTCTAACTACCTCGTCTTTTCTAGGTCTTGTCCTACGCCAAAATGTAAAATCAATCTCAAATGTTACAGTGACAGTATACCTGAAGAACGGGTCGTTGAGGAACACTGCGAACGGGTTTCCGAGACTGAAAAACGCCATAATTTTTGCTTCGAGTTCAAAGAAACATTCAGAAAAAGCCACCAGAGATTTACTCTGGCCCAATTCTGACCGATCAGACCACATTGGAAATGAGCCTGTAATTCTTTTCTGAAGTTACAACGATTAACTTCTGCTGCAGCAGTCGCATTGGTCTCCTTCGACGTACTGCACATCCAGGAGTTTTCCCTTTCTCTTAAGAGGGGATGGTACTCCTGATTTGGTGGCCTAACCCCTAATCTAAAAACCTCTTGTAAAGCCATCAGATAAACTACAAAATTTAAAATTTGAACAAATTCAATCACTCCAGGGCGACTAAATTTAGCCGAAACTGAAACCTGGCAGATTTCCATTGCACTATGAAAGACCGTCAGTCTTGAATTTAAATGTTCTAACTTTTCATTATTCGTGTAAAATACATGCTGAAAAGAAAAGACTGTTATGATTAGCGTGTAGATTCTGAAGCAATCGTTCTGGGACCCGCTTCTTGGATTCAGCGTCTATGATTAGCGGAAAATGATACCCCATACGCCTAGGTTCAGAAATCTCAAAAAACATATTCAAAATGGGTAATTATACCCAATTTGACCCTAACTCTTCCAGTGGGGCGCATCGTTCTGAGACCATTTCATTGGATTCAGCGTCCAAAATTAGTGTGGAAAATGATACCCCACTCGCCTAGATCGCCAAAATCTCGAAAATCCATTTTTCAAAAACAATTTTGACCCCTACCCCGCCCAAATTTGGTCGATTGGGCTGAAAAGCTTGGAGGACCGCTAGGCCGAACAGACCCCTGACCCAAATTTCAGATTTTTAGAAAATTTTCTACTACCACAACCGGCGTGGACGGCGGACGGCGTACGGCGTACGGCGGACGGACATTGACTTTTTTTTGATCTAGACATCATGAAACGTCCAGACAAAAATTTGAGCCGAATCGGAGAGGTTGACTATTTGCATGAAAACATAGGTTGAATTATTCAAGAATAACCAACCAAAAGTACGTCCGCCTTTTGGAATAAAAGCCCTTGAACTTGTTTCAAATCACAAGGTTGGTTATTCCTCCGGACCAGGCGCATGGAGACTAATTTCTTCAAGATGGGGAAAATGGGGAATCAATGAGTGTGCGGGTCCCAGACCTTCCAATCGATTCAGGTCCAAATTTAGTGGCAAATGATACCCCACACGCCTAGATTGCCAAAAATCGCGAAAACACACATTCGAAATGGGTAGATCGGCACCCATTTGACCCATAACCTCATCCAGAGGGCACCAATCGTCTGGGACCCCTCCTTCATTGAATTCCCACCCAAAATTTAGTGGAAATGATTCCCCACACACCTACGTAGCAGAAATATCGAAATACATATTCAAATGGGTAGATGAATCCCAAAACGGGTCCCTGACCTCAAATTTCAGATTTTTTAGAATTTTTTCTACTACCTAAATCGGCGTAGACGGCGGACGGACATTTGCTAATTTTGATTTAGACATCTTGAAACGCCCTGAAAAAGATTTTGGGCCGAATCGAAGAGGTTGACCTTGTACATGAAAATATACGTATTGTAACGATTTATGTTCTTAGTAAATAATTTATTAACAATCGTTCACTAGAATATACTGCTCACATTCGTAATAATCGTTCACTTGAATACACTGTTCACATTCGCGCACTTACACAATGACAGAATCACAATACATGGTTGTAACGCGGTTGTCGCACTATTTATAACGCGGCATGGCACAATTTATAACCCGAAGCGTCTATACCCAGACTCCGAATTGAACTGCACTGGGCGGCGCTTGTGGGTCTGTTTTATACCTGCTGCCTCTTGGTCGAGTACCTTCCAGAACGTTCCCTGGTTCTGGGAACTCGACATGTTGTCTGGAGCGAACGGGGAGGTTCCCGCCAATTCGATATGACGCGCGAATGTTCGAGACCCTTAATCCTCCACCTTGTTGACCTTGCGACGCCAGCAGCCCATTTGACCGGCGCAGGTGCGAGCTCGCAACATTATGTTATCCAAGGGAGTATTATTTCCAAATAAATTTTGGGCGCTAAATTCATTGAGATATGTCTTGGTCACTGCAGTGTCCACCCCTGCACCTAGGCCTAGTGGCCCATTGTACTAGCCCCTGGTGGGTCACAAAGCAAGCCAGACTACAAAGGCAAACACGCATGTTTGTATATGCCCCCGGACAACCATTTTGGATACTTACTGTGCCGGTACTATTTGGCCTCACCGACGTCGTAAACGCCGGGGGTGCTGGATTTGAACCCAGCCTCGAAACTCTGACCACAGGAGTCCGAGCCCGTAGGCCGCAGTGCAGGAAGGTTGGTAGGATGGTGGATGGTAGATACCTCCTGGTGACCATCCAGCTATTTATAACGTAAGTAATGGTACGATGGTACCCGCAGTGGCCTCCCACTACCATCTAACCCCTTGAAACTATCCTAGGTACCGGCCTAGCGTTCTATCCACCCGTATCAGTTCGTGTTTGTTATTCCATCCACCATCCACCTTTACCATCCAACCTCCTTGCGACCATCTATCATCCTGCAGTGCGGCCTCAGACCGACGCTTCAACAACCTCGGCCACCTCGGCCCTCCAGGAAGCTAAGGCCAAGAAGAGTTTTTACCCACTGCCAAACTTCGGTTTTCCTCCATTGTGGGAACAGCTCGGTTATGGCCAAATGGGCAGATTTTTCGAATCCAGGTGTATTGTTTTTCGCGCCATCTCAAGGTTCATGTGTGTAAGCATCCAATAAAGCTCTTTAATTTTTGATCACATATCAACGTAAGCTTGCCCCTACTTCCTGTGGAATCAATTTTGGGTTTAACCGCCAACTGTTCTGCTGATTTTCTCTTTAGAGTTTTAGGCGATTTTCTCTCTTCCAATTGTTCTTTCGAGAGAGGCTCGTGGGTCGCCATTTGCTATGGTCCTCATTTTCGTTTAATTTAAAATTAATTCACTAGTGATGCAACACCTCCCCACGCTTACTAAAATATTTATTTCCGATTTGAAGATCCATTTCTCACAAATAGCAACACACAAGGACAAATGACGCGAAGACTAGTCGACACAGGACGCGAACAGGGACGGACTGAGGTGAACTTTCGTCTTGGAAAGTTGATATTTGTAAGCAGATTCATATTGAACTTTCAACTTGTTTACTCTCGGCAAGAAGTTCCTAATTTATTTTCCTTGTTCTCGCGGCCAGCGCCGTTTAATTCGATTGCTTCCTTTTGACGAAGCAACTCACGCACGACTGGTTTGTCGACGTGCTGCCAAATTTTGAACCCTGACTCGATTGAATGTGTCCGGGACACTCCACACCCCCTGTTTTCCCTGTGAAAGACTTGCAGCGTTTCTAGTTGGGCATTTACCTACTAGGAATACCTCAAAGATACGCTTTTCACCTCGAGCGAGATCCACATGGCACAAAAAAATACCTTGTGGAATATTTTGGACGCTGTATTGTCCTAAGAGGTCGTTAGAAGGGAAATTTTATCGAACACGGTGCCACAAGAGGGTTTCAATTCGGTTAGGTCCTTTCCACCACGCTCGGATGAGCCAGGAACGCGTCATAGGCCTAAATTAAATACCCTTGACCTCTTTCGCCACACCCCATATGATGTGGCACACTACCCCAACCAGGCACTTCCACACTTTTACAACGAGGATTTCGAGTGTTTTTAGTATTTGAAAAATTTCCCTTTTGTGCTTGACTTGTTTACCAAAGGAAGATTCTTAACCGAATAGAATTTTCAAAGCACTTTAAACTGAAGCGCATTCAAATTAAATTCCCAATTTGTGCGTAATTGTGGGAGACTGCAGTCGCGCACTCGGTTTGGGATTTTGACGTGGCGCGCAAGGGAGGTCCATCGATCCCTTCAGTTTCACTTCAGGGTTGTGCCATAACAACGCGGGATCTTCCTGTGTGACGAGT